>JAUTXW010004470.1:0-600000 GCA_030620095.1 Kuschelorhynchus macadamiae | reverse complement strand
TTAAAAGAAATTGTTGTTCGGGGAAATTGAGTGAGGGATTCATATCTTCTAGCGTGAGAGTTTCGATTTGGGCTTGTATTTGATCTGTTTCTATAGGGGCCTGATTGGGTGGATGGTTTTGGTTTGGGGATAAAAGAAAATTTCGATTTTCCTCGATGGGAAAATTTTGGTAGTCTTCGATTGATTCGTTAAAGTTTAAATGGGGATCTGGATTCTCATAAGAATTGTCGTATTCGTTTTCGAAGTAGAGTAGAGAGGTCTTCATAAGAAAAGAATGAGGGATCTTGGTAATCTTGTTGATAGTCTTGATAATAGTCATTAAAATATTTTTCTTGATTGTTATCGGTGCTAAGTGACTTTTAAAATTGGGATTTTTCTGAATTACTGAGGGTCGAGAATAATTAAAATTCGGTTAACGTTGGAAATTATTTTGATTTGATTGGTTATTTGTAATATTTGGGGTTTGTGTATTTGGGCTTCTTTGTTGTTGCATGTTTGGTCTGTGTGACTGAAAAGAATTTGTTTGCGGGGCAAACTGGGGTCGCTGAAAATTTGAGTTTTGGGAAAAATTGGGACGTGGTTGTCCGTTATTGGCATGGCATTGGTTTGCTGAATGACCAATACGTCCACATTTAAAACATTTTTGTGTTTGAAAGTTTGGTTTTCTCAAAGGTTGATTGAATGGCTTTGGTGGGTTCGATTTTGAAACTTTTTGAGATTCGAAATAGGACAATTGAAGTTCACGTCGAATACGTATTTGAGCTTCAAGAACATCTCTTGGGTTACTGGCAAGAATTATATATCCAATACGGGGCTCGAAACCAGTTAAGAGGGTACTCAGGGACATGGATTCGATCAGGGTTATTTGAGCTTGTTTCTGTTGTGGGGTGAGATTAGACTTTTGTATATTAGCGTGCATTTTTGCATTTAGCACTTGAAGTCGGTTGAGGAAGGTTAAAGGACTCTCATTTGATAATTGATATATTGATACGTTGTAAGTCTTGTATTAAAGAAGACAAGTCTCGCGTATCTCCGAAGTGAGAATTTAAAAGTTGTTTTATTTCTAAGTAAAAAATAGGGTTGCGAGAGCTTATTAACTGCGCTGCTCTTGCACGTAATTTATTTTTTATCTGGATTACTAATAAATCTTTTTGATCGCGTGTAGACATATTGTAAGCACAATCACAAGAATTGAGAAATGTTTGGAGAAAAATTTGATCACCATCGTATTCAGGAATTATCGAAAATATTTCAGATAATTTATACGGTTCTCAGGGACATTTTGTCTTTCGTTATCAGTCATGGTTGCTCAATGTATCACAATATCAAAATGAAATAATATAGGCACACAATATTATATAAAAAAGATACGAACTTAAAATTAAGAATTTAGGTTGATTGGCAGTACGTAAAGTAGTACACAAATCAACCTAAATTAAAGCAATACTAAAATCTACAAAATTCAAGTTGTTTTTTGTTTTTTTTTTCTTGAAATTTGATTAACTGTATAATCAAAATTTAAAATTAAAATATTCTTTTGGATTTTTGAAATTTGTTTTTGAATTCAGTTTTTCGTTAACTAATTATCAAAATTGAAAAATCGAACAGTTTCCTTAAATTTGAATAAAAATTTCAATATTTTTGGAAAATTGAGAAAATTAATAAACGAGATGATTCAGACTTACGTTACTAGTAGAAACATCAGACTTCGTCGTGTTCGCTGCAGCAAATTCTACCAGGGGTTTCACTAGGTGTTCCTAATCCGTAGATTGACTGCGAGTTGGTGACGTTGGGTCGTGATTTTCTCTGTTTTTCTTGGGTTTTTAGTACTTCTTGTATTTTTCTTGTTTTTCACAGGTTCTTCTGAACAATGGATTCTTGTTTTTCACGGGTTCTTCTGAACAATGGATTGGGATCCTCCGTCGACAGTTAGAGTGCACAAAGGCTTCGTGTTCTGTTAGACGTTTTCAGAATCCTACCGACTGCGGAATAATTCTTATTGCGTAAAGTTCGAAAATATTACGTTTCTATCACAGTTCCAAATCGCTTCATGCATCGGGAACAGTCCTTTGTCCTTTGTCCATAATTTCTGTAGACAAATTTGGTATTGGTGGATATCCCATAGTACCTCTTATGACCATTCTATATAATTTACCCCAGATATCACAGTTGACGTTATCACAGATAGTTATCCAGCAAGTTTTCTTTGCCCTCTTAATACCAGTTATCAATATTTTCTTACCCTCCGTGTATTCCTATCTTAAGCGGTGATTCATAGGTGATAAGTATCTCCTTGCATGCCTTAGGTAGACCCGTCTTGTTCGAATACATTCATTACGGAGTTCAGCAATTTCCTGGTTCCACCAGCATATGGGTTGCCTCCTGGGATTTCTTTGCTTCTTTGTCATGGTTTTATCATAAATCTGCTTTAACGTAGCCGAGAAGTCTCCCCGATCAATTGTTTCAACTAATGTTGAGGTTAGTATTTGTTGGTTTAGTTTATTAACGTGCCAGCCCTGTGCAGAGCGTTCTTTTGAGGAATAGACTTTTTTCTCAGATATTTAAAGATGATGTTTTTATGGCCGCTCAAGGACCTCCATTATTGCTTCTTTACATTTTTCACATTTCGAGACCTGTTCTTTGCTTTCCCTTTTCTCAAATTCCTGGATTTGTCTGAGGAGAGCTATATTCTCGCCTTGGAGGGTCCTGATTTATCTATCTATTTATCATCTACTTTGGCATTCTCTATAAGTTCTCTTTGCTTTGTAATTTCTCAAAGCATAGAGCAAGGCTGCGGGATAATTTCTTAATGTTTTGTTTGGGTTTATAGGTATCTTTGATGTTCTTCTCTAGATGGTTAAACTTCATGCATATTTGGTTTATAATTTCTTTAAATATGACTTCTAAGTTTGTGTTGTTTACTGTATAATATTTCGCAGGAGTTTGCTCTCTTTCGTTTATGTGGTTTTTCAACATTTTCTGGTACTTTCTGCCTCTCTGATTTAATTTAGCTAGACTGATTTTTGGAAAGTTGAAAGTTTTAAAGTTAATTTTTGTAGTTACTTCTCTAGAGTTCATGTCAATAGTTCTATAATACTTAGCTATAGCGTTATTATAACTATTTATTACTTTATTTAAAATATTATACTATTCACCCTTCCAACTTAATGAAAATTGTTTATAAGGAATATATACAGTTAAGGGTATTCATAGACGCATAAATATGTTTTGATGTCTTGTGTTGTGTCGTGTTATGTTATGTTGTGTTGGGTCATGTCATGTTGTGTTATGTTGTATTGTGTTGTATTGTATGTGTGTATTGAAGATCTCATAAACTAAAACATACCTTAGAGAACAATATAAATTTTGAACAATTTTAAGTTCTCATCGTTGTAATATATTTCTTAAAACTAACTTCTCTCTTGGTGAATAAATAAGAGCACAACTTACGTCCAATATTTTCGTTCTCATAAAACATTCACCCGAGATTATCTATCCTTACTAAGATATAAACCCTATATGAACTTTGGTGGATACAGGGACATAATGTATTCGAAGTCTTATCTTGTATAAAATATCTAATAACTCCATACAGTTTCATCAGACATTTTTTTTAATTTAGACATAAAATGTTAGGTTATAAGCTTGCAATAATGGGAAATGGGATTTTATATTCTGTATATTCTGGTAATATTATATATAAGGTATTCAAAACTTACAGCTATATCATTATCTACTGAGAACCTATAAATACATATAACTTTATTTCAAAACTTCTTGAATATGTAGAAACAAGTTAGACACCCAGCAAATCTTTTAGATAAAGAAGGACCCTTTTAAATGGGCTCCCTTAATAATAAAACCTTGTCTGTTTCACTGATATGTAAACCAAAACTCCCAACGATGTCTCATCCAGTACAATATTGTATCCGTTTTTTTGCCTTGAGCTCAAAATTAGCTTAAGAGTGCAAATCCACGCTATGAAATTTCTCGTGTTCATTTTTCGAACTCAAACCTCAAGCGCCACTCTGTAGATGACGCATCAATATCGGAATCCGATTATTTTTTAATTTTTTCCAAAATAGGCCATATAAATAAATTAACAAGTTAAATATTTACAGGCCAGGGGCCCAATTATGACATCCACGATTTACAGATTAGTGTACAGATCTTAAATTTACTTATATATAACTAGAAACAACTACGATAAACAAAACTATTCTATACTTAGAAAACAAGATTTGCGATGTTAATACCCTTAACCTTTTTCTTAAAGCTAACTAAAGAAGTATAAAATAAATCAATATCTTGATAAAAAATATTGTATAGGGAGATTATACGATTTAGCGGCGAGTGTTTAGCCAGGTTTGTTCTAAAAAAGCAGTTTGCAAAGAGGTAGTTATTTCGAAAGTTACGCGGAGGAATGTAAAACATTATACCAGACAGCAAGTCAGGTGCATCTATAAGGTTGTTTATAATTTTATAAAGAAAACAGACATCACTGTGAGTGCGTCGGTGTTCAAGAGGCGATAATTGAAATACTTGCCTAAGTTCGGATAAATTAGAATACATGTTGTAGACACCGGTCTGTTTAAAATCTAGAAATCTTAAAAATTTGTTCTGTATGCTTTCCAATCGGCTTTTGTAAATAGCATATTGAGGTGTCCAGACGACAGAGGCAAAACCTAACCTACTATAAACATACGCGAAATACAAAGTTTTCAAACAATGTTGTGATGTACTTGCAAATTCTGATAATAAAACCCAACACTTTGTTGCATTTCGAGGCTATGTGATCAATGTGTTCTCCAAAAATCATCTTTTTGTCGAATATTACACCGAGATCTTTAATTTTATTTACTTTTTTTAACACGTTTTTATTGAAATTATAATCACAATCAAAGACATTAAGGTTTCGAGTGAATGTGATGGATGCACATTTATCTAAATTAAGAAAAAGCTTATTACGGGTACAGTATTCAAAAAAGGCGCCTAAGTCATTTTGCAACAGCAAACAGTCACCAAGACACCCTATAGATGAAAAAATTTTCATATCATCTGCGTAAAGTAAAATTTTGCAAAATTTAAAACATTGTTTTATGTCGTTTAAATAAATAACAGTAGTAGTAATGGACCCAGTTAAGATCCCTGGGGCACACCCGATGTTACGTTATAGGCTGGTGACTGGTGCCCGTTTACTGTCACGAATTGTGATCTATTAGAAATATACGAAACGATCCATTTTAGGATGTCCCCGTGTACACCAATCGCTGCCAATTTTGCAATCAAAATATTGTGGTCTATTTTATCAAAGGCTTTGCTAAAATCGGTATACACGGAGTCCACCTGTACCTGGGCATCCACAGATGAAAGAATATATTGTAACAAATCAAATTTGACTCAATAGACCGCTTGGGCAAAAAACCATGCTGATCGTTTATGATATCTAAATTAGTAGATTTAAGTAATATAGTATAGGCAAGACTTTCTAGGATTTTTGCAAAAATATTAAGTTTACTTATAGGTCTATAATTTGTAACACAGTCTCTAGCACCATTTTTATAAATTGGGACAACATTTGCCACTTTCCACTTTATAGGAAATACACATTGTTCAAAAGATTGGTTAAACACTATTGATAACGGTCGATACAGGGAAGGCGCACACCGTTTTACAAAGTAAGAAGGAATTCCGTCTGGACCGCCACCCTTATTTTCATTAAGGTCGCTCAGGGTTTTTAGAACTTCTTCCGGGGAAACACGAATACTTGAAAGAAGACAATTGCTCTTATCAATTGACAGAAAGTTAAATTTTTGTTCATAGGGTTGAAAAACACCCCGAAAAAAATCGGAAAACAACTGGCTTACACCGGGACCTTCGGCCTCTTTGTCTCCGGAATGCATTAAATTTGGAATACCTACACGTTTATTCTTAACAGATACAAGTTGCCAAAATCTTTTAGAATTAGTAGGTATGTCATTTTCTATTGATTCAATATACGTTATGTAATCATTTTTTATAAGAACTTTGCTGTCGTCTAAGCTCGCAAAAAAGTTGTAATGTACCTGGGATTTTGACCTTTTCCACCATTTATGGGCCTTATTTTTATTTAGTATAATTCTTACTGTGTTTTGTTTAAAGTACGGAGGAAATCTTCCATCAGCCGTTTTCTTTGGTATAAATATATTTATAGCCCTGTAAATTACTTCGTAAAAAAAGTTAATCGAAACGTTTACCTCGCGGTTTTTAAATAAGTTTATCCAGTCGGTGTTATTAAAAAAATTATTTAAGCCTTCATAATCACCTTTTCTAAATAAGTTTATAATAGGTTTATTTTTAAATTTCAATGAAAGTGGAAGACTTGATTTGTGATGAATATCCTCTTTTACTAAAGGGTGAACACAACTCATTATATTTTTAATTAATAAGTCATTACAAAATATTAAGTCGAGTAACCTACCATTTTGATTTGTCAGGCCATTAAATTGGAAAAGACCAAGGAAATTAATAATATCGGAAAACGAGGCGAACTTAGGGTTAGAATTAGAGGGTAAATAATAATTAGTGTCTATTTTAAGTGCCCAGTTAACATATGGAAAATTAAAGTCCCCACAGATTAAAATTTTGTCTTTAGAAATTTTGTCAAAAAGCATATATAGTTTCTCAACAAAACATAATAGAGCAGTGTCATTACCTGGGGGGATGTATACACAGTATAGGTGAATTTTACTTTGTCCTTTAGTATATAGTGTGACCCACAAATCCTCAGTATCGCTTTCCCAATCGGGATGCCGGACTGCTTGCATTCCTTCACCTAAGGCTATCAGCCACCACCCTCACTTTTATCAGATTTGGTACTTTCACGGTCTCTCCGAAACACCTGACAACCCTCGAACAATTCACTGTTGGATACGCTGTTATTTAACCATGTCTCGGTTAAAAATATAACATCATAGTTACAGGATAGCAAGTTAAACTTGAAGTCATTCACTTTTGTTTTTAAACCCCTAACGTTTTGGTAGTATACCGATAAGAAATCGAAAATAAATATTTATTCACATTAAAACATTACATAATATCTATCAAATACTATGCAAATAAGTAGTTTCACTTTTAATGGAAAAATTCAAATATTTCAGAAAACGCTTAAGAGTGACGCAACATTGTGGTACCCCCTCCATCCCAAGCAAATACCTTTAAGAGTTTTACATTCCTTTGATAGAAAATTCGAAATATTGCACATGGCATGTATTTCTTGCCTCGTTGATATATCTATCTTTGTTGCGAAATGAAATAAAACGAGAGTGCTGTTAAAGAATACCTCTTTTTCAGGCTATAATATTAGGCGGTCCAACAAAACAGCTGACTGCTGTCAATATGGCTGGCGTAGGACAAACATTGTTTTCTTCCATATGAGTCCGTGATAATTTAAAAGCAAAGTTCAAGTATTTTTATATATATTTAATGCATTTTTTTGTACAGGACCATTTTTTACAATTGTGTGTTTGCTTTAAACCTAGTTATGAAAAGTGAATACTTTTTGAAGCTTCGAAATAAGAAGGCCGAAGTCGCCGAGCGGTACAAAGAAAATATTTTTATAATTAAAAATTAGATCCTTTTGTAGTGTAGATCCAAAAGACTTTCCCCAAGTGACAAATATGGACATTTCTAGTTACCTAGTTGTTCAATTTAAATTAAGTTCAATCTGTGTGTTTAATATTTTGTACTGCACCCAGTACATATCCTTTTTTTATAAATAAAACATATATATCAATAAAACAATCTTGTTTTTATTTAAATACATTGACATGCATGTCAGAGTGAAACAATATATAACATTTTCAGAGTGAATATAATAAAAATAAAAAGTAGTCTTTACAATAAACCTTATGACGAGTGTACAAGAACTCAATTTTTTTCAGCATAATAAAACCTTTACTATTTACTAGACTTAAACCTACTTATGTCTAGAAAAAATTTAATTATATATATGAACTCTAAGACAGGATTATACCATAGAGTCCCTAAAAAAAATAGTTCCATTTTATTCCTGTCTTATTTTTATCAGAAGTTATCGAGAAACTCAAAATTTTGAAAAGAGTGTCCATGCCTTTAGCGTACTTGTAATTATGAGTCTGGAATTTCCACCCTTCAAAATTTAAGAACTTCCGCCCTGAATGCATATCAAGATTTCTTTATTCGGTCATAGGTTTTGCAGACACTTTTGGCAAATCTTAGTATTAAGTAAGTAATAACCCTGTATATGGTTATCGTAGCTTCATTTAATATACATAAAAAAAATTGTAAAAACTGTAGACCACAGCTACCACACTCGTGCTAGGATAATATCAATATAAAAAGCATACATTATTTAGTTCCTAAAGTATGTAATAAACTTCCAACTTCCACATACGATGAATTCGTTAAGTTTAAGATAGAATGTAAAAATATATTTATTACTCGTATAATGAATTTAAGAACTATGGGTCTTTTAACTAGGATTACTTCGCTTTCCCAAACAAAAAAATAATTACGGAGTTGCATAAAGGTTAAAATTATTAAACAAATCTCTTTCAAGATGGTACATACAAATACTGATAATTATTTAAGTCCCCTAAAACATAAAAAAATAATACAGCATTGAACGATGTAACAGTACAAAATGTAATATAACTTTTTCAAACAACGATTAGATCTTTGATCAGTCTCGATTGAGAATCATAATAATTGTTAACTAGCTAGATTGATTTTAGTTTTTTAATAAATGATTAATACGAAATGTTTTGCACACGCTTGGCCTAATTTAATTTAGTAGTACGTAAATCCTCTTCTTATTGCAGTATCCACTTCAGCTACATCGACGAAAGTTGATTCAATCGTTTTTCATATCTAAAATTGAAAATTTTTGAAACTTACAAATGAAAGTAACATTGTCTTTTATACCTCTACATCCACAATTTGCAATACAACAAAAAGAAGGCATTTTAGGGTAAAAAAATAAAAATAAATAACAAAAGTCCCCTATACTCCCGTGTAACAAATCGATTTGTTTGTCCTACGCCTGTCAAAAACAGCTGATCGGTGACGTTCAACTGACACTTCGTTGGAGTGCCCCATTTATGATCTCCCCTATTGACTGTTTTTTTATCAGCTAGCCGAAGTAATAATTGCAGGGCCTTTCGACTTTCGGCACCTTTCGGTGTTTGCCGGGAAAAACAAGTTTTTTAATATCTAAATACCCGAAATATTGGTTTCCTTATATTTTTATGAACATGATTTTATGATAGCTTGAGTCTTGGGTTCAGAATTTCCTATTTGTTTATTATAGGTGTGTTTTAAAATGACTAGTACTTGTATTTTTAAAACGTCGACGTTTAGTTTAGAACTTCTCACTCTTGTGACTGTGGCTCAGCTTTCTAGATATTTGTTTATGAATTCCTGTGTTACCTGTGTAATTAGGATATGTGTAATGAGTGCTAAAGGGCGTAAAAATACGAGAGCAGCAAGACCTCGGCGCCGAACTGCAAAAAATTTTGCAATGAGAATCCTGGGAAAATGCAGAATAAGGTAAGTTCAAATAATATAACTCTAGGTGCTCGATTTTTAGACCCTTCATGAATTTGAAGAATTAGAAATGGACAATTGTAAAATATTGATCACTTTGATTTTCAAAGAAATTACCTACGCTACCTACATACATATTACCTTTGACTTTATATACGAGAGCCAATGATATTACTGATTACAGCATATACATAATAAAAATATCAACATATTTTTTACGGTTGGGGCTACTTATATAAACTTTTATCTGTATGTCCATGCTATTGTAATTTTTTAGTAGGTACATGGTGTATGTATTTTTGAAGTACACATCTTTTGTTTGAAACTTAAAATAGCCCAACTTTGAAGGAGGAAGACTATTTTGTTTTCAAACAATGAGGAAAATAAATAAAACTAATAAATGTGTTTTTATAGGTACCTAGGCAACACGATTCTTTTAGAATTTTCTGGTTCATTTTTATTTCATATTGATATTTTTATACATGAGGTGAATTCTCTCTGAAATTCACATAAATACCTATGGTTTTTATATTTGTAAAATTTAAATATGTTTTGTAGGCTTAATTTTAAATTTTAACTTTTAACAAAGATAGTGTACCTTCAGGGGTATAGTAATTCGGTAGGTATAAAAACTTATTTCCTGTTGGTCATACTATAGTGGTAGAAATTAAAAGCTCCTAAAGTTAGACACTTTTTATGCAACACTAATACTTTCATAGTGGTAGTCTCATAATGCTGGCTGATGCAATTTAACTCACCGGATCCATGACAATCTGTGCAAGAATAAAGCTTTTAGTTATCAGTATTATATTGATCCTTTTTATGTGACTTCCACTTAGAAAGTTTTGCTGTTGCAGACAGTAGCAGGCTTTAACAACGTATACCCCCACAGTTATCATATCACAAAGAGAAAATTATTGGGAAGAAACTATTTATCGGTACCTAATTTACTAAGGCATTGCTTTCTAGTGAGAAAATAATTCTGGCGCATGGCTATGCATATGTAACATATTAAATATCTTAGTCTTGTACAAACAAATAAAAATTGTCATTTTATATATTCGCAATCCTGACCAAAAATGTACATACAGATTCCTGAATCACTAGAAAAGTAAGAAAAAATTGGGGATATTAGTTTTCAGTTCTCAAGTAATTTAGTGTACTAATGTATGTTACTGTATTTATGTATGTACAGTGTGATCAGTGTATCTTGATAGCATTTTAAATGTTAATAACTTCTTTACTTTTTAACTTATTGGAGTGAACAAAAAACCAATTGTAGGGTTACTTAAAACTTTTTTCTGGTTATTAGAAAAACAAAAGACTATTCATTTTACAAGATATCACCATAAGTCGTATTGTTTAAATCGGACTCGTATTGTTTAAATCGCACACACTCAAGGTCTTTCTATAGCATCAGCTTTTAGTCTAAATAGAAGAAAGAGTTTTTTCTGATTAAAAAAATCGATAACCTTTATCAACAAGTTTCTTCGTACAGAATTCTCTTACGATACCACACGGACGACCATGCAAAACTGAGGCAGGAGTGCATAATTTCTGCTCTTCTAAATCTCAATGGAAATGGGAAAACATGTTTTTTTTTGGGATCCCGGAACCCTAAAATACAAAGATCTGTAAAAATCTCTTAGGGTGATTTTTTCACGATTACAATACTTCCCTTTTACGGGACCATAAGAAAGATCATACAAAACTGAGGTAGGAGTACATAATTTCTGCTCTAAGTAGAATTATTTAGATTTTGCAGCCTTTCTAAATATCAAATTGTCATTTTTCAAATGTCATATCTCAAAAACAATTGAACTTAGGATTTTTAAATATGTAGAGTCAAAAGCGCAATGTAATAAATAACTTAACATGTTTTAATATTTTTTCAGACATAATACCCTTTAAGTATGCGCTTGAAACTGCAAACAAGAAAAAATATCCTCAATATCAACTAACCAATTTAATGTTCCAAAAAATTTATAAGTCTTATTGATCTGATTACTTTTACTACTTCATAGATATTACTTATATATTTGTTTAAAGTTATTTTAAGTAAAATAAATATTTTTATAATAAAATATATTTTTTGGAATGTTAGTCTTATTATTTCAATTTTTTCACTTTAAATGTATGTCTTAAAATCCACCTGACATTTTTTTTCTTTCACCGCCCTCTCTATTTTTGGAGCCTCACTTGGTTCCCTCAAAAACAAAAGTGTATGCCCCTGGGCATTATCATATAAGTGCCATAGGTATACCAGTCAGTTTACCATGTTGTTAAGATATAATAGCACGTTGGATATGCCAAAGATATTTATAAAGAAAAAAAATATATAGTTCCTTAATATTTCAGATAATATTACAACAGTTTCGACTACATGTATGCGTCTTTTATTGTAGGGATGATGTTAACAAAGGCCATACATATTTAACCAGTTTTGCAAAGAAGCGTGGTAATGATGTTGAGAGTTTAAAGTTCCAAGATGAGTCTCCAGGGATATCTTTGTGAGTATAAATTAAGAGATCTTTCAGTAAAATATTTGAAAGTATCACATATTTGTAAAAGTATTCCTAATACAATGTGCCAAAATCTCGACCAAAATGAATTACGAAAAAAATCTTTTAAAGGTTTAGATAATTCAAGTGGATACTGAAACCCTGGCACTTGTTGTGGTTGTAAAACAGTACAACCACATTTAAAAAGTAAAAATGTGTTTTGGTATAGGCCGTTAAAATATGTGGGGTAGGGAAGGGGTTCACATGAAGAGAAATATAGTTTGATGTGAAAAAAAATCTAGCAACATATAAGAAGACTGACACTTATATAATTCTAACACCACTTTTAATTATCCAAAGGTGTTTAAAATCACAAAAGACACGACGCTGATCGCGTTATTTGGACAAACATTTTTAACAATACACACATGAAGGACGACGAACAGTTATTGACTGAAGAGCAGATACGTATGATAGGTAGGATGTTATGGTTTTTTTGTTTTTTGGCGTTTTGATAATTTAATTACTAATATACGTTTCATGGTAAGTCTGTCTTGTTTTACTAAAGTGTGTAGGTTCTCTAATTTAAATTATTTTAGAAAGTATTTTTGAGAAAGGCACGGAGCCACCTGCCGAAACGTCAAATTTAAAATGAATAGATGACTAATAATTTTTGAGAATTGTTTTAATGCTATGAACTTATAACCCAAGAAAAATCTAGTAACTATATATACACGGATGTTCAAGAAAAACTAACTCAAAACTATATATATATATATATATATATATATATATATATATATATATATATTATATTTAATTGTAAAAGCTTTGGAAGTTTTAATTTACTACTAGGTAGTAAGCAAAAAAAGCAAATTTTTAAGAAGGGTTTATCGCATTTTACTTTCTTACAAATCAGTAATAGGCAAAGTACCTTACATATATTTTTTGGCCTATTATTAACAGTAATGATAGAGAACAAATTTTCTTTAATACTAATTAGTAGGAAAAAGACGCAAATACTAGCTCCATTAGCGAGATGGGCTCGATGTAATAATAAAGCCTGAATAATTAAATATTATTTCTATAAACTGAAAAGAATGAAAACAATTTTATTTATAATTTCAACTTAACAGGTGTTTTCCATTAGATTCAGGCAAGGCCCAAGCAAATAAAGAAAAGCAAGGGAAAAGTGAATATAAAAAAACATGTTTATTTTAATCATTATCAACTGTTGATATACATATAAAAGTAAATTATAAACTGTAACTACTATTAGGACAAGCTACAGAACCCTCAAAATAGAACAGAAAAAATATAGCAAGTTCTTTCAAAGAAAACATAATTGATGTACCACACCTTAGACCTAAAATTCTTAGTTATTGTTTTTTAATAAAAAATTCGACATTTTGTGTATTTTGAATACGCACAAAGAAAAAAATGGTTGGAGATAAAAATAATATTTTAGTTTGCTTTAATATGATTTAAAGGTTATCTTTTGAAAGAATAATTATATTACCTGATAATAATAAATGTGATTTCTTTTTATACTATATTTAATGTTTAGTCAAGTACTTAATATGTAAAAAATTTAAATAAACAAATAAAATTTTGGAAATTTAATAGTTATAATAAAAAATGTTTTAGATTTATAATGGAACTGACCAGGTTATTGCAGGAAGTGTTATGTCGCCTTTTACATACTGTGCCAAATACTGAAGCTGTTAATATGTATTTTCTAATTTCTCTATAAAATGGATTATCCCACTGCCCAACTGTATTTCTTTCTATGGGCATAATATCCTCTGAAGTAACCTAGAACAATGTTCATATATTTAAAAATATTAGGGAGCATGTAATACACCAGAGTATTATATAGAAGTATAAATGAACAAAGCCTAACAGAAAATGAACACTATGAACACTCGCAAAGAAAGATGTGCCTACTCAATACATAAATGCCATTCAGTTGTCTTACTATATTAAGTTGCCCCAGAATCTTAATACTCTATATAATATATTTTTAAAAATAGTAAAAACTATAGACTTTTGTGTTGTACCTCCCACTACTATTACAACCAGTATAAGTATAAATGAACCAAGCCTACAGAAAATGCAGGCTATACAAAATTATAGTCACACAGGAAGATGTGTCTACCTTTTCTCTAAATCAATAAATATATTGCTGCCCTTCAGCCTAAAATTAATGATGGTCAATGTAATTCTTAAGGAGGCAATGTCTAAAGTAAATCTTATATGAAATGCACAATACTTCAGGCATCGTTGTTTAAAAACCAACTTTAGCTACTGCAATCAATGTGTTAAATATTATTTCACTTAATTAATAATTTTACTTAATTTTTCTTTAATTTCTGCCTTGCGCGAGTCCCTCCAATGCATATCAAAAACAAGCTTAACATTGGATGGAAGTTACAAAATTAAAAACCTAATATTATTGAGATATAGTAAATATAAAGTAAAGAGAGAGAGACAAAAAAGGCGAGTTTATATACTTTACTTTTTCTTTAATATGAATTATGTTGCCCTTCCCCCAGACGCTATGAAATGGAAAATTATAATCCTAATACTTTCAGCGCCTTGTCATCCAATCAAACTTGCAATGCTTGACCAAAATCGTCGTGAAATATATTTAAAATATCCATAAAAAATTATTTCTTTTTATTAAGACAGCCTGTATCTCAAAGACAAAACAAAACATAGACTATAGGAAGAAACAATCTATATTGTTTTATGTTTTCTCAAACAGTCTCATGTAATATATATATATATATATATATATATATATATATATATATATATATATATATATATATTTAAAATATCCATAAAAAATTATTTCTTTTTATTAAGACAGCCTGTATCTCAAAGACAAAACAAAACATAGACTATAGGAAGAAACAATCTATATTGTTTTATGTTTTCTCAAACAGTCTCATATATATATATATATATATATATATATATATATATATATATATATATATATATATATATATATATATATATATATATATATATATATATATATATATATATATATATATATATATATATATATATATATACAGTCAGTCCAAAAAGTCTCAGTACAGTAGGTAGTTTATATGATATTTTTCTATAGTATTTTATTTGATAATTGAAACGACTCGAAAATAAGTTTTTTTCAATATTTTAAGCTTAACTAACGTCTTTTCAAAGGGACATTTTATTCAAAAGTTCCTTAAATATTAAACAAATGCATGTAAAATTAATGTCAAAAAAGTCTCCGTACACTTTTAATTTTATTTAAAAAAGCACGTTATAGTTAGTTGCATTTAATCAAGGTGCCTGTGGCTGGCCAGCATAAAACAAATGAATGATTTTCGGCCATAATGAATTACCTGTCACATTGTTGTTGGTACATTTATTGTTAGTTTTTAAGAAAGCAGTAAAAATGAGCGAAAGAAATCGTGAGATTCCAATACCAATTCGAAAACTGATAATTGATATGTGGAAAGAAAAAAAATCATTTCGACATATCGGAAAAATTGTGAAGAAGCCGCATACTACCATTCAGTACATTGTGAATCAGTATAAATTAACGGGTTCCTACAAGATTCGACCTCGCTCTGGACGTCCCAAAAAACTGACTCCACGTGAAGAAGCTAGTATCGTTAGGCAAGTGACTATAGATCCCAAGAAAAGTGCTCCTAAATTGAAAGAAGAAGTTCGAGAGTTATTTTCAAAAAATATTTGTTCACAAACGGTGAGAAATTGTATACACAGGGCTGGCTATAGGGGATGTGTGGCCAGGAAGAAACCATTAATTTCGGACGCTAATCGAAAAAAACGATTGGCCTTTGCTACAGAGCACGTTAACCAGCCTCCGGAGTTTTGGGAATCAGTAATTTTTAGCGATGAAACTAAAATTAACCTTTTTGGGTCTGATGGTAGAGCTAAAGTTTGGCGAAAGAAGAATACCGCCTTTGACATCAAGAACCTTTGTTCCACAGTTAGACACGGGGGCGGCAATGTTATGCTATGGGGCTGCATGTCTGCTGGAGGAGTTGGAAATCTGCATTTTATTAATGGGACCATGGATCAGCATGTCTACATGAACATTTTGCGCGACAATTTACCAGAAAGTGTGCAGAAATTGGGCCTCCAAGGGAGATACATGTTCCAACAAGACAACGATCCAAAACACACAGCAAACTTGGTGCGAGAATGGATGATCCATAATGTGCGACAGCAGCTTCATACACCCCCACAGTCACCTGATGTTAACCCTATTGAGCATTTATGGGAGGAACTTAAACGCCGCGTTCGCCAACATAACGTTTCAAGCAAAGAAGCGTTGAAGAACAGAATATTGTACGAATGGGAGAACATTACACCAGAAGTGACTAGAAAGCTGGTTTCCAGCATGACAAGAAGGTTGCAAGCCATTATCAGGGCTAAGGGCGGTCCGACCAAATATTAGTTTCCATTTGTTTTCCTATTTTGTTAAAGTATTACTAAAAATTATTAACTGTATGGAGACTTTTTTGGCATTAATTTTGTATATGTTTTTCTATTATTTGTATAACTTTTAAATATAATGTTCCCTTGTTACAATTACTACTGAAAATCATTAGATATGTCTTAAAAATTAATAAAAACATGTTAGATCCTAGTTGTGATTAATTAATTTAATACAACAGAAAAATTCTGTACAACACAGATAGTGTACGGAGACTTTTTGGACTGACTGTATATATATATATATATATATATATATATATATATATATATATATATATATATATATATATATATATATATATATATATATATATATATATATATATATATATATATATATATATATATATATATATATATATATATATATATATATATATATATATATATATATATATATATATATATATATATATATATATATATATATATATATATATATATATATATATATATATATATATATATATATATATATATATATATATATATATATATATATATATATATATATATATATATATATATATATATATATATATATATATATATATATATATATATATATATATATATATATATATATATATATATATATATATATATATATATATATATATATATAGTCAGTCCAAAAATATATATAGTCATAAAAGAATCTCCGTACACTATCTGTGTTGTACAGAATTTTTCTGTTGTATTAAATTAATTAATCACAACTAGGATCTAACATGTTTTTATTAATTTTTAAGACATATCTAATGATTTTCAGTAGTAATTGTAACAAGGGAACATTATATTTAAAAGTTATACAAATAATAGAAAAACATATACAAAATTAATGCCAAAAAAGTCTCCATACAGTTAATAATTTTTAGTAATACTTTAACAAAATAGGAAAACAAATGGAAACTAATATTTGGTCGGACCGCCCTTAGCCCTGATAATGGCTTGCAACCTTCTTGTCATGCTGGAAACCAGCTTTCTAGTCACTTCTGGTGTAATGTTCTCCCATTCGTACAATATTCTGTTCTTCAACGCTTCTTTGCTTGAAACGTTATGTTGGCGAACGCGGCGTTTAAGTTCCTCCCATAAATGCTCAATAGGGTTAACATCAGGTGACTGTGGGGGTGTATGAAGCTGCTGTCGCACATTATGGATCATCCATTCTCGCACCAAGTTTGCTGTGTGTTTTGGATCGTTGTCTTGTTGGAACATGTATCTCCCTTGGAGGCCCAATTTCTGTACACTTTCTGGTAAATTGTCGCGCAAAATGTTCATGTAGACATGCTGATCCATGGTCCCATTAATAAAATGCAGATTTCCAACTCCTCCAGCAGACATGCAGCCCCATAGCATAACATTGCCGCCCCCGTGTCTAACTGTGGAACAAAGATTCTTGATGTCAAAGGCGGTATTCTTCTTTCGCCAAACTTTAGCTCTACCATCAGACCCAAAAAGGTTAATTTTAGTTTCATCGCTAAAAATTACTGATTCCCAAAACTCCGGAGGCTGGTTAACGTGCTCTGTAGCAAAGGCCAATCGTTTTTTTCGATTAGCGTCCGAAATTAATGGTTTCTTCCTGGCCACACATCCCCTATAGCCAGCCCTGTGTATACAATTTCTCACCGTTTGTGAACAAATATTTTTTGAAAATAACTCTCGAACTTCTTCTTTCAATTTAGGAGCACTTTTCTTGGGATCTATAGTCACTTGCCTAACGATACTAGCTTCTTCACGTGGAGTCAGTTTTTTGGGACGTCCAGAGCGAGGTCGAATCTTGTAGGAACCCGTTAATTTATACTGATTCACAATGTACTGAATGGTAGTATGCGGCTTCTTCACAATTTTTCCGATATGTCGAAATGATTTTTTTTCTTTCCACATATCAATTATCAGTTTTCGAATTGGTATTGGAATCTCACGATTTCTTTCGCTCATTTTTACTGCTTTCTTAAAAACTAACAATAAATGTACCAACAACAATGTGACAGGTAATTCATTATGGCCGAAAATCATTCATTTGTTTTATGCTGGCCAGCCACAGGCACCTTGATTAAATGCAACTAACTATAACGTGCTTTTTTAAATAAAATTAAAAGTGTACGGAGACTTTTTTGACATTAATTTTACATGCATTTGTTTAATATTTAAGGAACTTTTGAATAAAATGTCCCTTTGAAAAGACGTTAGTTAAGCTTAAAATATTGAAAAAAACTTATTTTCGAGTCGTTTCAATTATCAAATAAAATACTATAGAAAAATATCATATAAACTACCTACTGTACTGAGACTTTTTGGACTGACTGTATATATATATATATATATATATATATATATATATATATATATATATATATATATAATATCAAGTACTTTCTTGGGATGAGGTTCGTGGATTGAACAAAGAAACTTTAATTGACGTTTCGCCTGTCCATTTCAGGCTTTTTCAAAATATTTAATTCTGCACATCTAAAAATTAAATACAAAAAGTTTATATATGTAAGTTAATAAATAAAAATAATTAGGTATAACGGCACGCACTAAAATTATTAAAACATTTATTTAAAATAGTACAGTACATACCTTGAGAAAGATGTTCTTTTACCTTGCTTGGCAGTGTGGAGGTAAGTGATACACTGGTTAAAGAATTCTATTGTTTTTTTTTTATATATATATATCCTTTAGTTTTTTTGATTATATTAACAATGTAGAACTATTTGTGGATACGGGTTGTTTTAAAAGTATTTGTGTGAGTCTGACAGTATACAGTATGTATTTATGATTGATGGAAAATAGTTTATAACAATTGAATTAAATTAGATTGTGATATATTTGGCTGAGATTGTCAATGTCTTTCCGATCGTTTACTGTATTTTTTTCTTTTTTTATCTCCACCATTTCTTTGAATGTCAGTTTATGGTAATGTTGTTCTTTTGATAAAACCGTTGTACTCGAAAAATCAAATTCATGTTTCATGTCTCTTTCATGTTTATGTAGTGCTGTGGAAGCATTTTTTGTATATTTATGCCCATTTAGTCTATTTGATAGGTATTGTGTGGTCATGCCTATATATTTTTTGGGGCAGTTTAGGCAGGGAATGCTGTAAACTACGTTTGATTGTTTTTTAATTGGTGTCTGACTTTTTAGTGGTTTATATAAAGATTTAAGGGTATTGTTAGATTTGTGGCATACGGTTATGTCGTGTTTACCGAGAATGTGTTTAATCTTTTCAGAAAGACCTTCAGTGTATGGTAAAGATATGTATGTAGTTGTTTTATTGTTGTCATGATTATTTACAATATGTTTTGTGGCATTGTATAATTTTTGGGTTCTTCGCTTTATAATTCGTTCGATGGCTTTTAATGAGAAATGATTTTTTAAGAGAGTATTTTTAACTTTATTTAGAATGTCAACTCGGTATATAGGTGATGTTAGTCTTAGTGCACGGTCAACTAATCCTATCATCACGGAGTTTTTTTGACATTTTGGGTGACTGGAATTATAATTAAGGTAGCGGGAAAACCAGGTTTTTTTGGTGTACCACTTAGTTTTAATGCCATTTGTTTTGTGGTCTCTTATTAATGTTAAATCCAAAAAGTTTATAGCACCATCATTTTCTATTTCGGAAGTAAACTGCAATTTTGGATGAAAATTGTTAAAGAGGGAGATAATTTCCGTTGTTTTATTTTTTGGTATGGCTAATAAACAATCATCCACGTACCTTTTAAAAAATAATATTGGTACATTGGCTCTTTGTAACACTGTTTCTTCTAGATATTCCATTACTATTTGGGCTGCGGTGGAAGAGATGGGTGAACCCATTGCACATCCGTCAAGTTGTTGGTAGTAATCATCTTTGTATTGGAAATAGTTGTTCGAAAGAATGAGATCTATCCCTTCTATGAATTCTGTGCAAGTGAGTGTTGTGTGATTCTTTATCTGATTCCATTTTTCTTTAATGATTTGTTTTAAAAGTTTAGTCGGAATGTTTGTATATAAGGATATTACGTCTAGAGAGATGAGTTGGAAATTATTTGGTATTTTAAGGTTGTCTATAAACTTTTTAAATTCAAACGAATCTTTAATGGAATAATCATTTCTGCCTGTAATTTTTGATAAGCAATTTGATAAAAAACTTGAAAGTTTGTAGAATGGTGACTGAATATAGGAAACAATGGGTCTCTTGCTTATCAAAAATTACAGGCAGAAATGATTATTCCATTAAAGATTCGTTTGAATTTAAAAAGTTTATAGACAACCTTAAAATACCAAATAATTTCCAACTCATCTCTCTAGACGTAATATCCTTATATACAAACATTCCGACTAAACTTTTAAAACAAATCATTAAAGAAAAATGGAATCAGATAAAGAATCACACAACACTCACTTGCACAGAATTCATAGAAGGGATAGATCTCATTCTTTCGAACAACTATTTCCAATACAAAGATGATTACTACCAACAACTTGACGGATGTGCAATGGGTTCACCCATCTCTTCCACCGCAGCCCAAATAGTAATGGAATATCTAGAAGAAACAGTGTTACAAAGAGCCAATGTACCAATATTATTTTTTAAAAGGTACGTGGATGATTGTTTATTAGCCATACCAAAAAATAAAACAACGGAAATTATCTCCCTCTTTAACAATTTTCATCCAAAATTGCAGTTTACTTCCGAAATAGAAAATGATCGTGCTATAAACTTTTTGGATTTAACATTAATAAGAGACCACAAAACAAATGGCATTAAAACTAAGTGGTACACCAAAAAAACCTGGTCCTCCCGCTACCTTAATTATAATTCCAGTCACCCAAAATGTCAAAAAAACTCCGTGATGATAGGATTAGTTGACCGTGCACTAACACTAACATCACCTATATACCGAGTTGACATTCTAAATAAAGTTAAAAATACTCTCTTAAAAAATCATTTCCCATTAAAAGCCATCGAACGAATTATAAAGCGAAGAACCCAAAAATTATACAATGCCACAAAACATATTGTAAATAATCATGACAACAATAAAACAACTACATACATATCTTTACCATACACTGAAGGTCTTTCTGAAAAGATTAAACACATTCTCGGTAAACACGACATAACCGTATGCCACAAATCTAACAATACCCTTAAATCTTTATATACACCACTAAAAAGTCAGACACCAATTAAAAAACAATCAAATGTAGTTTACAGCATTCCCTGCCTAAACTGCCCCAAAAAATATATAGGCATGACCACACAATACCTATCAAATAGACTAAATGGGCATAAATATACAAAAAATGCTTCCACAGCACTACATAAACATGAAAGAGACATGAAACATGAATTTGATTTTTCGAGTACAACGGTTTTATCAAAAGAACAACATTACCATAAACTGACATTCAAAGAAATGGTGGAGATAAAAAAAGAAAAAAATACAGTAAACGATCGGAAAGACATTGACAATCTCAGCCAAATATATCACAATCTAATTTAATTCAATTGTTATAAACTATTTTCCATCAATCATAAATACATACTGTATACTGTCAGACTCACACAAATACTTTTAAAACAACCCGTATCCACAAATAGTTCTACATTGTTAATATAATCAAAAAAACTAAAGGATATATATAAAAAAAAAAAAAACAATAGAATTCTTTAACCAGTGTATCACTTACCTCCACACTGCCAAGCAAGGTAAAAGAACATCTTTCTCAAGGTATGTACTGTACTATTTTAAATAAATGTTTTAATAATTTTAGTGAGTGCCGTTATACCTAATTGTTTTTATTTATTAACTTACATATATAAACTTTTTGTATTTAATTTTTAGATGTGCAGAATTAAATATTTTGAAAAAGCCTGAAATGGACAGGCGAAACGTCAATTAAAGTTTCTTTGTTCAATCCACGAACCTCATCCCAAGAAAGTACTTGATATTTATAAATTGTAAGGTCCAAGAAGAGAAATATATATATATATATATATATATATATATATATATATATATATATATATATATATATATATATATATATATATATATATATATATATATATATATATATATATATATATATATATATATATATATATATATATATATATATATTACATGAGACTGTTTGAGAAAACATAAAACAATATAGATTGTTTCTTCCTATAGTCTATGTTTTGTTTTGTCTTTGAGATACAGGCTGTCTTAATAAAAAGAAATAATTTTTTATGGATATTTTAAATATATTTCACGACGATTTTGGTCAAGCATTGCAAGTTTGATTGGATGACAAGGCGCTGAAAGTATTAGGATTATAATTTTCCATTTCATAGCGTCTGGGGGAAGGGCAACATAATTCATATTAAAGAAAAAGTAAAGTATATAAACTCGCCTTTTTTGTTCTCTCTCTTTACTTTATATTTACTATATCTCAATAATATTAGGTTTTTAATTTTGTAACTTCCATCCAATGTTAAGCTTGTTTTTGATATGCATTGGAGGGACTAGCGCAAGGCAGAAATTAAAGAAAAATTAAGTAAAATTATTAATTAAGTGAAATAGTATTTAACACATTGATTGCAGTAGCTAAAGTTGGTTTTTAAACAACGATGCCTGAAGTATTGTGCATTTCATATAGGATTTACTTTAGACATTGCCTCCTTAAGAATTACATTGACCATCATTAATTTTAGGCTGAAGGGCAGCAATATATTTATTGATTTAGAGAAAAGGTAGACACATCTTCCTGTGTGACTATAATTTTGTATAGCCTGCATTTTCTGTAGGCTTGGTTCATTTATACTTATACTGGTTGTAATAGTAGTGGGAGGTACAACACAAAAGTCTATAGTTTTTACTATATTTAAAAATATATTATATAGAGTATTAAGATTCTGGGGCAACTTAATATTGTAAGACAACTGAATGGCATTTATGTATTGAGTAGGCACATCTTTCTTTGCGAGTATGTTTTTGTATAGTGTTCATTTTCTGTTAGGCTTTGTTCATTTATACTTCTATATAATACTCTGGTGTATTACATGCTCCCTAATATTTTTAAATATATGAACATTGTTCTAGGTTACTTCAGAGGATATTATGGCCATAGAAAGAAATACAGTTGGGCAGTGGGATAATCCATTTTATAGAGAAATTAGAAAATACATATTAACAGCTTCAGTATTTGGCACAGTATGTAAAAGGCGACATAACACTTCCTGCAATAACCTGGTCAGTTCCATTATAAATCTAAAACATTTTTTATTATAACTATTAAATTTCCAAAATTTTATTTGTTTATTTAGATTTTTTACATATTAAGTACTTGACTAAACATTAAATATAGTATAAAAAGAAATCACATTTATTATTATCAGGTAATATAATTATTCTTTCAAAAGATAACCTTTAAATCATATTAAAGCAAACTAAAATATTATTTTTATCTCCAACCATTTTTTTCTTTGTGCGTATTCAAAATACACAAAATGTCGAATTTTTTATTAAAAAACAATAACTAAGAATTTTAGGTCTAAGGTGTGGTACATCAATTATGTTTTCTTTGAAAGAACTTGCTAAATTTTTTCTGTTCTATTTTGAGGGTTCTGTAGCTTGTCCTAATAGTAGTTACAGTTTATAATTTACTTTTATATGTATATCAACAGTTGATAATGATTAAAATAAACATGTTTTTTTATATGCACTTTTCCCTTGCTTTTCTTTATTTGCTTGGGCCTTGCCTGAATCTAATGGAAAACACCTGTTAAGTCGAAATTATAAATAAAATTGTTTTCATTCTTTTCAGTTTATAGAAATAATATTTAATTATTCAGGCTTTATTATTACATCGAGCCCATCTCGCTAATGGAGCTAGTATTTGCGTCTTTTTCCTACTAATTAGCATTAAAGAAAATTTGTTCTCTATCATTACTGTTAATAATAGGCCAAAAAATATATGTAAGGTACTTTGCCTATTACTGATTTGTAGGAAAGTAAAATGCGACAAACCCTTCTTAAAAATTTGCTTTTTTTGCTTACTACCTAGTAGTAAATTAAAACTTCCAAAGCTTTTACAATTAAACATTAACTTATACCTATTTTACTTGGACCTCTTTTGTGTAGTACCGATAAAACATTTTGACGCAAAATTTAATTTTTTTATTTTGTTAGGTATGCACTAAGGTTATTTGTAGAGAGTAAACACCATATTTTCACATAAACAAGGAAAAAACTAATTCTAGTTATTTTTTGTCTAGGTACAAAGAAAACTCCATATCACAAGAAAACTGTTTATTGCTACGAACTGTACAAGCCAATAGACTATGTAATTTTGAATCTCACCATCGATGAAGAAAGCAGAAAAGGAAAATATATTTTAATTTATAGATTTAGAAGTTTGTAATCGTTAGTAGAACAGTTTGTGCTTTTGTAGTAAATCCCCATGACTAGTTAATGCATCTTATGAGTATGAGTAGGCGTGTTTGTTGTGTGCAGAATTTAGTAGTAAGATCTCTTTATGTACAGATATATTTGAATTATATTTAATGCAAAAAGTTTCTACTTAGAAATGAAGATAAAGGTGACCCCATAGCTATCCCAATTTTATTGCTGATAGTCATGTTATATTCAGAGTTTGTTGTTTTGTATATACTGTAAGTGGTTGTTGTGGCATTGTTTCACTACTACTTATTTCTATTGTTTGCCAATTCATACCATGTGGTATGTGTAGCAAGCATTCTGGAGTGTACATTTCATAAGGACCAGTTATCCGATGCTTGCATCAGCCATGTCTTTATATTAATAATTTGTTCACCTATACTGGTATGATTTTCAAGTTTATTTGTTACATTATAGTATATTTATAAAAGAATTACATCAGAAAACTTGCATTACCTGTCAAAATTGACATTTCTTTAAAAAAATTACAGAAAAATGGTCTTATTTGCTAAAATATGAAAAAGTTGTCTTAAGAAAAGTTGTTTATTTTTTAATTTTACATATGCATACCAAATTTTGGTCAAAAATTCCAATATTTTTTTTAACTTTTTCCTGATTTTTGAAAATATATAATAATTGTCTAACTTAAAAAAAAAGAGTTTTCTGTTAGTAACGTTATCATAATATTCATTTCTTATACCTAAATATTCCATAAACTGTGTCTTTTTTGGAAAAAAATTAAAATTGCTTCTCAAAAGTTTGTTAAGCTTGTTGTGATTTTGGGAATTTTAAGTATATATGTATTAATTAAAGATTTTCGATAGTAAATAGATATCTTAATACAAAAAAGTCGTAATTGACTAATTTAGGAGCATAATCGAAATTTGCAACTATTTTTTTAATATTTAAGTGCCTTGGACAAAGTTATAAAAATTGAAAATTAGTACATATGTAAAACTATAAAAGAAACACCTTTTCACTTCTTCAAAGAAACATATCAATTCTGGCAGGGAACACAAGTTAGGTGACTATTCCCTCTAAGTCATTTTTCATACTTATATTTTTTCGAATAAGCCATTTTTCATCCTTAGTAAAGCAAAAGTTATTGCCTATGTTAAATTTTGAGAAAGTGACAGTAGTGCGTATTTTCCCCTAAACTACACCGGCCCAAACAGTTAATGGACCGAAACTTCACTGGCCCTAATAGTCGAAATCCCGACAGATTGGAATGTGTGGAATGCGGCGCTAGTCCGACACTTTAAATACCGAATTGGCGAGCTACGCTACTGGCTAAAAATTCTTTAAATAGGCCTGCTGTGTTGTCAATTTTTATTGATAAAAATAAATATATTGTTTATTGTTAATCAAAACCACACCATGAAAAAATGATGTTAGCGTATTTGCTTGCATTCTAACTTTGAAGTGAAAATATTTTGACTGTTTTTTTTTGTTTATTATAAAGCATTTGTTTATCACAGGATAATTTCTATTTAATGGAATAATAGAGATTGAATATTGAAAAAAAAATATTGCTGTAAAGCCCAGGAAGAGGTTATTGCTTGTTTGCATTGAGATGATTTTTAACCTTCTACTTTGAAAATGGGTATGTTTATTTTAGAATAGTGTGAATATGGTATAAAGTTGCAACCATTTCAGTTTTTGGACTCTTACACTCAGATAATCTTATTTGTTAGTATATAGGATTGAGTCCCCATCTGTTATTAATGTGGATGTTGTTCCCTACCCAAAGATACAACAAAGTTTTTCACAAAAGACCATATAAAAATCCACAAAAGCCTTGAAGCTTGAACATATGTCTTTTAACTAATTTGTTTTGTGAGCTTTTTGAGACACATAATTTCAACTTTTTTTTTTTTAAGTTTTTTTAGTGTTTAATTTTCTATCCTGATCCTAAGCAAATACCTATCTAAAAATCAGTTTTTAGATAGGTGATTAGTGTTTTATAAGATTGTTAATGATTTTCCCTAAGCTTGCTATTTATGCAGGTACTTTATTAATTATTATTTGTTTTAGGACCAATGCAAGTCTTCTTAATGTTTTATGTAGGTATCGTAGACAAGGCTTAGGAAGTTAGTTCTGCTCATATATGCATTGCAGATAGTAGTGACGTGTATATTATAGTCATACTTGAGTACTCTTTGTTGCCCTGTTTGCATAGGAAGAAAGAAAAGACTTTAGTTAAGTGTATTGATCCGAGTGTCATAGAGCCCCAATTACAGCCGATTCCATCAATGTACTAATTGGACCTCTTTGTTATATGGAAGCTTCAAATTCTGCACCTTTAAATTTACTAAATATGCTTGTCACATAAAGTGGTTCATCTATAATTACTGTTGCTGAGAAAATGTGTAGTTTGAGAATTAAAAAAGATGCACCTTATTATGATAAATGTAGTGTCAACTTTATTTTTAATTCTATGTTGAATAAATTTTTTTATTGCTGTAAAGTATATCACATATTTTCTATATTGATTAAAGATATATAGCTAAAGTGGATTAGAAATTTGAATAATTTTTCCCCATATTTTAAAAATATTAACTGTAGCCTATTTATATATTTTCTCCAGTTGGTATACACAATTCACTAATAAGTTAATTTAGTAAGTATGCCAGATATCGCACATCACACTTTCAATTTTTTTAAAATCTAAGTATGGTTTACGAAAAAGTTAGGTAGATGATACAATTATAAATGACAAAAGTCTTTCGAAGATACCCTCAATTAATTTCATGCTTTCAGATTCTTAAGTTTATTAACTGGTATAAAGTGGTCTAGATCTTGTAAATTATTTTATCAATTAACTTTTAAAATATAAACTTTTATAGCCTAATCTTATAGCGCTTAATACCATGCGTATTGTTAAAAAAAATTATGGTATATATTTTAAAGTCTTTATTCAAATAAATGTTAAGTTTTCTAAATAAATAGATGCGAACCCGTAAAAAGGTATCCTACAATAGCTTTATATATAGATTTCGGCATATCACAATTATCAGCTGTACATTAAGGTATCATATTATAAGGCTAATAATACTTAAGGTTGAGACAGTGTTTCAAGACAGATAGACATTGACTGAAAGCATTATCCCTTCACAGGGGAACAGTGATTCTGCGGCGCTGGTTCTGAAAGTCGATTTTGAGTAATTGTGTTGCCCCAAATACGAGGAGTATGGGAAAAAATCTTAATTGACTCTAGTTTCTGAGATAAAAAAAAGTGTCATATAAATTAAAACAAAAAAAAATAAAATTATTTATATTGAATATCTATATTTTGAATGCCACCAGCTATTTTATTATGTTATATTAAATTAAAACTAAGCCAATAAAACTGAAATACTAAAAAAAGTTAGTTGAAACGTTTGGTATATGACCGTCTCTTGTATCTTTGTTCTGGGCAATCCCTTTGTAACGTCCAGCAGTAATCCGCCATCATATGACGATCCCACCGGCCTTGGTATCTTTCTTCCATTATTTTTATATCCTGATGGAACCGCTCTCCTTGTTCTTCGCTGTAATCGCCCAAGTTATCCGGGAATCGATCCAAATGGCTATGCAAGAAATGAATTTTTATACTCATGTTAGCTCCTAGTTTTTCAAAAGTTTTTAACATCTGTGTGACAATTTCGCAATATTCTGCTGCCTTGTGATTACCCAAAAAGTTTTTGACAACAGATACAAAGCTTTTCCATGCTTCTGCTTCGACCTCATTCATGTGATTTAAAAAGTTCTTGTCTTTTATAAGATTGCGGATTTGGGGACCATCAAAGATACCTGCTTTTAATTTCTCCATGCTAAGGCTTGGAAATGTTTGACAAATATATTTAAAACAATCACCATTTTTATCCAGAGCTTTAACGAACTGTTTCATGAGCCCAAGTTTAATATGAAGTGGCGGAAGAATGATTTTTTCCCGGCTAATTAGGGGTTCGTGAATAATATTGGCATTCCCAACAGTCATATTTTCTCTCGACGGCCAGTCCTTTCTAGTCCAGTGCTCTTGCTTTGCCCGACTATCCCATAAACAGAGAAAACAGGGGTATTTAGTATACCCACCTTGTTGACCTAATAAAAAGTTCACCATTTTTAAATCCACACATACAGACCACTGATGTACAAACAAAATTTTCTCTAAAACCAGTTTAATGTTTTGGTATTCCTCTTTAAGTTTGGTGAGTGACCTATCGGGATTGAAGCTAATCTATTTCCATTATGCAGTAAAACACATTTTAGACTTCTTTTAGAACTGTCTATAAAAAGCCGCCAATCTTCTGGTCGGTATTCGGAAAGATCCATTAAATGTAGAAGTCCGGAAACATCGTTACAATATACTAAACTATTTTCCTCGGTAAAATACGGAAGAATGTTTTTCTCTCTCGTTCGATAAGATGTTATGTTTACCTCAGGCTGTAGGCACTGTTTTTCTTTAAGTCTTGATGCATGAAGCTCTGCTGATTTCTTAGACAAATTTAAATCTCGAATCAAGTCATTTAACTCTCCTTGTGAAAAACCCCTCACCGTTGCAGTTGCACTATAATATTCGAATTCACTTTCACTGTCGCTGTCACTTTGAATGTCCATCATTTCGACATCATCACAAGTAACGTTTGACAAGGTACTAAATATCGGCACTGGCAATGAGTCACTATGCAACACTGGTGATTTAGCCGACTGTATATTTGGAAAAATCCAAGTACGCTTTTTATATTTATTCATACCTTTTATATTCACGGCACAAAAGTAACAATCATCAACATGATCCCCCTTGGGTCCAGTAGCGAAGTGACTCTACACAAGATTTACAAACTTTATGAGGCACCCACCATTTATCCTGCTGTCCAAGATACTTGCCAAAATATGCTTGGTATGCTTGATTTACAAAACCGTTAATGTTTCTTTGCTGTTTTTCTTGACAGAATTTTCCACATATGTAGCAAAATTTGTCGGGATGGTTCACACAACTCTTGCGTGAAGAATTCATTGTTATTTTTAAATTTAACACCAACTTAAACGACTTAATGAACAAACTGATATAGTAGCAATTAAAAATACGTTCTTTTAAAAAATTCAGACAGTGACAAAAAAGCACTTGATATCTAATAAAATTTTAAACTGACTGAAATGTCACTGTCAAAAAAGATTTGTGCACTCGATTTTATTTCATGGCCCGCTTAGATGCGATAAGTAAAGTCGCCGCGAAGGCAATAAATAAACACTTTTTGTTGCATAGAATAAAAGGCGTTATCGCTAACTGTAAACGAAAGTAGAGTCAATTTAAACAAACAAAATATGTAGTTAGGACTTATTGTGTTTAATGTCACTAAATTTACTACAAAAACTAATGCCGCAGAAAAAAGTTTTTTTTTTGTTCCCCAGTGAATAGCTGTAGTGCTTTATTTAATGTCCGACTAAGTAAAATATTTTTTAATTGAGAAAAATCTAATTTAAAAAATATCTTATTTAACTGACTTTGATTTGACATAATACCATTATTTGTAAAAATAAACTCATAATAAATGGTGCCAAGGATATATAACCAAATCCTATTGGAATTTAAGAACAAGGCATATTATATAATTATACAAAAATCTTGAATACTTCAAAATGAAGTAAGCATTTTATGATTGCATACGAATTTTGATTGATCATAAATTAAACCTCCATTTAACTTTTTTGTTGAAAGAGGTAGAAAAAATTGTAAATGCAGAAGTTGTAGATTTTTAATCCATTATTTTCTATGTATACTGGGTGTTTTTTGGAAAAGCATGACAATTTTTTTTTGATTTGATGGTACACCCTGTATATATCCATGAAATGGATCTCTTCTTGTTAATTATAATTATATTAGGTTTGACACGTTTATCGTGAAACACAACTGAGGAAATTGACAATATATTTATTATAAGAGATGTTAGAGAAAACATAACACCGATATGAATAACTTGCCTCTTATGACATGGTTTTTCTCAATTGTCTTTAAAGGTAAAGGTATCAAACCTAACATATTTATGATTAGCAAAAAGATGACTATTTGACGGACATATAATAACATGGATGTCCCATAAAAAAATTGAGGGTTCAATTTATAATCAATATTCCTGTACATTATTATTAATTGTCACAGTTTTAATGTGATAATTTTAAAATGATGCACATACAGATATAGACCATGGTATATTGAGTATATTATATTATTATCCTTTATTTAGCATTTTACTAGTTTACAAATTCAAAAAATTAAGTGCTAAAATAAATATAATATATAATAACTAGAAATAAACCACTCTTTTTGACTAAATATGATAGGTGGTTCAAAAACCAGATTAAAGGTGTGAACGAACTATTTTTAACGAATTGAAGAAGTAATCAAAATAACTGGTTCTTAAAGCTAAAGAAGCAAGCTTTCAAATTCTGAAAAGATTAACAAGATAGATTGTCTTGTTTTTAAAATACAGACAACTATATTTTTGCTATGATAACTTTAATTAAGTTTATGTAGAGAGTTTGTATGAATTTGAGTCCAGTCTGAAGTTCGCCTAACCCTACTTCTAATTATTGTGAGACATTTTAACACAATCCCTCCGGCTATGCTACTGGACATTGTGGATAGCTATATGATGTGGAGGATCCGTGTGGAATGTTTTCAAAATGTATCTAATTATGTTAAAGTAGGAGGAGCTTTGAGCCAGCCTAAAGAAATCAAAATTGGAGTACCATCAGGTACAGTGCTGGGTCCTGTGCTTTTTAACATGTATAATGTAATGTTGTAATCTTGGCACAAGGGGGTAAAGTGGTTGCCCATGCTGGTGACTCCATTTTGATTTTCTCCAGTAATACATGGGAAGAAGCGTAGGATTTATTAATTAAGGACATTAATAAGGTTAAATGGTTTTTGGATAATTTTAAACTGACTCTTAATGTAAAGAAAACTAATTTATTCAATTACATCAATTAATCATCCAAATTTTAATTAAATTAGCATAGATTATTTGAGTGTACTGTTACAGCTAGGTAATAAAGCAATAAAGAAGAATAAAAAGTTTTAAGAAGTAAAAGTCTATTCATAAATAAGTCACACATTGTAATGGCATAAATAAAACCTACTTGACAAAATGGTAAATGACAGCTTACATAGCTTATGTTCAGAATAAATCTAAAACTAAGCTTATATTAAACATAAGCTTTATTTAAAACACATTACAGTAAATATTATCTTCATATGATGTAATCAGTTTTCTCAACTCACAAAGGGGTTGTTTTCACTTGCCTCGCCCCTGGCAATAACTGAATCAGTGTAGTTGGTAAGAAGGCCAGATTTTAATCAATGACACAGTTCAAGATGGTATCATTTTCTTACTTTCTAGAGCTTATATCTTGTTGGTTATCTTATTACATAATGGTCGTCTCTGGGTGTACTAAAAATAAAGAAAATTCGTAATTACTTTCAAAAACATTAATACTCTTATTAAAAAAAAAAAAGAAACGAATGAAATAGATATGGCAGTACTTAAAAAAATAACCAGGTACTGGTGAACTTATGCTATTTGAATTTTAAAAAGAAAACGAAAACATAAAACTACATATTATATTTAAAAATTGCTCATACTAAAAGCTTATTTGTGGAAGTATATTCTAGCTTTATCTTAGGCATGTTATAAATATATCAGAACTTCTGACATCTATGCATTTTTACATTCCGATAAAACTTTAAATTCTATGAATGTCAGTTTTTAAATATTTACAATTGGAAAAAAGATGGTAGATCTACAGGTATTTCCTTTATTTTGTTTAGCTGGCCATGTCACAAATATTAATGCAATGTTTAACAGAATTCAAAAAAGGAGGTTATCAATTTTACCCTATACATTTTTTTTAAGTATGTACCGGGTGGTCGAAATTGGTCTGTTTTAACAGAGAAAACCTATTTCCTGACTAGATAGAGCAAAACTGACTTAGGTGTCATGGGCTCGATTTCTGAGAAATGTTTAATGGCAAAAACCGCCTGCCGATATTTTCACTGCCAACTGAGATATAGGGCGTTTTTCAATTTTCGGCCATTTTGAAAATTGTCCATAACTTTTTTATTTTGCGGAATATTAACATTCTGCAAAGACATTCTAAAGGCACTTTTTTATGTGCAATCCAGTGGCGTACTCAGATTTTTTCTATAGTTGTCCGTTTTATCTTAAATAGGCAAAACTTTTTTTTTTCAAATGGAAATCATAGTTGGCTATAAATTATAAAAAATGCTCGCGTTTAGCCCTTTTCAGTGATATAAAGTTGTAGGTACTTATTTTCAAAAATAACGAAAATATTAGGTGTTTTTGGTTTACATCGAAGTAGGCCTTGGAATAATGACGCGCCTTCAATATTTTGAATATATTGCTGTCAGATTACTGTAGTCTGGTGTAATTATTGCGTTTTGGTGTTATCTTTATAAAGTTGTGTTAAGTTGCTGACAAAATATGTTTGAGAATTATGAAAAGTATGATATGTTAAAATGTTACATATTATCTAACGAAGTTCCTGAAGCAGCTAGTGAATTATATTTTAATACATTTCCCGAGCGACGTCAACCGGATAACCGAATTTATCAAACATTAAAAAGTAATTTAGTAAATTACGGAAATTTTAAAAAGTTAAGAACAAGACATTATGAACTAAAGGAAGAAAAGGAAATCCAGCAGCTAAATATAATTGGTGAGGTATTAGATCATCCTGGCACCTCCTCTCGAACATTGGCTAATATAACGAATGTTCCAAAGACCACCGTTTTAAAAATACTCAAAAAACATAAATTCAAACCGTACAGAACGAGAAGAGTTCATCAACTCCGTGAAGGGGACGCCGCTAGAAGATTGAGATTTTGTCAGTGGTATGAGCAAAAATTCATGGAGAATGAGAATTTTCCATTAAATATTATTTGGAGTGATGAATCCAGAGTAGATACTTCTGGTATATTTAATAGATATAATTCATATCACTGGTCCAGTGAAAATCCACACGTAGTTGTGCAACAAGACCGGCAAGGTCGGTGTGGATTCAATATATGGGTGGGGATATTCCGAGGAAGATTTGTGGGACCTTATTTTTACGATGGAAATTTAACTGCAGATGATTATGTAAATATTTTGCGCACATATATTGTCCCTTTGTTGGAAGACATACCTTTAGCTGATGCCAGAAATATCTACTATCAACAAGATGGTTGTCCCCCGCACAATGCAAGGATCACAACTGATCTTTTAAACTTCGAATTTCGAGAAAATTGGATTGGTACGTGGGGCCCCATACCTTGGCCTGCTAGGTCCTGTGACTTAACTCCCTTAGATTTTTTTTTGTGGGGAAGATTGAAGGACTTGATATTTAAAGGAAGAACCTTTCACACAAAAGAAGAATTGCAAGAGGCCACTAGGCAAGCTTTTGCATCTATTAGCCCAGTTGAACTAATAAATAGTTGCAACTCGGTACGCAAAAGATGCTTAGTTTGTATTCAACAGGGAGGGGCTCAATTTGAACAACTTCTCTAAATATATTTATCAGAAACCTATCTAACTAAATACCTAGATTTTCATAATTATTTTTTATTTTCACTTGTAGCTGTAAATAGTAGTTTAGTTTGTTAATTTTGTTCAACTTTGCTATGTAAACAAAAAAAAATAAAAAAAATTAATAATAAATAATTAAAATAACGTTAGCTAGTGTTATTTTAAGTTGTGTTTAAGTTGCTAACAAACTATAAATCTTAACAATACATAATTGAGATATTGTCATCACAAATCAAAGCCTACTTCGATGTAAACCAAAAACACCTAATATTTTCGTTATTTTTGAAAATAAGTACCTACAACTTTATATCACTGAAAAGGGCTAAACGCGAGCATTTTTTATAATTTATAGCCAACTATGATTTCCATTTGAAAAAAAAAAGTTTTGCCTATTTATGATAAAACGGACAACTATAGAAAAAATCTGAGTATGCCACTGGATTGCACATAAAAAAGTGCCTTTAGAATGTCTTTGCAGAATGTTAATATTCCGCAAAATAAAAAAGTTATGGACAATTTTCAAAATGGCCGAAAATTGAAAAACGCCCTATATCTCAGTTGGCAGTGAAAATATCGGCAGGCGGTTTTTGCCATTAAACATTTCTCAGAAATCGAGCCCATGATACCTAAGTCAGTTTTGCTCTATCTAGTCAGGAAATAGGTTTTCTCTGTTAAAACAGACCAATTTCGACCACCCTGTACAACGATTACTCGGCGATGGTTTCAACAATTTGGATGAAATTTTCAGGGAATATTCGGGATATTGCTTGAGTGGTCCCACAGTCAGCATATTGTAAAAAAGTATGACGCTATATTAAATATTTATTCGTCGTAATAAAAGAGTTATTTGTTAAATATGACTTTTAAAATAAAACTCATATAAATAGAACTAAAAAAGATGAAAAAAATGTATATAAAATAAAAACTACTTCAAAAATGCACCTAAAATTGGAAAATAATATTATATTCCATCTGGAAAATTTTAGTCACCAAACGAATAGAGATAGTAAAACAAAACACTCATTACACAAATATATTTTTGTGATTAGGTAATTAAGAATAAGTTTGGCTTCGACTTCACAGACACGGGGTATGGGATTCGCTTCTGGGGAATTTCTTCTCAATATCTACTTCAGAAAGAAAGCATTGTTCTCCAAACAGAATTTTTTATAAAAAAATAGAACCAGCTTCAAAAAAAACACTAAAAAGTAAAAAATAATATTTTATTCCACATGGAAAATTTGACTTTATGAAGTCATCTTCAAACTAATTCTTAATAACAGCCATTGATATACCTACCTACCTAGTATATATAGGGAATAAAATAATATTGTTTACTTTTTAATGCTTTTTTTAGTCATTTTTAATTCCTTGTTAGGTTTCTTTATACAAAGTTTCAAGTTATAAGGCCTAAACTTAGGTTAAAATTTTGGACCCCCCGAGTCCATTGCATATGAAGTTTTGCCAGAATCAGCATATTAACATGCAATGTTTTTCCTGACAATATGGTGAACGCGAAAGAATTTCTAATAAATTGAACAAGTCCAGATGGCACGGCACAAAAGACTCTATTAGAACATACACATTGCTGAAATGTCAAGCACATCTTAAAATAAAGCCTAATAGTTGGGCTATGTGTTTGGCAAAAGTAAATTTGGAATTCAATAGCACTCCCAAGTCTTCAACAGTATCAACTCTTTTCAAGATGCTTTCGTTCAGTGTATAAATAATGTATCTTTTAAACAATGGAAACTTAATATCTAGAAATAGGGATATCTCCAATAATATCAACACAGGGGTAGGAATGATTTGGTTATGACACTTCACCAAATTTCTTTATTTCATAAGGTCCTCTAGTCAGATGAATAAAACTATATATATTATCATTAAACATAAAATGTATTCGAACAATAAAAGTAAACCAAACAATTCTTATTGAAAGAGAATTCTGTTCCCCAGATGATTATTTTAACTTTTACATACAGATTACGACCTGCTTATGTGTAGTGCCTAGTATGAATGAACTGTTCATTTAAATCATTGAAGAACTAGATAATATCAAAAAACCTTAGGGTTTTCCGAGGGGTTTTTCAACATCGAAGACACAAGTGTTTAAAATTTTGTTTACATTAACAAAATGGGTTGCCTTTTTTGAAAATACAGACCCAAAAAAATTTTGTCCCAGGCCAAGACTAGGGTAAGCATGGCCATGTAATGAGAGTAATAGTTATCTTTTTAAAAATGATGAGTATATGGATCCTCTTCATGTGAAATAAATCTTCAAAGCACTACCTACTTAACAAATTTTTCTAAAAGTTATCTTTGTAAGAAAAAAATATTTTGAAAAGGAAAAATGCCTCATTATTATTAAAATATCTAATTATTTTGACATATGAATTACCTCAGCAGTTCTATATTTATTCTCAGATGGACCATGGAATCATTCCTTACTGCTTTGTCTGTCTACTCATAATTTTATATGCGAAGCTGATTTTCATTTTTTATTGTTGTTTAAAATTCATACCCCGATTTGCCAAGATGGAGCCCACTGTGGATGATACATCCATGAATTTACTTGGTTTTCCTGAAAATGCAAACACAACTAGGTATATATCATAATCATGTTATCAACCAAATACAAACGTTTTTGTTGAGGTTTTTCTTTTAACTAACATTTAGTGTGCACTATACATTAAAAAACCGATATATTGTAGAAAATCCGAAGAGGAACATTTAAGAAAATAGATGTATACACAAAAAAATCTAGGTGGCTTACCAATCTGAAATTTGTACATTACAGTATACTTTCTGATGTCCTATTGATAGTCCCTTTAAATTGCTGAATCTAACTTTCTAGTCAATCTCGTTCTTGAAATCGCATTTAAATGGGCGAAAAACTGAGAATTCAGGACGTATCGGAAACACAGTAATAGCTTGCATATTATTTCTGCACGTTTCACAACTAAACCAACTAACAATTTACAGGTATTCATCATGTTAGTAAAACTTATTGTATCCTAACACTGATGGTCGCAGTAGATATAATACGTAGCTATTTTTATAAACTAGGTAATTCTTTGAGAACGATTTAAAACTTATTCAGGAATATTAATAACATGTTATCAAACATAAATAAAAAAACACAATATTACTAATATTGTCGGAAATATGTACTTTATTTGAACAATAATGCACTTTGGCAACAGTGACAGAAGTTTCTCACGTCATTGGCGTGCATGTTTATGTATTTAAACGTTTAAGGCCAACGACGAATTCCATGCATTCCAATGTGTCGGGATTTCGACTGTTAGCGCCAGTGACGGTTATGTGTAACGTAGGTTCGGGCAAATGTCTTTTAGGGGTATTAACTGTTTGGGCCAGTAAAGTTTAGGGCCAAATACATCGAACCAAAGTGACCTAATAAAAAAAATTCGCATATGATGCGAACTTTTTCAAGGACACTTATATATAATATATATATATATATATATATATATATATATATATATATATATATATATATATATATATATATATATATATATATATATATATATATATATATATATATATATATATATATATATATATATATATATATATATATATATATATATATATATATATATATATATATATATATATATATATATATATATATATATATATATATATATATATATATATATATATATATATATATATATATATATATATACTGGGTGGTGCAACCAAGATGGGGTGGACGATTGTGGGCAAACGGAGAGGAATTTGAAAAAAAAATTGGGATATGATTGATAGTCAAGAACGCTGTGTTTTAAAATTATACCCATTATACAGGGTGGTCTGAAAAGTTCGTTGTGAACCAAACTTGTGTTTTTTTAAATGGGATACCCGGTATATTATTATTTTAGTTGATTCTCCTATTCGTTGCGATCATTTTGATATAAGGTTAGTTGGGTCTAAAATTTATACCAAGGGAATGGGACGAGGTTAAAGTGGAAAAAAGGGTTATACTCCGGCCATTTTTTGAAAACAATTGAAGCAGGTATGGAAAAACCAAATATTCTATAAAATGTATTGTATCTAGGACTACAATAATCGCTTGTAAGTCATTCAGAATTATTCACTGTTATACAGGGTGGTCAAGTTTTGCAAATTTACCTTGGATTGAATTTTTTTAAATGGAACACCCTGTATATTTTACTTTCATGTTAAAGATAACATTACTAGCTTTCAGAAAATACCATATTTGATACCTTTCTGACCAACAGTTTTTCAGTAAATTAGCTGTGAAATCAAAATTTCTTCATTTTAACACGAATTACTCTGAATTCACGTTGTTAAAATTGACAATTTAATATTAGGAGGCCATGATATCATCATAAATTGAACAAAAGATTGACAGTCCTGTCAAAAAACAGCAAAGTGTCAGAATATTGTCATCAGTAAATAAATAAATATTGTTCTTTGATGATGCGATGCTGAAATAAAAACAAGATAGAAGCTTTTGCAAGTTTATCATAGAGATTTCAAGAAACAGGAAATGTTGCTTTCAAAAAAACGTAAAGTAATTAATAAACCAGTTACCAATGAAGATAATGCTTTGACAGTATTAATAACAGATCTTTTTTTACAAAAAAAAATAAATTTAATATAAATCAACAAAAACAATGTAATTAAAACTTATAAAAGATGTTCAACTAAACCACCGTTTTGCTGAAGGCACATTTCGAGTCTATCCATAAATGAAAGTTTCACTTTTCTCAAAGTCAGGTCTGAAATGTTGCGAAAACTGCTTATTATTCTCAACTTCCTATCTTCCACTGTGGTTGGAACCTCTTTATAAACTTCTTCTTTAACATGTCCTTATAAAAAGAAATCTAGTTTCGTTAAATCGGGTGACCTCGCAGGCCACTTAACTGGTACACCTCGCCCAATCCAATGCTCTCCTTTCCAATTATTGAGAAAATGTCTTACATGCCTATTGCGGTAATGCGGGGGTGCTCCATCATGTTGGAACCATAAGGAATTTCTTAATATTAAAGGTAAGTCTTCGAGCAATACGGGCAACTCATTTCTCAAAAAATTTAAATAGACTTCTCCCGTTAAATGCTCTTCAAAGAGATATGGTCCTATAACATGAGAGCCAATTATACCTCCCCAAACATTAATTGACCATTTATTTTGATGGTCCACCTGACGAATCCAATGTGGATTTTCGGTTGAATAATAGTGCATATTATGTTTGTTAACCAAGCCGTTGCTTTTAAAAGTTGCTTCATCTGAAAACAGCACCCTATCTACAAAACCTGGATTATCCCAAATTGTATTTAAAAACCAAATTGAAAACTCTTGTCGTTGGACGTAATCGCGATCATACAGTTCTTCGTGTAATTCAATGTGGTAGGCATGACATTTTATGTTGTTTCAAAATCCGTTTAATACTAGTGCGTTCAATATCAGTAGCTCTCTCAATTTCCCTGGTACTTGTGTGTGGATTTTCTTGCACTGTTAATAACACTGTCAAAGCATTATCTTCATTGGTAACTGGTTTATTAATTACTTTACGTTTCTTAAAAGCAACATTGCCTGTTTCTTGAAACCTCTCTAATAAACTTGCAAAAGCTTCAGGTCTTGTTTTTTTTTTTCGGCATCGGGATATCGTACCGCATAAACCCTGCTTGCTAGTAAAGGGTTTTTTTGACACTCGCCCAACATAAAAGTCATGTTTATCAACTCTGGAGTACTCAAACTCATTGTTACTTAACAATTTCTCGGCTTATCGTCAAAAAACAATGGTAATTGATGCCAATTCTCTGACACTTTGCGGTTTTGACAAGAATGTCAATCTTTCTTTTCATTTATGATTATATCATGGCCTCCTTATATTATAGGTAGTCAATTTAAGCAACGTAAATAATACCGTTTCTGTTAGAATGAGTAAATTTTGGTTTCACGGTTAATTTACTAAAAAACTGTCGGTTAGAAAGATATCAAATAGGGTATTTTCTGAAAGCTGGCGATGTTATCCTGAATATGACAGTAAAATATATGTGGTGTTCCATTTAAAAAAATTCAATCCAAGGTAAATTTGCAAAACTTGACCACCCTGTATAACAGTGAATAATTTTGAACGACTTACAAGCGATTATTGTAATCCTAGATACAATACATTTTATAGAATATTTGGTTTTTCCATACCTGCTTCAATTGTTTTCAAAAAATGGCCGGAGTATAACCCTTTTTTCCACTTTAACCTCGTCCCATTCCCTTGGTATAAATTTTAGACCCAACAAACCTCATATCATATCAAAATGATCGTAACGAATAGGAGAATGAAATAAAATATTAATATACCGGGTGTCCCGTTTAAAAAAACACAAGTTTGGTTCACCACGAACTTTTCAGACCACCTTGTATAATGGGTATAATTTTAAAACACGTTTACCCACAATCGTCCACCCCATCTTGGTTGCACCACCCTGTATATAAATATATATACATATATATATATATATATATATATATATATATATATATATATATATATATATATATATATATATATATATATATATATATATATATATATATTATATATATATATATGTATATGTATATATATATATATATATATATATATATATATATATATATATATATATATATATATATATGTATATATATGTATATATATTATATATATATATATATATATATATATATATATATATATATATATATATATATATATATATATATATATATATATATATATATATATATATATATATATATATATATATATATATATATATATATATATATATATATATATATATATATATATATATATATATATATATATATATATATATATATATATATATATATATATATATATATATATATATATATATATATATATATATATATATATATATATATATATATATATATATATATATATATATATATATATATATATATATATATATATATATATATATATATATATATATATATATATATATATATATATATATATATATATATATCAGCTAGTTTGAATTCTCAGGTAAGCGGTCTGTGGTGTGTGTCAAACAAAAAATCTCATTTATCCATCCATCCTCTATATTTCGCCATTGATTAATGGCTTCTTCAGGAGGTAAATAGCTAAAATACAACACTAATGAATTAACAGTACAATCAAAATGATACAAACTTACATTCAGAGTTGCCATACATATGAAATTTTATTTGAATAACATTGGTAACAAAAAAAAAAACAAAACAAGCGTGTTGAAGGTCCCCTGGCTAACTCACATCGTAGATGCTTAAAACGAAATGCATTAGGTGTTCGTAAAATACAGAATTTATACCCGACGCGGGAGCGTCGGTAGGTAAAAATATACAGTTTAAACAATAAACCTGCAACCACGCTAACGGGTTCAACAAAAATACAAAGCAACAGTACTAAAGTATATAGAAATACAGTGGTGCTAAACAAGAATGTTACAATAAATGGTACTAAGCTGATCAACATCTGATCTGAAATTTATAGAATTATCTTTATCCTTATTTATATGTATCATTTCCAAAAATGTTCTTTTTTTATAATTACCTTCACGTTCTAAAATTTGTGTGTTGTTAAAATCAAATCTATAGCCCAGATTTTGAAAGTGATGTACTAAAGCACACGATCTTTTATCTATTCTACTATCGCTTTTGTGTTGAATAATACGGTTTTTTAAGCTTTGACTAGTTTGACCTATGTAGAATTTTTGACAGTCCAGACACGGGATTTTATATACAACATTGTAATTTAGCATATACGGTGTTTTGTCTTTGGTTTTTGTCAATAATTGACCAATTTTTAATGTATTATATTTAGCCACTTTTATATTATTTATATAGAGATGCCTTTAGAAATCTCTGATTTTCTGTCGTTGGGTCCAAAGTTTGGTGTTCCGGTATCCGGCGGGAGCTTGAATACTGTAAGGTTTTTGGCGGATGTAGAGGACATCATTCTAGAGGTCCCTGATGAGAGTAAGAATATCACAAGAGCAAAAATAACAAACAATATAACGAACTTTAAACACCACAATAATTCAAATATTCAAACGCACTTGGAAAAGTTGTTTTAAAGTCTCAGAGATTTCTTAGGGCAAATCCTGAAATTTATGTCCTTCAGGCGGATAAGGGTGGATGCACGGTGGTGATGAATAAGAATGAATACATCATAAAAACCAAAATGTTATTAAATGACACCAATACGTACAGGTTGGTTACTGGGGACCCTACCCCAAAAGTACAACGTGATTTAAATAATTTAATTAAAATACTGAAAAATAATAAAGAAAACAATGATAGTACAGCAAAAAACTTAACCACTTATAACTCCATCGCCCCAAAACTGTAGTGCTTACCTAAGATTCACAAGCCAAATGTTCCTTTAAGACCCATAGTGAGCTGCATAGGCTCGGCCACTTACAACTTATCAAAGTGGCTGACAAACATCTTAACCACTTCACTTGCGAATAGAACAGATTATAACATCAGTGATACTTTTGTTTTTGTAAATGCTGTTAATGGTGTGATTTTACCCCACGGCTATGTGTTGATTTCATTAGATGTCGTTTCGTTATTTACAAACATACCATTTCAACTAGTTAACGAAATTTTGCAAGCCCAATGGCAAAAAAATTGAAAATAACACGACCTTATCAAAGGACAACTTTTTTAGAGTTTTGAACTTTTTATGTAGTAACTATTATTTTTCATTTGATAACAACTCCTATCAACAAATCTTTGGTACCCCTATGGGTTCTCCCATCAGCCCCATTTTGGCACAGATTGTCATGGACTTCATTTTGGATAAAATTATAGAAAAACTTCCGTTTAGGCTTCCATTTCTGTATGAGTTTGTTGATGACATTATCTGTTCAATTCCATCTGATCAAATTGATAATATTCTAAAAATATTTAATTGTTACAATACAAAACACATACAATTTACTTTGGAAAGTGAAACAAATAATAGTGTTCCTTTTCTGGACACGTTGGTAATTAGATCAGATCCTAATAATGCTGTTATTCTGGATTGGTATCAAAAACCTACATCATCGGGGAGGTATATAAACTATTTTTCGAATCACCCAAAAAATCAAAAGTGGGACACATTGATAGCCATGAAAAACAGAATCACTCATATATCAGACCCACAATTTTTAAAGAAAAATTTAAGGATCCTTGTAAACTTGTTTTTAAATAACGGGTACCCGAGAGATGTAACGTTAAAACTGATTTATGACTCCAACATGTTTGACGGTCCAACGGAGGATTACATACAGACAAGTTTTAAATATAAAAAGCTACCTTATGTTGTTGGACTTACTGATAGCATAATTAAGCATTTCAGTTCATGTGCCAATATAAAAGTGGCTAAATATAATACATTAAAAATTGGTCAATTATTGACAAAAACCAAAGACAAAACACCGTATATGCTAAATTACAATGTTGTATATAAAATCCCGTGTCTGGACTGTCAAAAATTCTACATAGGTCAAACTAGTCAAAGGTTAAAAAACCGTATTATTCAACACAAAAGCGATAGTAGAATAGATAAAAGATCGTGTGCTTTAGTACATCACTTTCAAAATCTGGGCCATAGATTTGATTTTAACAACACACAAATTTTAGAACGTGAAGGTAATTATAAAAAAGAATATTATGATGAACAACATGATACATATAAATAAGGATAAAGATAATTCTATAAATTTCAGATCAGATGTTGATCAGCTTAGTACCATTTATTGTAACATTCTTGTTTAGCACCACTGTATTTCTATATACTTTAGTAATGTTGCTTTGTATTTTTGTTGAACCCGTTAGCGTGGTTGCAGGTTTATTGTTTAAACTGTATATTTTTACCTACCGACGCTCCCGCGTCGGGTATAAATTCTGTATTTTACGAACACCTAATGCATTTCGTTTTAAGCATCTACGATGTGAGTTAGCCAGGGGACCTTCAACACGCTTGTTTTGTTTTTTTTTTGTTACCAATGTTATTCAAATAAAATGTATTTAACGTTCTGTATGGCAACTCTGAATGTAAGTTTGTATCATTTTGATTGTACTGTTAATTCATTAGTGTTGTATTTTAGCTATTTACCTCCTGAAGAAGCCATTAATCAATGGCGAAATATAGAGGATTGATGGATAAATGAGATTTTTTGTTTTTGTTTGACACACACCACAGACCGCTTACCCGAGAATTCAAACTAGTTGATTTAGCGTACGGCCGAGTTATTATATATAATTTATATATATTATATATATAATTTATATATAATTTATATATATTATTTATATATATATATATATATATATATATATATATATATATATATATATATATATATATAGTAATTAGGTACTTCTTTTCTTGGGATGCGTGTTCATAAAATTAAAACGATTTTTTTAGTTATTTGTCATATTTAATTCAATTTGACGTTTCGACAGGTAGTTCCATGTCTTTTTCAAAAATGTTTTTATTTTATTTTTCCATGAGACGTAAGTCAAAAGGTCAATAACACCAATTAACATTTAAGCAAAATAAAATACACATAGCACATTGTCATTTTGTCAAACAAATACAAACACGGAACATCTATTGCAGACTAACTGTTAGTTAGTAAGTTAGTTTCTCATCCATCTTCAATATTTATGAAAGAAAAAAAACTTTATATTCAAATTTTTCTCTTGCTATCTTATAGACCTATCAGAAGATAGAAAAATCCCATCAGAAACTTGCAAAACAATTTTTTATTTTTGTAAAAGCAGAACAATTTTTTTATCTGCTTAGACTAGAAGTTAAACTATTAGTAGAACAATTTTCATTTTACTGACATTGCAATTCTAAGATTTCAAACGAGTCTAAATATGTTCAGAATCTTGGGGATATTTTTTAAAATTTTGTATTTGAAGTTTACTTTTTTCTGATCTTTATAACAAATTGAAGAAGTTGGAATCAAAATAAAGAAAAAAACATTCTTCTACCCAGATATACCTAAAAACATTTCATGACTAATAAATTTCAGTGCTTAATTTATGCTAAAATAATTTGCCATAGTTCATAAAAAGCTGTTTGTAATTTTGCAAAAAAAGAGTAGAAACAACGTGCTTATTCATGTACTATATTGAATTATAGTACATTTAGGTACTTACTTTGCTTTTAAATTCTATGCAACTGTTCCTATTTTCTTAACAGTTTGAGAGAGAAGGGTTTTCGCCCGCTCAAGGAGTATTTTGTTTTTTATACAATGGACTATTTTGCATACCCGATATAAAAATGATAAACTACATTTGAGGACGTTTAAAGGCATGCAGGAAATTTTATATACTTGTTTATTTTGAAATTAAATGTCCAGTTAGGTATATCTTACTAAATACCTATATGAAACATCAATTCGTTTTCTTTGCGTAGGGTCAAATAAATCTAGATATTTCCATTTTTTAGAATAGAACAATTTTAAGATAAGAAATCCTTAGATGGAAACTAATAATATTTTGATTGATTTTTTTTTATGTTACATGACAAAAAACAACCAATAACGGTGTGAATTCTTATTAACTAAAGAAAAAGATAAAACTAAAATTTGTTACACGAACCCACCGTAACTAAGATATGACCTAAACATACATTCCTCTTCCTTAATATCCAACATAGTTCAAGGAAAGATCGATTTTCTCCCTTAAAATACAAATATTGTTTAAAAAATTATGTTTTTCCATTTGCCCAAATCTACTGATTACTTAGTTTTTTCCAACATGATATGTATTAAAATATTCTAAACGTTATTTAAAAGAAAAACCATAGAATCTGATAAAAAATAAACGAAAGATCATGCGAGAGATTATAAATGTTTATTTATCTGTCGTCATTGACAACACGCGATCGGAATTCCATTTTCTTTGACGTCATTGCGTTCTCCCTTCCATTAGAAAATATGCAACTGCAATTTCTAACATAACGTATTCTCCGAAAAATATTCCAAGATTTTAGTAATTATCTTTGGTGATAGTTTGGAAAAAAACTACTATGTTTTTCGGATCTTTTTTTTTTCAGAAATTTACCTATATGTATGCTCTCCAATTTGAATATTTTGGAATTTGACGAAATTACTTCTGAGCATAGAAAAGCTCAAGGTTAGTACCGCTATTGTTTTCGAAAAATTACGAGACATATAAACAGATTTTTTTTACTTTTAAAGGCTAAAATGAAAAATTCAATATACTCAATTTAATTTAGAAGTGTTTTAGCAGATATGTGTTAAACTCTGATCGTCAAATTCCTTTTTATAACTTCGCAGACTATCACAAAAAACAACCTATTTTTGGTCATTTTACGCGATATTTTCTCAATGCTAACTGACTGCAACTGCCCCCTTAAGGAATTTAGTAAAACAATCTAAAAAGAACCATACATTTCGGTAGGTTCTGAGGTTAATTATTATAAATAATGTAAATAATAGGATAGAAATGGTAAATTACGGATATTAGATCTCTAATCCCATCCTTATTTATATACTTATATTACTCTCTATTTTAAAATAATTGATTGAAAGTATTATATCTGTAATAAAAACCACCCATATCCATAAATTACAATATAAGGTCACGTGGGGCAAGAGCATTTCCGGGGCAAGTGCAGTATTTACCAATATTTTCCATATAGTTGATTAAATGGTCTTGCCATCTATGAACGAGGGGTCCAACTAACAACTTCTTTTTCTGAACTAAGGAGTTAGAATTTGTTTACGGTTTCCTACGTTCAAAGAACGCACATGTCAAATTTCAGTCGCATTTATAGTTTAAACACGAGTTGGTTCTGTTTTAGCAATCTGAGAATTTCTAGGAAATCTTTTGAGATTTTATTGTTATTTTTGGTAAGTAGCTATCTTATTATGATGTACTATTTGTAGTATTGTTAGTTTTGTGAGTACCTGGCATAAAATAGCTTTTTGAGGACAGAGCGCACTTGCCCCATCAAATCTGTACATCGGGGCAAGTGCGTCTTATGTAAATGGGGCAAGAGCAGCTCATAAAGCGCACTTGCCCCATATATAATATTAGGCATAATTTAAAGGTTTTATTTTTTTTCAGAGTAAGCGATGGTTCGCACCTATGTTAGAAAAACGCAAAGAGGATGTGGATATTCAAAAGAAGACCTCAAAATAGCTGTGAGTTCTGTTAAAAATGGTCTAATGACAACCTATAGAGCCAGCTTGGTATACAATATACCAAAAAATACTATCCGCGACCATGTTAGCGGAAGAAGGGGTAAAAAAAGCATGACTTATGGCAGAAGAACGGACCTTACTCCAGAAGCTGAGACGTCCTTGGTTAACTGCATCCGGTGTTTACAAAAATGGGGTTTTGGTCTAACCAGAAAAGAGGTTTTGGAAATTGTTGCACAATATGTCAAAATTAACAACATTAATACTCAGTTTAAACATGGAATTCCGGGCGAAGACTGGTTCCTAAATTTTAAACGACGCCATAATCTTTCTATAAAGATGCCACAAAGTGTTGAATTTGCAAGAAAAAAGAATATTGATCCGTTTTTAATCTATCAGTACTTTGATTTACTCGAAAAAACTCTGAAAGACCTTAATTTGGAGAACAGGCCATCCCAAATATGGAATATGGACGAAAGTAGTTTTTGCTCAGACCCTTCTAAAACAAAAATTGTTGGCCAAAGGGGATTACCAGCTACTCGCACGACAAGTGGGCCTGGTAAGCAGAACACTACCGTTCTAATGTGCGGTAGTGCAAGCGGGGAAAAAGCACCGCCATTAATTATTTTCAAAGGCAAGCACGTTTGGGATCAATGGGCAGCACCCCCAGGTAGTGAATATCCAAATACAACCTATGCAGCAACAGCTAATGGGTGGATGGAAAGCACAGTGTTTAAAAATTATTTTGAAAAAAGTTTTATTAAACATTTGTCTCCAGATCGTCCAGTTCTAGTAGTGTACGATGGACATGCTACGCATTTAAGCGTGGAGGTTATTAAAATTGCAATTGAAAACCAAATAACAATTTTGAAACTTCCGCCACATACTAGTCACATATTGCAGCCACTGGAATTAAGTGTCTTTAAGTCGCTTAAAAGTCGCTGGGATGTCAAGTTAGTCGAATGGCAACGCAAAAATGTAGGTGTAAAGATTCCTAAAAGTATATTTTCGAAGCTTATTGGTGAAATTTGGACTGACACAAAGCCAGATATTTTGATAAGTGGGTTTGTCAAAGCAGGAATATTTCCATTTAACCGAAACGTCATACCCCAAGAGATATTTGAACCGGCAGCATTTAAAAGATGGTCATCTTTACAGAATCAGGAAAGTCCTAATGAACCAACGACAACAACTTTACAAGCCCATGATCCAAAACCAACAACTTCAACCTTTCCTCAACCTACAATTTCGGCAATCAATATACAACATCAAGATCATCTGAATAGTGTAGACAAGACAGTCAGTCAGATTTCTGCAACGGATACTGAAAATAATAATTTACCAACAACTTCTGTTAGTTTTGAAGACTTGCTATTAAAATCAATTAAACGAGATCAGCCTCCTTTGAAACAGTCGAAAAGAAAAATTTGCTTAGGGGCAGAAGTAATCACACGGGAAGACATGGCACATTTGCAAGAAAAAACAAAGGGTAATAAATTACAGAAATCTAAAAAGGTAAATAAGAAAAAAGTAAGGAGAAATAGTTCCGACGAAAGCGACTTAGAATCATGGAAAAGCGATTCCAGTGATCCTCGAATAACGGAATTCGATGAGGACTCTGAAATGGATGAAGAAGAGGCCCTTACTGATCAAAACCTAAATTTACTGAGCAAAGAAAACTTGGATACGAGTACTGAAGATATTCCAATTCTCAAGATTCAACCGGGTGATTTTGTTTTAGGTAACTTTTTTGGAAAAAAGAAAAGCTATAAGTACGCATGTCTTATAACGGAGGTTTTTGACGATGAAGTCTCAGTGATGTGTCTTCAAAAATTGAGAAATACATTTGAATTTAGATTAGATGAGAATGATAAATGCTCAATTCTGTTATCAGATATTATACAGAAATTGCCCTCACCCCAACTGATACCTACTATAAACTTCCAAAAATATGTTTTTTCAACAGCCGTAGAGGTATCCGAATTATAATATAATATTAGCCAATAGTTAAGGAGAACGAAATTGTTATTTTTAATTTTCAAATGTTTTTACAAAATAATGTTTTATTTTTCGTATTAATATTCATATATTTGTAGAAGCAGTTAATTTTTCTTACTTTTAATTGTTTTTTACAGGGAATTTAGAAATATTAATACATATTTTATAGTTTTCCGTTCATTTGTTTAATAAAAGGTTACTTTTCCTCCAGTATTTCTAGCTTGTCTGATTTTTCTTTCTTACATCTAGTTTTTTTAACGTTAATTTTAAGTGTATGTAGCCAGATATTTTATTTTCCAATAAATGCATCTAAAACAATATATATTAAATAACATTGCTCTTGCCCCGTAATGAATTCTGGTTATTCTAATAGTAGAAAAATGCCTTATCCGCTCTTGCCCCATTTAGGTGGGGCAAGTGCGTCCATTGCGGCTCAAAATAAAAAAAATTGTTTTATGGGACCGATGAACTTTTTATCAAAATTTATATATTGCGTCATATAAAGCACATTTCCAACTATCGTGACACCAGAAATAAACATTTTTACAAAAAGCCAATGGATATTTTGCAGTGTTGCAAGTTGAACTTCTATATTTTTGGGGTGCACTTGCCCCACCTGACCTTACCTCTGTTCATACAAGCTCTAAGCATTTTTTACTTTAGTTCCCAAATGTCTCGGTGGTTATTGGGCTGGAAATTGACCTCAAGGTTCTAAGATCGAAACCTGGTACATTTGTTAGTAAAACAATTTTCTGTTATTCCTTTAATTGCGCAAAAGAATTTGCTTTACGTTGTAATTCAGGTTGTATCAAAGGTTTGTATACAGTATCCACGATTTATTTTTATGTCGTGTATGCCACTGCTATCTGATAAAAATCAAGTTAAATAAATGCCATTGACTTTTCAATTAAAAGTACAATTCAAACAGAAAGCATATAGAAATTAGTTAATAGCGAAAAGGTAAACCAAATAAGGTTTTATCATTAAGTAAGCCTTGAAAATCTAGAGAGCTTTAAAATTGCAAAAACGTATAGAGATATGGCCCATAGTAATTGAAAGACATATAAATCATAATATAAATCTCATGTCACAGTCGCGAGTGAAATTGAATCCTTTTACGCTCTGTAAAACTGACTAAACCATTATTTCTATTCTGTAATATCAGCAGCAGGTTCTTAGAGAGTGCAGTTTTAACATATCCATTCATATAGAGAAATAGGAAAGTTATAGATGTTTGAAAATTGACAAAAAAACTAGTCGTTCCACTGAGAAGTGTGCGTGAGCACTGTATTTCTTTTACTTTTTTTTATCTCATTGGGCAAAAGATACTTGTTTATCTATTTTTGACTTTCATATTACCCACCATGAAAAATACAACAACAAATGTAGATAAATTATGATAGATTTTATGATCCATTTTTAGGTTATGTCGTCACCTAAGCTCCACCACCTCGGTCGAAGTTGCTATTTATTTTACGCCGTCTTCTTTTTGTAGAAAACTGGTTTACAGGTTTTATATTACTTTGCAGTTATGTTATTCATGTCAATTAAAAGTTTGTTAGGATTCAATACGCAGATATCTCGACCGCTCATCAACCATTTAGCTACCTAACGACTAAAAATACAATTGTAATAACCATCGTTTCGATAACATCCATTAAAGGAGGAAATATTTTACATATATTTTTTCCTTATTCAGTTCTAAGCAATCGAATATTTTGTTTTTTTTTTCTAATAACTTATATAATTTGTTTTTTTTTTAATAATTTATATTTTTTATTTTCTTAGACATTCTTCTTTTCTTCTGGATTTTGGTATTCATACAGATTTTCTGTTCCTCTTTCAAAATATCCATTCGAGGATAATTCCTCGAATACGAAGTCTGCAAATTTTGGTTGTTCATTATAGTAGGATTTCTAGATGTGGTAGAGGCTGGCTTTCGTTTTGGAAGATGTGGTTGAACTGGGTTCAAAAACATTTCCAAGTTGTCCGAAAATATTGCTATCGGGTACCTTTTTGATAAAAGTGGACGTGATTGCACATTGATAAGTTGACCAGTCCAAATTGGTTTTGGCGAAAAAATGCTTTTTTATGGGCATGTTTTAGAGAATAAAATGAATATTTGGGTTTTATAGGTATGTGTCTTTAGAACATTTTTGATTTATTTGATATACGTATGCCATTGCATCTAAAGATGCGGGCGGGCGGTTTTTTTTAAATTCGTATTATTTTTAAACGTACTTGTAAAGACGGCAATATATTTACATTACCTTACTTCTAATTAGTTGTAACCTACTGACTAAATGGATTCAATTATTGCAATTTTTGGGTTTTGTTCTATTAAGTTTATGTACTTAACAATTTAAATCCTTACGTTCAAAAAATCCTTGTATAAGAGCTTGGTTTAATTTATTCGATGCCAACCTTAGCTTCTGCGCGCCAGTTAACTTTTCTTGAATACATTCGAATATACGTTGGTTTAAATCATTATCGTTTAATGCTTTGTTAACTGAATCATATATTTTCATAAATGTTTTTAATATAGCGTGGTAACATCAAACGGTTTAATGTTTTCGATTTTACATTTATTAATGCCCAATTAATTTTGGGTGGATCTGAAACAATCTCCTTTGCTGAAACAATCTTTATATTTTTTATTTTTGATTTTTTGGGTTTCAGAAGTTAAGGTAATATTACTAAATCTATTTATAATTTCGTCTAATTCACTCATAGACTATTAACAATTAGTGTTCTGGTTTTTTATATGTAAAAAATATTTTTCCTTTTGGAAATAGAAACAAAATTGGAATATTAATAATTTAGGCGTCTTAGACAATAAATTTAAAGTCAATATGCATGATGCAATGTTTCTAAACTACCCCTACTAAATTCCTTAAACGGCAGGTTCAGGAAGAGTGAAAAATAGTACTTGCAGTTTTGTATTTTGTCTAATAGGGTTTATCATAGATTACTAACGAAAATGCTTATTAAAAAAAATGATATTTACAGTATAAATAGTAATAAAATAATTATTAAGAGACTAAAAGAAATGCGTAGGGGTGTGGCCATGGATCTCTCGTAGGTTTTTTTTAAGTGAATTGACTGATCTTCAAAAAAAAAATGAAAATTGGACGTATTTACACTCTGTTTTTACAAATAAATAAAATAGCAAACTAATAATATAATAATAAGGTGCCAGAAGAGTAGAAATGCTACATACTGTTTGAATTAATATGCATGTATACAAGTTAACTGTGTATCAACCCACAAATTAACATAAAACTGTTCGGTATTAGACCATTGATATGACCATTCTTAAAACTATAAAACTATAAGTGTGCAATAAATGCGTTAAGTAAGCTATGTTGTTTTGTTTCTAGTTCTGTTAGTTAAATGTATTAAACGACCATTTATATGGTGGTGCTTTATAGTAAAACCTTTTCTGTTTTTTTTTCGATACGAGGAGGCAGTATTAATAGTTAGTACAGAATTATCCATTTCGGATTTTTAAAATTGGTGTCAATAATACTTTTTAATTTAAATAATGTAATGATAATCAAATTTTTTATGACGCCCGGTAATCTTGGTGGCAGAATATTAAAATTGGAAGCATTGGTGTCAGAATTTTGTAAAGCAGTTTTCTGCAGAAAGGAGATAGCGGTAAGTTAGATAAATGACGACATAAGATAAAACGTGGTGAACGACCATGAAGACGGAGCTACTGAGGACCAAAATGGACTAAGGAAGTGGTTGCGCAGAGGGAAGACGGAGTGTAAACATGATTAACAGGAGTGGAAGAGAGTACGACCAATCGCCTACTGCTGGTCGCCTGATTATGCAAATGAATACTACGTTTATACAGTCAAAAATTTTTACCTACTCTCTAAAAATGTATACGTGTTGCAACAAGCGAAGAAATAAAAATATCTAAAAAAGCAGTGAACAATACCACTACTTAGTATTTATTTTTGATAAAGAACGAAAACTTGTAAATAATAAACCACAGATAAAAAACACATTTCAGTGGTTTCGCCATAGAAATACCGACCATCAAAACTTCAAAAGCATTTAAGACTTTATTAATTATCTTGTTTTAGGTCAATCAGCAGACCAGCCACAGCGTATGCGCCATGTACGCGGGATGTATTGACAGGTCTCCGTTTCTCCTGTCGGGTGGTACTGATCAGAGATTACGATTTTGGAATCTGGAAAGTCCATCAGAAAGCTATTTGGCTATTCCTGCAGCCAATGATGCTCCCGGTACTACTCTGTCATATCGTAGTAGGTGAGTTCTCCATGGTTACAAAATATTTTATCCGATCTGTAAATACATATACAGGGTGTTTTAAAAAACATGAGCCATCGCCTAATGGTAGTTTAATGAGTTAAAATGAGACATAAATGTTATATCAAAATCCAAAACTGCCTTATTTTCAAGAGACAGGGTGTAAAAGAAATACGTCCATATATATATATATATATATATATATATATATATATATATATATATATATATATATATATATATATATATATATATATATATATATATATATATATATATATATATATATATATATATATATATATATATATATATATATATATATATATATATATATATATATATATATATATATATTCTAACGCATAAATCCGAGTTGTTTTAAACATTTAAATCACTTTGGTAAGGGTTATTTAAACCCTCGTGTGTTACTTGTTCTTGTTTCTTGAATCAAACCCGAATATCAGAAGATTGCAACATTGAGAGTTCTCTGGAAGATCGGAACAAGTCCGAGGAACAAGACAGCCGATACACCATTGTGATTCCGGTGAGTTTCCTGTTTTCTTATTTTTATTTACGCATTCCTTTATCCTCTTTATAATTAGAAAAAAAGGGTAAAGTTTTTCTATACAGCCCATTTTGACATCTCTCACGATTTAGCTATCGAAGTACGCAACATTTGATCCTTCGCCCGGATTTGATGTAATTCTTTATAAAAAATTAAGCAAATTAATTAGAAAATTTAATGTAAATTTAAATTTGTGATATTTTATGCTATTTTAGTATAATGCATTTCCAGGCGGTTTAGCAGATATATTGAGCATTTTTAAACATATTTTTAAACCGTTATTATCTAAAGAATTTGTAAGTTTATATATTGTGAAAATTTTTAAATAATTTCGATGTTAAGTACGCCATTTCTTTAAAGGTTCGCTTAAAATTGCAGGTACCATTAGCGCATCTGTAACTGTCAACCGACCTTCACTTTTTTCAGTGACACCTGAAGTTTGGTGCTTTTAGGCGAGAATATTTAGATCTCAGTCATATGAAGGCTGTTCTTCCTGCAAAAAATGACAGTTGTTACTATTTGGTACATCATGGAGTTTTCAAAAATGAGAGTTCAAAAATTCGCGTAGTTTTTAATGGTTTGATGGGTCCACCAAATCAGAAATCGTTAAATGAATGCTTGTTAGTAGGCGCAAAACTTCAAAATGATCTTTGTTCAATTTTATTAAATTTTCGTTTCTACAAAGTTTGTTTTACCGCCGATTTACGGCAAATGTATAGACAAATCATGATTGCCCCTTCAGATTGCGATTATCAAAGAATTATTTGGCGTTTTAATCGTAATGAACCTTTACAAGATTTTCCTTTATTAACAGTAACATATGGTTTAAATTGTAGCCCTTTTTTAGCCTTCAGCGTTATTCAAGAGTTAGCAAGCACAGATGGAAAAAATATCACCTTGCTGCTGCCGCTTTGCTTAACTCAACCTATATAGATGATATTTGTTGCAGTTGTGACTCTTTAGCCTCCGTAATCGCATTTCATGATGAACTGATCTCTCTTTTACAAAGGGGAGTCTTGTCTATTTTTCCCTCGTCACACATATTAGCGCATTTGCTTTCCCTTGATCATAATTCTGTGTCATTAAAAATTTTGAGTTTAAACTGGAGCCCACGCAACAATTTTTTGTGCTCCGAGTGAAAAATCATGCACAAAACGGCAAGTTTTGTCTGAACTTGCTTGCACTTTTGATCCTCTTGGCATTTTAAACCCGGCTACTTCTCTTATCAAACATTTAATTCAGTACCTTTGGCGTTTAGGACTTAATTGGGACGATGAACCCCCTAATGACATTCTTCGCCTGTGGACGCAATATAAAAATGCTTTCTAATATTCAACTACCCCGTCGAATGTCTTGTGATAACTATAAATATATAGATTTGGTTGGTTTCTGTGACGCGTCTGAAAAGGGTTACGCCGCTGTCTGCTATTTTCGTATGTGCTCTAACCATCAGGATGATTTTCGGATATTTTTTGTGCTGCTGTTTTGCTCAGCAAACTCCTGTTTTATGTTGTAGATTTGTTTTCAGTTAAATTTCAATTTGAAAACATATTCGCTTTTTCGGATTCGCAAATAGTCCTTGCTTGGATCCAGTCTGATCCCAGCCGCTGGAAAACTTTCGTTTCCAATCGCTTATGTTATATTCAGCATAAGTTACCTTCGGCAAAATGGTATTATCTATCGTCTTTGGAAAACCCAGCTGACTTAGCCTCTCGTGGTTTGCGTCCCTCAGAATTGACAAACGATTCTCTTTGGTTTACTGGTCCATCTTTCTTGCATAATGCTTACGAAACCTGGAATTTTCTTTCAGAGTTGCCATTTTCTGATGATTCGTCTTCTGAGACTCGTAAAACGGTTATGACAGTTTTCAACAAGACAATATTATTCAGTCATTACTTCACAGATGTTCTTCTTTTAATACTCTGCAACGGGTAATGACGTATGTTTTTAAGTTTATAAATAATTTACGCAATCCCAAGAAAATATCTCATAACTATCTTTTTAGCCATGAACTGCAAGCAGCTGTGCATATTATAACTCGCTACGTACCGTCAATTGCCTTTGGCGATGAACTTTCCAAGGATACGTTTTCCAAACCTCTGCGTAAACTGAATTCATTTGTTGATACTGACGGTTTGTTAAGAGTCGGAGGAAGGTTAAGTAATTCACAGCTACCCCTTGATAAAAAATTTCCCCTGTTGCTACCTAGGAAAGCTCGGTTCACTGAGCTTGTCATAGGTTATTTTCATAAAAAACATTTTCACTGTGGTTCTCGCACTACACAGTACTTAATAAGTCAACATTTTTGGATTCTTTGAACTGCTGGAAGACTAACCCTCGGCCTCTTCAACCCGCAATGGGCAATCTACCTATTACTCGCACATCTCAAGTTAAACCCTTTTCGCATGTTGGTATTGATTATGGAGGGCCTTTTATGATAACCATGAATCGCCATCGTGGTGCCAAAACTTTGAAATCGTATGTTTGTATATTCATATGCTATGCCACTAAAGCTACTCATAAAGAGTTAGCCTCTGATATGACTACTGACACCTTTTCGGCTGCTCTTCGTAGCCTTATAAGTAGGCGTGGTAGATGTTCGCACATTTATTCGGATTGTGGTTCTAATTTTATAGGAACCTCCAAAAGATTAAATAAACTTATGCAAAATGTAGCCACTTCGGAATGCATCCAGTGGCATTTTAATCCTCCATCTTCCCCTCAGCCACTTCGGAATGCATCCAGTGGCATTTTAATCCTCCATCTTCCCCTCATTTTGGGGCTTTGTGGGAAGCAGAGATTAAATCTATAAAAACCCACCTTAATCGTGTTATAGGTAGTCAAACTTTAAGCTATGAAGAGCTTAACACTCTCTTAGTTTAAATTGAGTCTTTTCTTACTTCTCGTCCCTTAACGTCACTAAGTAATGATCTTAACGATTTATCAGTCTTAACACCAGGCCATTTTCTCACGCTAGAACCCTTAAACAGCTACATCAATATTTTTGGAAGCGCTGGAGGCTGGAATATCTTCACACCCTCCATGAAAGAGGAAGGTGGACCGAACCTGATAGACCTATACTTCCTGGGACACTAGTCCTGATAAAAAATGAAAAAGCACCTCCTTCTACCTGGGTTCTAGGTAGAATCGAAAGGCTTTACCCCGGTAGAGATGGAATTTCGCAGGTAGCCTCAGTTAAAACTGCAAACGGAATTTGTAAACGTCCGTTGGTTAAATTGTGTCCGCTACCCATTTTAGATTAGTTTTATATATTTTTTTTATCATAAATATGCGTATATTAGTTTTTTTTCATAACGGAAGGTTCTTTAACATGATTTTAACATTAATTTTAAACTGGAGTTTTAAAAATTGTAACGTCCTATTTTGACATTTAATTGTAATAGTTTTTTGTGTGTCAATCGACGTTTTATAGTTTTGTATTTATTGTAGGCCAATAACATTCTTTTGAAAAAGCTCTCTATGAAGCGCAAAACGTTAAGGAAATAAATAATTCTTTTAAGAAATTAAAACAGTACCCAAGAGTTTTTAACAAAAAAAAATGTTAGACATGGTTTAAGAAAACGCAACAAAAATATATGTAAAATTATATATATATATATATATATATATATATATATATATATATATATATATATATATATATATAAATATATATATATACATATATATGTTTATATATATAAAATATTTATATATACATATATATATGTTTATATATATAAAATATTTATATATATATATATATATATATATATATATATATATATATATACATATTTATGTTTATATATATAAAAAGCGTTAATTTCGCTTAATTTTTTGTGATTTTAGATTTGTCGATTATTGTTTTCTATAGTGTTGGCAGATCTGATTCGTCCCTTTTATTTAAATCACCTTGATTTTCTATTTTCTCGGATTATTCTGGTCTTATAATGATCTATATTAACAATCTCCCTAAACCCCTTGAAATTTATTTTGTGGCCGGTTTCCTGATGATGTAGGAATAGAGCTGAGGTTGCTTGTTTATTTCTTATGCTGAGTTAATGCTCTTCTACTCTTGCTGATAGTCTCACAGCCCCGGCACGGAATGCTGAATTCTCGGTGGTTTTCAAATTTGATTTTGTCTTTTGGGTTTCCAAGTAGTTTATCTATAGTTGTTTGTGGCTCGTATATATATATATATATATATATATATATATATATATATATATATATATTTGGCCCCGGGTAGGGGTATAAAGGAAGCGTCGCAGTCACTAATACTTCAGACAATATTCGGACGCGAGAAAGAAAACTTCGATAATCCCAAATGTGATTTTGGCGAAACGTCAGCAAAACTGTTCTTTTCAGAATGACAGTAGTGAACGGATATACACCCGGAATGAAAATACATTGTATTTTTCCATCCGTGGATATATATAGATTTTTATAATTTTTCTAAAATGTGTCTGACAATTTTCTTAATCCGACTATATCTTCAGAATCTAAGCATGGGCAATCCTCAGTCAATTTCCAATAATTAAAAACTTGTAAACGTTTATTATCATATGTTTTTATCATTATGTTATATGCAATGGGATGCTTTTCATTTATTTGAATGTCTGAAATTAAGTCATTCGGTGGACCTTCCAACGCATTTAGTAAGTTACTAATTTTTTCGACATTGCTTATCAGTTGTATTTAAGGCAAAACGGCGTGTTCCCGCACATTTCCATATTGAGTGTAGAATGTGGACAAGGAATAGGATAAACAGTACTATTTGGAATGAATTTTCTTCTAAGGCAATTTAAATAATTCATGAAAAATTGTTTCAATTTCATTACAACGTTTATCAAAACCAATTCTGGTATTTCTTCTACTTTAAGTTCACCTTGATTTGAAACAAGCAAAATAATTAAATTATGGCTTTTCAAAATCGTCCATAATTTTTTAAATATTTCTGTAGTGTATTTTAAAGACATTTAAATGAGATTCATCACTTTTGGCCCATTTGGCTACATCAATAATGCATGATAGTTATGAAATAATAATTTGCCTAAAAAATGTTAATTTTAAAAAATAGGAATTTATTAAAATTAATTATTACCTTTCGTATGAACCCCGTAGCAGTGCTATACCTAAATAGTATAATATCTCCTTTACAAGTTTAATAGCAAATAAAGAAATATTTGTCAATTATTATTATTAATATATATTTCAAATTAAAGGTTGTATATTTAAGTTAAAATACATTTCAGAGAAGTTTAACTTGAATCGCACATAAAAAAAACAGGTTGCATCTATAAAAAACGAAAAGCAAGCAATGTTCTCGGTTTTTTCTTTCAAGAAGGTGTTTAGTAGTAAATTAAAATTAACTATTTTTTTCTATTACCATCCGTTTTAAATTACACTAATTTTGTTTAAAAAATCTATATATGTATATATATATATATATATATATATATATTTATATATATATATATATATATATATATATATATATATATATATATATATATATATATATATATATATATATATTATATATATATATATATATATATATATATATATATATATATATATATATATATATATATATATATATATATATATATATATATATATATATATATATATATATATATATATATATATATATATATATATATATATATATATATATATATATATATATATATATATATATATATATATATATATATATATATATATATATATATATATATATATATATATATATATATATATATATATATATATATATATATATATATATATATATATATATATATATATATATATATATATATATATATATATATATATTAAAAATTAACAATTTTGGATAGTGATTTAAGTTGATTTTACCGTTTAATCCTTAACAATCTGCACCTCTAAACTGACGCCGTCGAGGTCGACATGTATATGAACTTTTTGATTTAAAGTAAGTTTTTCAGTTTAAGTATGTCTACGTCGACAATTACCTCCAGCTAGTATTTTTAGTTTTTACAGTTCATGTATAAAATACATATATTTTTTAAATCAATTTTATTTTTGGGACAAGCTCAAAAACGATTTAAGAAAAATAACTTTCCATATTATAATCAGTATAAAAAATATTTCCATAGTACAGGATGATATCGGACTAACTGTACAAACTCCTGCTGTAGAGTATTAGAGACTATATTTTAAAATGACTACTAAAATGATGAGCACATTTTTCCGTATAAAGAGTGATTTATGAAATACTACCGACATTTTCAGAGGTTCTAGTTTCTACAAAATTAAGCGATTCGAATCAAATTCTAGTGGTGAGAGGCCTAACCCTAGTTAACGTCCAAACATACTAAATATTGTTGAAATTCTAGGATATATTAAATACGTTTTTTTGCATCACCTCAAAACATCCAGTATGCGGTTTTTGCTAGTGTGCGATACAGATTTTGAAACATATAAATACACAAATTGGTGTTAGCAACTATTTTATTGCTCTTTCCGAAGATTTTAAATAGTTTCTCAGTTTCGCCAAAATCCGTATTGCCATAAAGCTTTTTTCTTCTTTCAGCAGCCCTTCACTATCCTCTCCTGGACGACGGCCACCTATTCCTTTCTATTCCAACGTATTTTTTTTTGCTAGGGGGTGCCAATTGCTTTCTACTTTTTCCTTAGTTTTGCCGTCAATCCATCTCTTTGGGGGCGATTACGCTCTCCATTGCACATTACACTTCATCCATCTTAGGTCGTCCTGCCGGGCAACGTGCCGTACGCATGTCTATTTTAAAGAAGCAACACGTTCCACTACATCTTGTACTTTTGTTAGTCGACATATCTCCTCATTACGTAAAGGGTTGCCAAAGAGTGCTCCTATCCGATTCTTTCCCTGCGCTTTGTGTCATATAAAATTTGTTCACTGCTTTGATAGTGTGGTTGTTTCTAGTCCGATTGCCATTACTGAGATAAGGCAGGTGTTAAATAATTTTGGTTTTAAATTAGGTAATACATCGGGGTCTCCTGATTATGTTTCCTAATTTGTCAGTAGCTGCCTATGTCATTTTAATTATTCTGTTTACTTCTTGATTATCTTTTCCATTATTAGGTGGTTCATCAACCCTTTCAGTCATGTGTGTTGTAGTTGGCTGTTTCGTTGAAATTGATAATTAGCCCAACTTCCTCCGAGGTTATATTTAGGTCTACATAATTTTTTTCAACATTTAATCGTAAAGTGGACGTTCCTAAATTTAAAAAAAATGTATCATACCCAAACAACATTATCTTTGATATCAAGACCAGAATATTAAATTAATGTATCTATAAATATCCACAAAAATATTATGCTGTATATGATTGAATCGAAATTTGATAAAAACAAAAAAGAAATAAAATTAATCAGCTATTTTCGATTTTACCCAAATTTTGTATTGACCAAAAATATGTAAAACATTTTTGACTGAGTGTATATTCAGTATTACTCTTTTACTTTTAATTTAGTGGTTCAGTACTTAGTTTCTCTTGACGGTCAAGATTGTCAGAAGAGTACTTTTATTATGCGTAACTCACTCTGTATATTATTTTTTTAACTTTCCTAAATAAATATTGTCCGTCCCCTTTTTGACGTTTATAGTTTTATACATTTTTCCGTTATATAACTGCTAATGCATACTTTTAAATGTGTGATAATTTTCCAAAAACATATTGTATATTATTAAAATTTTCAGATTAATTGATGGTACGGACGTAATATATGAAGAACATTCAAACATGCGTCCAAAAGATAAGTCTGAAGAACAACCTCGAGCTGGGCCTGAGCCTCCTGCAGCTGGCCATAGAGATTGTATATCTGACATAACCCTGTGTAAAGCTAGTCAGTGTTTCATGATCACCGCCTCTAGTGATGGCGTTATTAAAGTATCCAAATGAATAACTTAATAAAGTTTTATTGCATTAAATTATATAGTATGTAAAATGTTTTACTATTGTTTTAATCTCTAAATAATTTATAATTTACTACAGGGAGACTGGTTCTTCCTGTAGAATGTGATACTATGTACCGTTTCAATTATGTTGTTTCTCATCAGTCTACTAATTTCTTTTTGATAATTTTATTGCTATTGACATTGTATTATCTAATGTATTTAGTAGTCATGGTATCTATATGAAATAATTTAATACGATATGTGGAGAGATATGAGAGTAATAAAATGCTTCACTTAGTTTTTCGTGTTTAATTTCTATCAAGGACATCACGCACGAAGGAAAATGGAAACACTGTCATTTTTACCCAACTGCTTATGCAAAGAAGGGTAATGTGTTTAACAATTATGTATATATGGTTGTATGTGAGTATATATGTATGTATCATAATTTGCAACTACCTACAGGCTAAATATCTGGACCGATTTTCATGATTAAGGAATCAAAACGTTCGTGTGTAAACGTGTTCTTAGCTTTGTTAGTTAAAAAAAATCCATATGACGGAAGAAGTGCTTTATTTTGTCCAACATAAAAAACTAATATTTTAATAACTCATCTCGATACCTATCGAATTGAAGAAGGGGATTTTAAATATATAACACCCCTGAACCAGATTAAATGTCTGTTGGTTTAAAGATAACTTTAAGAAGGGTTTTAAGTGCGATCCTAAAAGCCATGTATTTTATGACTCTTTTTTTATGCGAATATGAGTACAAGAGCTAATTGTTTTAGGAACAGATTTTAATATTAGCCTTAAAGCAGGTTCATTTTTCTCTTATCTTTTAGCCCTTTACGTCAAATTAGTTTTAATAATGATTTAACACAGTCATTAAATAGCTTAGTTAAAACATTTTACTCTTATCATCATAAATCACATAGGTTTAAAAGTGACTTACAATATTCAAACTAGTTTTAAGGCGGGAAATAAATTTGTTTTTTATAGTAATTATAATTTTTTTTTCTTCCTCAAAACTGTTAGTTGTTTTAAATGAAACATAATAATAATCATAAAACCTATGAGTGTATCAGTATCCCAAGTCAAGCTTGTGATAAAACTAGTTGATGTTTTACTTGAAATCTTTTTTTACAGAACAATAGAATCAAAATAAAAAACGAGTTCATTAAATACAAATAATAAGTGGAATAAAATTAAAAAGTCTGGATATTTCAGGCAAAAGAAAAATTATTATAAAATCAAGAATCGATAAATTATCCGTGGAAAGTGAAAATCATCAATGTAGTATTGTCAATTAGTTATGAACCACAATTCAAGAAGAAAAAGTTCAAATAACAAACAAAATAAAAAAAAACACCAAAATAATAGATGTGGACAGTCGTCTGCTTCCGCGTCTGAATTCTCCATTTTTCTCAGTTCATGTTTCAACCACAGACCGGTACGTTAGTAACACAGGAAATTGACAACTGATTTTGTGTCCTTGAATAGCGTTGCAACCTGTATTTTATGGCAGTGGCGGCTCGCGGGTGAGAAAGTAAGTGAAGTGCAAATGAAGCAAGAAAATATGGCAATAATTTTTTTTTCAGAATTTTTAAATTTTATAAATAAATTTGCTGCTATCCTTCATCCTCATAAAATGGATGAGTTGCCCTAATATCCTCCAGAAATTCCTTCGGTATTGTCAAAATAAGGGAAAACAATTTATATGCTTCGGTAAAAATATATTTATTTTTATTAATTTTTTTCACTTGCTCTCGTAGTGATATATTCCAATTACTCTCATTTGCAAAAATAAGACCAAACTCATTTTTAAGTCGTTGACTTTTTGAAAATATTTGCCCATATAACTGTAACAAATTTTCAAACGGGCCAGTCGGAAAATTTAAACTATATTCGGAAAATCTAGCAGAACCTGCCAAACATGAAAATGTAAGTTTTTCGCAGTCTTGAAACCTTAGTGTCATTTCCATTAAAATATGGTCCAATTTTTCATGAAAAAGGGTTCTATATTTAGTCCTAATTTCTTCAGGTGAAAGCTTAGCAAGCTCACGTTGGTAAGGATTTATTTCTGTCATAGAATTTGCTTTATCAAACATGGTATTAAAAAAATGTTCATTTCTTTTTTTACAGAGCGCCTCGTGACAGTGTTTTATATTGGATATGCAAAAATGAATGTCAAGCGACTTTTTTTGAAGAACGTCAAATAGTATGTCCGTGATTGAGAAAATGTCATTAAACACTAATCCCAGAAACTCGAATTCAAAATCGTTCATCTCACCTAAAAATCCTTTCGCAAGACGGATTGATTTTTCATCAGATTTGTCACAGTTTGTAATAAATTCAAAGACGTCTTTTAATTTATTCCAGTCTTGAACAATCACATTTACTAACTTCGAATTTGAAGTTGTAACAACACCATAAATAAATATAACACAAAACAGTCAAGTTAACTGCAAAGGAACTCACCGGTTGCTGCGAAATCCGCGAAAATAAAAGTAAACAACCACCGCAAACTGAACGACACGTGGGTGTAGTGTACCGCGCTTGCAATTCACCGAGAGCGTTGTATGGCGCTGGGCTCGACGTCATCGGATACGCGTTGTCATGGCAACATAGTAGGAAAATCGTAAACTAAACATAGCAAAGTCAAAGCGGTTTGCGCCACTGTTACAGTTGTTATAATAAAGTTCGTTTAAAAGGTTTAAAAAGACATGGCGCCAACGGTCAAGTAAAATATTTATTCGAGATGTACAGTTTATTTTTTACCAATTAGGTGAATAAATGAATGTAAAAACTAAAATTTTAAGAGATATATAATAAATATAGATAGATGAAGTAGCACTTCACCTGAATAGACGCCACCGTTTTATGGTTATATGCCGCCGCGAGCCGTCTTCCCAGATTCCGGGTGCTATGAGTAAGCACAATTTTGGTCCTCAGTTGTTTGCACAAGTTTAAACATTTTTTTGTCACACTGCCAAACGCTTTTTGGCATCAACGTCGACAGATAGAGGTATAACCAGAATGACTCGTTATACCACCCAGGCGATGCCAAGTCCATGTTCTGCGATATTCTGATTTTTGGCTTCCCGGCTTTTTATTACTTATTATGGCTTTAATGATGGTTTTGTTGATAAACCCGGTGCTAACCTAACGAAACTGATACACCTAATAGTATAGGTTTTGTTAAAAAAAAAACTAAAAAAGGCTGGCTCCATTTTTTATTATAAATCTACATAGCAAAAAATTGTTCTATTCACATTCTATGCATAAAATATTTCATATATTATTATGGACAATAGAAGAGAATTCTATATTCCATGAATATGAAACTGCTTGCAATGTTTGTTTATTTGGAGATATGAACATTCTTCCAAAAAATATTTTTGTGAGATATTTTCAACAAATAATTTTAAATTATGTAATATGAATATCCCAACACGTGTTGTGGATAAAACTATCAGTTTAATAGATCACAAATGTATACCGAATACAATAAATATATAAAGAAAATGAGTAGTTCAATGAAACAAACATTTTTTAAAGAACAATTTAATTCTTTTGAGCAGAAAAGTATATGGCAAAATATTAACTGTCTATTAACAAACAGTCATACGAAAAAACAAAACAAAATATTATCTTTTAATTGACGGAAAAAAGATAACAAAAGAAAATGGGATTTGTGAAGAAATGAATAAACATTTTATTAAAATTGCACAAAATTTATGTAAAAAATTAAAAGACCAAGAATTAGAAGCAGAGCCAATGCAAGAAAATTGTATGTTTATGGATGAAGCTAGCATAACTAATGTGGCTATAGAAGAAATTATTGATAATCGGAATTCAAGAAAATCTAGTGGACATGATAATATTTCTATAAAAATTATTAAAACAGTCAAAATTCAACTAATTCCAGTTTTAAAACATCTAATTCATGTATCTTTTAAAACAAGTATTGTTGCAAAAAAAATGAAAATATCTAATTTTTCGCTAATATATAAAGGAGGAAATAATATTAATCCAAATAATTAATATGGTCAATATGGATTTCGAAAATCTAGGGATATGCAGTTATTGATATTACCACTGATATTCAGTTAAAAACTGATCAAAAAAAAATTATTTTATCCTTAGACTTATGCAAAGCTTTTGACACAATTAATCATTATATTGTATTAAACAAATTATACAATATTGGAATTCGAGGAAATATTTATTATTGGTTTCAAAATTACTTAAATAGTAGTCAGCAATATATCCAAATGGGAAATAACCTTAGTTCTAGGAAACAAATATCATGTGGTGTACCGTAAGGTTCAATATTAGGACTTATTTTATTTTTAATATATATAAATTCACTTTCAAAATTAAAACTTAATGGGACTATAAAACTATTTGCTGATGATATAACTATTTTTTATTTTGGAAATAGTTTTGCAGAAATGAGATACTACATTGCAGAAGATTTAACAACTATATCCAATTGGCTATAAACAAAAATCATATAAGTAATCAAATAGACCAATTAAATTCAACCAAAAAAAATATTAATTATAGTAGGTGCATTAAATTTTTGGGACCATTCATGGATCAAAATTTAAATTGGCTAAATCATATAGAACACCTTAGAAAAAGTATATCTCATATAGTAGAAATTCTATATTCAAAATTGCAATATTCGATTTCAGTTTGGGGACCTGCTAATTTAAAAACATTAAAACCTTTATGTTGTTTACAAAATAAAATTATTTAATGTATACATACACTTGCTTTCCTTGAACCAACAATAAATTAATATACAAAATTTGGCTATTTAGATACAAACCATATTTATAAGTTAAAAACATGCATTTTAATTCATTCATTACTTACAAAAGATAAATTATCCAAAACAGATTTAGAAAAAAGACATGCTATTTCGTGACACACGACAAACACATTTATTAAATACAATTTTTATTTGAAGCAATTGTGCAAAAAAATCTTTATGATATAGTGGTATATTAACATGTAATGAATTACCAATACATTTACACAGTATATAAATTTTAATAAAATTTAAAAAGGAAGATAAAAAACATTTTTTATCGAAACGTGATTTAAAGAAAAAATAATTTTGTTAATATTATTTATTTTGCCCTTCAATTATTATTTATTTTGTTATTTAATAATATTCTTAATTGTTAGTTTGTTATATTAGTAACAATGAAAAATCTAAAACAATATCATCATATGTCCGTAATATTATGTCTCTCGTTAAGGTACGGAGAGGGGATTCGAACTCTCCCTGAATGCCATGTTGCTTTTGCTAGTACATGACAAGTTTGCTGTCAAAAAATTTCAGGGTTATTTTTTATAATTTTCCACTCCCTGAGAGGCTTATTTTTTCAAGATACAATAAAATGGTTCCTACGAAAGTGATAGGGAATTTCCTAAAGATTAACATGGCGGCAATTTTAAAAACAAAAGACGATCGGAAAATATCTAAATCACCATCAACTTTGTTATTTTAAATAAGACACCCTGTATTTTTTGACATTTTTGGATTCTCATTTTCGCCTTTCCAAAAATATATAATTTGTCTATATTCACAACAGTAGTTCAATTAAAGTTACCACATTTGACAATTTCGCAGATATGCAGCCATACTTAAATGGCGGTACCGGAAATGATGTAATCCCTTTACTCATGGAATGTCACCAACAAAACACTCAAACTTTTATTCGTAAGTAAAATATTTTATTGATTTTACGGATAACGAAATTAATAAAATCTAAAATGCAATTTACTGAAGAAGAAAAACTAAAGATTCTTCAACTTTATTTCGCAAATACTAATAATGTGTCAATTGCAGCGCGACAATGCAGGCTGCTATATCCTGGTGCAAGAGTTCTCTCAAGAAAAACTGTTGCATATATAGTAAAAAACCCCGCACAAAGAAAATCCTTGCAGAAGATTGAATAATGAGTTCAATAACTTGAAGAAAGAAATTATTGATCAATATTTGCTTCTCACAAAATTATGTATGAATCAAAATTTTTTTCAGTTCAACAATAAATATTATAAACAACTTGAGGGAACTGCGATGAGCAATTGCTTATCTCCGTTCCTCGCAAATTTGTTTATGGGTAGATTAGAAACCCAATTCAAAAAAGAACTCAAGTATTTCCCAAGGGTGTGGTATAAATACGTAGACGATATATTTGCTATTTTTGTTACTAAAACAGAACATTTGGACACTTTCTTACAAACATTAAACAATAAATATCCTTCCATTAATTTTATGTACGAAAAGGAGAACAATGGGCAATTACCTTTTCTCGATAGTTGATATTCATAGGAAATTTACTAATATTGATAGGTATATAACATCCGACTCATTTCATTGCCGTCAGCACAATTTACACCATTTCATTTCTTAACTCATGTTACAGGTTAGTCAATTTTCCATTAAGTAAAGAACGTTTTAGCAATGAAATGAATGGGATTCAAATATAGCTAAAAGTAATGGATATAATGATAATTTTGTACATAAATTAGTAAGTAGACATAAGCATAAGAAAATGTTAAAAGATGCCATTACTATTCAAGCACCTGAGGCTCCCAATAAGTTTATCGTAATCTCATATGATCCAAGATATACGAGAGGTCTAGAAAAAGTATTTAAAAACGTAGGTTTTAGAGTAGCCCACAAAACGGAGAACAGTTTGAAAAATGTCCTTGGAAACCCTAAAGACAAAGTCGACTTGAAGGAGAGGAGTGGCATCTATAAAATTAGCTGTAATGACTGCGATCTAAAATATGTTGGGCCAACTAAACGCTCCATAAACATTCGTTTTAAAGAACACACGGTACATTTAAGATACAGAAGAAAAGAAAAGTTAAGCGTTGCCCAACTTGCTTTGGAAATCAATCACCAAATAGAAATAAATAATCTTAAGTTAATTAAAAATGTATCTAATAATAGAGTATTGGATGCATTTGAGAGTATAGAAATAGTTAAATGTGGTAATAAAGACAGAGGGCCTATTCCCTATAGTCCCTTCTATTGCTTACTTGACAACGGTGCAGTCGGGTGCAACCAAGTGTGACCACATTTACCTATAAATAGTCTCGGTTAGGATAAGTTACTTTAGTTTATATCTTCTGTTGATGATGCTAACTTGGTTAGCGAAACGCGCGTCCAGAACGTAACAAGTTGGGGTGTAGTTTGGTTAGAACTCTTGTATTTTGATCTATCTTCCACCACAGGTTCTAGTGTTAGGAGAATTATTTCGTCTTGGCATGCATTTTTTGTTCTCTCATGATATTAAACATTATAGTTAGTACAAATTTTCAAATAGTATAGTGAAAAAATACAAAATATTTTCAAAACAAGTTTAATCTATACCTATCATGCTTAGGTAACTTACCATTTTCAATATAATCTAAGTCAATAACCTAGTTTAACGAAATATAATATAATAGGCGGTGCTGTGATAAGTGCTCAGCAAAAGTACTTAAAATAACCAGTATTAAGTACTTGATTTTAAAAATCTACTTAAAATATTAAGTAGCAGTATTTTGCAAACGTACTTAAAATATTCAGTATTTTGCTTAAAAAAGCAAATTTTAAGTACCAAGTACATTCTTTTATGTAGTTTTAAATATATCTACTAAGTACTTAAAATATACCTAAATAATTAAAGTAGTTTGAGGTATTCAGTATTTATTGAATACTTATATATATATATACCGGGTGTCAACGATATCTATATATTTAGGTTAGGCTTTTTTAATTTGGGTTAACGAAATATGGTATTAAGGCACATATTTTTCATGAAAAAACAATTGAATATTACTGCCAGTTTTTCCGATATCAGAACCAAGTTAAGAATTTCAAATGGAACCCTGTATATTATTTTACATAGTTTGATAGAGCTTAGAATTACCTTTTCAATGACATCACACGTTATATTTTTTTTTCAAAATGGCGGACCAGGAAGCGCTTTTTCAAAATTCAATATGGCGGTCGTTTCCCGATACCGATGAAATTTTTGTTTAACAAATTATTAAAATATTAAACAAAATCGGGTTTTCAATGGATTTTAATCAAATTTTTAATTTATCACAAAATGGGATAAGTTTAATTTTTTCTCTAAAATGTGAACTTTTTCTTAAATTTTCTCAAAGATTTTAAATAGAAAGTTGTATTTATTAAATATTAGTATTAAAGTATATCTTATTAGCTACACGAAACCGCATAACAAGCCGTATTTTTGCTTTTTGTTTCAGAAAAAATTGACAAAACCTTGCCGATATACATTTTTCCTAATACATAACATGAAACAAACACACACATATTATTAATCAGAAAATCCTGGAATATTTTTTATTGTTTATTGATAAGTAATTTTGTATTATTTTGACATTTTATGACTGTTGTCTTATTTTAGGAAAGCGAGAAAAAATCACAAGTAGTATTAATTTTATTTTACCGGTAGATACGGTGCAGTAACATGAAAGATGACTTAACTAAGATAAGTAGGCCTTGGAAACAATTGCATAGGGATGCCATTATAATTTTCATTAGATTTAACCAGAAACGTCAAAAGTACTGTTTTGTATCGACATTTCTGATAACTTTCGTTACATTTTTACACTGAGAAGTGGTTCTAGTTAGTTTAAAAATAAATATGGTTTGTTCAAGAGAACATCAAATTGACATGCTCCTTATTTATGGGGAATGTCGCAAAAATTCAAGGGACACAGAGAGATTATACCAGGAACGCTTTCCGAATCGTGACGCTCCTTCACATGCATATTATCCTTGGCTAGTACAACATTTAAAAAATGAAAATAATGGTGGTGTCCATGCTAATGGCAATGATGGTTTCGTAGTAAGCGAAGAAGTGGAAACAAACGTTTTAGCGTACATCGAGTATGACCGTACAGCTTCCCTTCGTGAATTAGGCAAACAGTGCAATACGTCCCATGAAAGCGCCAGAAAAATTTTAAAGAAACACGGGTTTAAAAAGTTTAAGTATCAAATTCACCACCACCCATTTGAAAATGACTTCCAAAGACGACTTATTTATTGCAATTGGTTTTTAGATAATTATAGAATAAGTCCTGTGTTTCATCATAAGATTATTTTTTCGGACGAATCAAGGTTTACTAATCTAGGGATGTTTAATAGAAATAATTTTCGTTATTGGGCAAAGGAAAATCAAAGATTAGTAAGAGAAGGTGCCTTCCAGGAACGTTTTGGAGTTAATGTTTGGTTAGGCGTTGTAGGACTAAGCGTTATTGGTCCAATATTATTCCATCAGCCTTTAACTGGCGAGATGTATTTGGACTTTCTCGAAAATGAAATTGAACATTTTATAAATAATTTGCAGCAAAATGATGATTTAGTTTACCAACAAGATGGCGCCCCTGCTCATAATTCAAGAATTGTTGCAAATTACTTGAATGAACGATTTGGTGAGAACTGGTTGGGAACCAATGGACCAATTCGATGGCCAGCGAGGTCGCCTGACCTAACCCCGCTTGATTTTTCTATATGGGGTCATCTGAAAGAAAAAGTGTATGCAACTCCTGTAATATCGTTGGAAATGTTAGAAAATAGAATAAGACGAGCCGTTGAGAGTATCTCAGAACAGCATTTACGAAACCTGCTCGAGGAAAATGTTGAGAGAGTTACACTATGCCAAGAACAAGGCGGACAGCGCATAGAACATTTAATTGAGTGACTTTTGTATTAATTGTGAAAGTTTGATTTTAAATTAGCATTAAACCCAATAAAAACCCCCATATTTGTTTATTATTTCTACCTATAATTCAAAAATATCTTCGGTGTTAGAAAATGGCCGCCATATTGAATTTTGAACAAAAGCTTCCTGGTCCTCCATTTCGAAAAAAAATCAACTTGTGATATGTCAATGTAAAGGGAATTCTAAGTTCTATCAAACTGTGTGAAAAAATATACAGGGTTCTTTTAAAACTTCTTGACTTAGGTCTAGGTATTTCCGGAAAAACCGAAAGCCTACCGGTAAAATAAAATTAATACTACTTGTGAATTTTTCTCGATTTCCTAAAATAAGACAGCAAAAATCATAAAATGTCAAAATAATACAAAATTGCTTATCGATAAAAAATATTCCGAAATTTACTGATTAATAATATGTGTGTGTGGGTGTGTGTGTTTCATGTCATGTATTACGAAAAATGTATATCGGCAGAGTTTCGTCAATTTTTTCTCAAACAAAAAGCAAAAATACGGTTTGTTATGCGGTTTTGTTTTTGTTTCTTGTTTTTCTCAGTGTAAAAATGTAACGAAAGTTATCAGAAATGTCGATACAAAACAGTACTTTTGACGTTTCTGGTTAAATCTAATGAAAATTATAATGGCATCCCTATGCAATTGTTTCCAAGACATACTTATCTTAGTTAAGTCATCTTTCATGTTACTGCACCGTATCTACTGGTAAAATAAAATTAATACTACTTGTGATTTTTTCTCGCTTTCCTAAAATAAGACAACAGTCACAAAATGTCAAAATAATACAAAATTACTTATCAATAAACAATAAAAAATATTCCAGGATTTTCTGATTAATAATATGTGTGTGTTTGTTTCATGTTATGTATTAGGAAAAATGTATATCGGCAAGGTTTTGTCAATTTTTTCTGAAACAAAAAGCAAAAATACGGCTTGTTATGCGGTTGCGTATAGCTAATAAGATATACTTTAATACTAATATTTAATAAATACAACTTTCTTTTTAAAATCTTTGAGAAAATTTAAGAAAAAGTTCACATTTTAAAGAAAAAATTAAACTTATCCCATTTTGTGATAAATTAAAAATTTGATTTTAAATTTGATTAAAATCCATTGAAAACCCTATTTTGTTTAATATTTTAATAATTTGTTAAACAAAATTTCATCGGTATCGGGAAACGACCGCCTTATTGAATTTTGAAAAAGCGTTTTCTGGTCCGCCATTTTGAAAAAAAAAATATAACTTGTGATATGTCATTGAAAAGGTAATTCTAATCTATACAATTGTTTTATCATGAAAAATATGTGTCTTAATACCATATTTCGTTAACCCAAATATAAATATCCTAACCTAAAAAGCAAATGAATGGCATCGTGTAAAACGATATCGTTGACACCCGGTATATATATATATATATATATATATATATATATTTTTATATATATATATATATATATATATATATATATATATAATACTTAAGTACTTAAGTACTTACATTACAGTACTTACAGTAGGTATTTAGCCGATTCTTAAGTACCTACTCCAATCATAATCAGGTTTATTTATTTATTTTAATAACTTAATATTGATAAGTCTTATTAAGTCACTGCTCTCTTAAACACACAACTATTGTTCATATATTCAAACATCACAGTAATGTTTTAGTTTTAGAAAAAAATCAGTTTTAAAGAAAATTACGTAAAAAATTGCATTACATGTGAAGAAAATACGCATTATAACTACTAGAGATAATTGATAAAGCATTATGCATTTAAATTTAAATGCCCATTTTTCTGTAACAAAATTATGCATTATCTGCATTATAGTTGTAATGGCAAAACCCGTTGTTCTACTGTTGTGTGACGAAAAGAAAGACATAAAATTACATTCAAAAACCTGTACGTGTAGGGTTTATGCATGTCAAACAAATAACTTAACTGCATTATATTTGTAATCCATTTAACTAAATTTTCTACTATGTATTTAAACAGATTTGGGATACTTTATACACCTTACCACAAACTCCTTATTGCTGTAGACAATAATGACAAAGATTCTCATTTCGAATAAACAAAATATTAATAAAATTTTACATTATTTTTATATTAATTTACCTCCAATTGATCCAGAAATCTTCAAGAATCTCTACTCCACGAAACAGTGAATGTTCATTTAATGTTCAAATCTCGTAGTGATTTCAAGAATCGTGGTTTCTTAATAGACCAAAGTCTTGAAAGCTTCCATTTTATATTAAGCATCATATAAATACCTAACGTACAAAAAAAAAACAAAATGTTTGACAACATTAACGGCAGCTTGCAGAAAGCTCAATTAAAGTTTAGAATGTTTAACGGAATGTCAAAATTTGACAGCGAGTTTCTATAAGCAGCTTGTCCAATTCGAAAACTCGGTTAAATATTATAAACAGCAATTAAGTTTTGTGCAACCGGCTGAAAATCTGTTAAATAAATATTTTCACTGTTTAATAAATAATATAACTAAATAACCGCAGTATAAGACTTTAGCTACGACACAAGCGGTTAGTGGCACTACTGTGAAAGAACGAAAACATTTATTTAGAATTAGAAGTTCTAGAATAGGGTTTGCTACACACTTGCATACATCGCGACTTAGAGTTAATTGGAAGATAAGTCACTTACATTTAATATCTTTTATTGCTATTGTCAATTTAGGTCGAGATTAATTCAGCAGACTAACTTTTAATATGGGGATTAATTTTATCCTAGACACTAAATTTTGGCCCTATTTAATTGAGTCGAGAATTCTTTTGATCAAGGCTTAAAAATGAACAATTTGAGGTTTTGTCATTTTTGCCTTGATCTAGTAGCTTTAGTTTTTTTCACTATAGTCTCTAACTAGGTGGTATGATAATTTCGATGTTCGCAATTACATCACTATTGACTAAAGAATGGATTCCCAACCTTTTTTGTGTTGAGCCTCCCCGGTATGAAAAAAAAAATTTATGCCCCCTTTTTATTTTTCTTCCATTGTCACCAGGGATCTCCCCAGACTCTTGTTGTTGGAGGTGACACGAAGGGAAATACCAACTTCAACGGGTCGGAAGAATCATATGGTCTCGCTTTGCCGGTTTCCTATCGTTTCCTCGATAGCTTAGTTGTTAGAGCAATATCCCGGTATAACAGAGGTTGTGGGTTCAAATCCTCCTCTGATGCAGCCTTTTTCCACTTTTCATTGTCTTTAATTTCGAATATTTTTTAACCTGTTCATGGTTTCGGTTTCCATAATCCATAAAACTCACCTTTCCTACTTGCAATTTCTCCGCTACGTTGCTTGGCGTACATAAGGAAATTTTAATACACTCGGACGAAACCTGCATAATGTGACGAGAGTGTTCGTTCGAAGTAGGACCGATCTGATTAGTGGAGCGTTGAAGATTTGAACATGTCTATAGCGGGTGGAGAGAATCATATGGCTTCGCTTTGCCGGTTTGCTATTGTTTCCTCGATGGGTTAGATAGTAGAGCAGTGTTCCGATTCGACAGAGGTTTTAGGTTCAAACATTTTCTAGAAAAAAAGATCAGGCCTTTTATATTACAGTAATTCGAACGAACTGATGAGTAGATTTAAGATTTCAAATTGATTTTTTTCAGAATGTCCGAATTAATTAGGCACCCATTAAGATTTCTTCACACACCCCTAGGGAGGTGCGCCACACTGGAGCAACTTTTAAAGTCCTTGGTTGAATTGGAGTTCGACAGCTTCTTCTATCGTCTCATCGGGATGGGCACTTGGTCTTCTTTTGGGCATCAGATTCCGTAATCTCTGCTTGACGTCTCTAGACTTGGGAACTGGAGGTATTGGTGGATTATCGCCGTTTGTAATTGCTAAGCGAATTCTGGGGTGCCTTTTGCGTCGACATTTGCAGAGGATGTATAATGTTACAAGTGCAACAATAAGGGTAATGGTGAAAATTGTGAACCAGTGAACATGTTTGGTCACAAAGGGTTCATTGATTAGTCGTCAGAATATTGGTTAAGTTTATGTTGGGCGATATTTTGGCCTTCAATGTCGATTTTGTTGAGTTTGAGGGGCTTTAGATCGAGGATTTTAGATTTTTTTGGAAGGTGATGGCAACATTCGAAGGGTATCTTTACTGGGTGGTTTTGGTCTTGTATTTGTCAATGGGGTATTTTGCATGCATCTTTGTGTTTCCAATGAAGGCGTTGCATTCCGGTTGTAACCTTAGTATTGAGTTAGTATTTATTACGTTGGTAACGATGTTTTTGCTTCCACATTTCATAGTGACTGGCAATGGGTCAGAAACTGTTATAAGTCAATAGTTTTGGTTGAGTTCTTGCACATTGTATTCCTTGGCAAGCAGCACAGAAGTCTGGCAAGCTGCTGGTAGTCGTGTCTGTTGTCTTAGTAGCTGGACCTCCCAGATGGAGTCGCTATCGATGGGGTACGGAAGGACATCGGAGTAGATCTTGGTATTAGTCTTCAGCTGTTTGCAGTTGTCCAGATTTCGAAATGATACGTACAATAATAAATCATCGTCACGCGCAATCAATTTTTTAGTAGTTGGTAATATGTGGTGGAAGCCTGTTCGATTATCCAAAATTGGGATAGGGTACAAGTGATAGAGGGTATAGGTTTTAGGTTCGATTAAGAAAATTTTAAGTATAAATTTTTTTTTTTGATCAGACTGATATGCTCCTTGTTTGATTATATCAAGATATTCTGCTACATTTGATGAATAGGTTGGTAAAGGTAAATTATTTTTTAAACGGGTGAAAGTGATTACATCCAAAATGTCATTGAGGGAGTCTTCTAAATAGACATAGCTTTCCATTAGCGATGCACACAAGCTAATATATGTTGTTAATTGATTTTTGAATGTCTTTAATATTGCTATTAAAAGTTTCCTCGTCTATTTGTCATTTGCGAATGGTGGAGTTGAAAGTTTTAATTACAGATGTAGTTACGGAAATTTGATTCTTTAATAAGTTTTCGATGTGATGTTTGTCCCGAGTTACTTTTTCTATACAGTCGTTAAAGTATTCTGCGTCAGAAGCGTCTAGATTACCTGTAATCGATTTCCAGACAGTACCAATGCCATTAAATATACCGCGTTTAGTTTTAAACTCGTATGGTTTCGTGACTGCGATTATTTCTTTGTATTTTCGGTTTACAGCATTGGCAAGTTGTTTTAAAAGACTAATGTGTGTTTGTATGTCAACTTTAGAAGGTAAAACTCTAGATTACAGTACTTCAAATGTGTCTATTAATTTAGAGAGAATTTTGTCGTTGTTCAAAATAGCTTTTTTCAAGGGTTGCAATTCTTTATAGACCAGGAGCGTCTATGTTTCATTTGATATTTTAATTATACTTTCTTCATGGAAGAACAGTTCTACGGTGTTGTTTATTGAGGTGATGGTGAACTGGGATGTCACGGCTGACAGTATCCCGAAGAGTCTGAAAATAACAGGCTAGTCGTAGAAAGGTTTTAGTCTACCAAAATTTATTTTTGAAATTTAATTTGTGGAAAGATTTCTTACTTTCTCGGAGGTTTGGAAAAGTTCAACAATTTGGAAGAAGCCATTGAATTTATTTTGACTTTTGTCCTTTATTTGGGATTCTCTGACATATACCTTGTCACCAACTTTATAACTGGGTTGTTTGTCGGAAACGAATTTATCAAATCTGATTTTGGATTTCTCGTTTTGGTTGGTGCGATTCTGCAATAACTTTCTATTTTATTATTCAGATCTCTAATGTAGTTTAAAATGATTGTTCTTGGTTGTATAGGTTTCTGGGGGTCGACTGGATGTATGGCCAAAGATAAGCTCGTATGGTGTAAAGCCATGGGTCTTATTTTTTGTATTGTTATAGCAAATCACGGCGTAAGGGAGAATGTTAAATGGGCGTTCATTGGGATTTTCAGCTTTATGTACTCGGATCATCTCTGTTAGGGTCGCATGAAACCGTTCAAGTGATCCATTTGATTGCGGATGACTGACTCCGGAAAATGTTCTAGAGGCATATGCAATGGGGAGATCTTTGTCTTTGTCTTTTGGGCCTTGCGACAGGACAGCGCCAATAGCGAATGCGCTTGCGTCTGTGGTTAATAAGAATTGCTCTTTTTTAAGAAGTTTGGTCAAAGATTTTGAGATTTGCGAAATTGGTGATAAATCGTCGATAGTAGCCAGCCAGTTCCAAAAACGATTGAATGTTTTTTGAATTTTTTGGTTCGGGAAAATGAACAATACAGTCTACTTTTTATGGATTTGGTTTAACGCCGTTTTGGGTTTCTTAGAAACTTGCATTTATCAGGCTAAATTTTTAGGTTGGGTTTCCTTAAACGTTTAAATACTTCAGTTATGCGAGAAATGTGCATGTGGATTGTGGGGTAATAGATAATTATATCGTCCGTATATACTAGACAGCGCTCATTCTAAATGCCAAGAATGATGTTGTCCATGACCCATTGGAAGGTGGATGGAGTATTCTTAAGGCCAAAGGGCATACGAATAAATTCGTAGCGACCATTGTCTACTGAGAAAGTTGCCTTAGGGATGTCTTTAGGATCGATTTCGATTTGATGGAACCCGGAAGCGAGATCTAGGGTCGTAAAATATTCGCACTTCCCTAGTTGGTCAAGGAGGTTAGAAATATTGGGTAACGGGTACTTATCATCCACAGTAAGCTCACTAAGCTTGCAGTAGTCGATGACTATACGCCATTTCTGTTTTCCAGAAGCGTCGAGTTTCTTTGGGACGACCCAAACTGGCGAGGACCATGGTGAGACAGAGGGACAGATGATACCTTCGTCTAACATTTTGTTGACTTGAGTTTTTACTTCCTCTTTATGTATTTGGGGATACCTGTACGACTTGGTAAAAACAGGGCGAGAGGGTTAAATGTTCGATTCTTAACAAGTTTTTTATTTGTGAGGTTCTGTCATGCTGACCTTTTAAATTTTCTGTTTTAAGGTTATAGATTGGGTCAGAGGTATCTTTTATCTGGTCTAATGATATATCTGAAGTCAATGTTTTTTGCTATCGCATTGGTATTGACAATTGAGGTAAAAAATTCACCGTGTTCGTTTACTTGCACTAAAACGTGTGGAAGCCTAACTTTGTCTCTTTCTTGCGCAGCTGGCAAAGCGTCGGTATTAGCCAAATCGCATTTTAATTTAAAAATTCTTTCTGTCCTAGCTTCTATCGAAATTTTGTTGCAATTATTATTTGAGATATTTTCGTTTTTTTGTTCGCTGTCTACTTTAAATAATGGAATTGTTTTAAAATTCGTAAATAATTGCTTTGATTTTAAATCTATTACACATTCGTAATGCTCTAAGAAGTCTAGGCCCAAAATACCGTCGAAATCAATATCTAAATTATAAATATAGACTTTATGAGGATCGCCACTAGCGACAGGGACAAGGGTTGATTGATTGATAGAGAGTTTTTGATCAGTAATCGCTTGGATGGTTACTTTTTCGGGTGACCTTTGTCGAACATTTTGAGCAGTCTTTTCTTTAAAAATAAAAATTCTCGCGCCGGAATCTATAAGTAACTTATATTTTTCAGTGGCATCTTTGATGTAATATAAGTTTTTAGAATTTACAGTGAGAAAGGGGCTTAAAGAAATGTTTCTTCGGGCAAGTTCAGATCGGGTTCATATCTTCTAGGTTCATTGTTTGCATTTGAGTTTGGATTTCTACTAAGAGGTCTATTTCCGGGTAGTTTTGGTCCGGGGGATGATGGTTCACTGGGAGAGGTAGAAAAACCTGATGATTTGTGTGGTCTCTTGACTCTATTGGGTACTGATCATAATCGTAATCTTGGCTGGGATAATTTTGTTGATAATCATAGTTTTGATATTCATAATCGTTGTTTTTATAAATTATTGTAGGGCGATATTGTGGTGGATTGTTATATTGTTGAGGTTTATGTTGACCTTGCGAGAAACCGCTGGCTTGTTAAGGTCTGGATTGATTTTGGTTATAAGTACTAAACTGTTGAGATGTGTTCGGTGTATGGTGTTGATATGGTCTTGGAAACCCTGAACTATTGATGATTCGATGGGGGAGTGAGGCACTGACTAGCAGAATGGTCTGTACGTCCGCAATTATAACATCTCATGGATTGTGGCTGTGGTTTTCTTATAGGTAAAGTGGGTTTTGAAGGGGGAGTTCTATCTTGTTTTTGGGTCTCAAAATATGACAACTGAAGTTCTCTTCTAATTCGTGAATGGGCTTCTAAAAGATTGGCTGGATTTCCAGCACGAATAAGTTGACCTAATCTCGGTTCGAGCGCTGTTAATAAAGTATTTAAAGCCATAGTCTCTATGAGAGCGCGTTGAGCTGTTTTTTGGTCAGTACTAAGGCTAATTGATTTTTGAATATTTGAATGTATCTTTGCATTTAGTGCTTGAAGACGTTTAAAGAAGGTAAGGGGTGATTCATTTGATAATTGCTTAAGTCCTTGCAGGTCTTGTATTAAGGAAGATAAGTCTCGAGAATCTCCAAAGTGTAGATTAAGCAATTGTTTTATTTCTAAATATGAGCCTGGATTTCTAGAACTAACGAGCTGTACAGCTCTACCCCTAAGTTTATTTTTAATGTGAATAGCTAATAGAAGTTTTTGAGAAGTAGTGGTCATATTGTACGTACAATCGCTTGCATTTAAAAATGTTTCTAAACAGATTTGATCACCTTCAAATTCCGGAATTAAAAGAAAATATTTCTGATAATTTATAAGGTTCTTCTTCTGGTTGAGTAATAGTGAAATAATTTGGCTTATTTAAAGGCAAATGTAAATTTAAATGTTAGTAAAGTTAATTAAAACCAATAAGGAATTCAGGGAAAATATTTGGAAAATCGAACAGTTACAATAATTAAATAACACAATAAAATAAACAATAGCGAGATGATTCATTAACTTACAATAGGAGTATTTGCATCGTCGTGTTCTTAACATGGACTACCAGGGGCTTCACTGGGTGTTCCTTCCGTAATTTCGGCCAAGTGAGAGCGATTCGTCCTTTTTCTGTTTAGGGATTGGAATCCGCCGCTATCAGTTAGACAACACTCTTGTTCTGACAGCGTTAAACAGATCCTACCACGACTGCTCCAGTTATAATCACTTTTTAAAAAAATTTATTTACAATAATAAAAATATTTCAATAATTAGACTAACATAGTAACGTTTTATAATAACAACTAACTAATTACAATTTGGATCTATTTATATTAATCTGAATGCTGATGTAGCGTCTTCCATCCGTGAGAACTACAACTGTTTACTGGCCATTCTCAGAGGTGTTTTAATTCCTATATCTGACACCGTGTGACCGAAGGTCATCGCCTGCACGTGGGTATCAGCGTATACAACATATATATACATATATATATATATATATATATATATATATATATATATATATATATATATATATATATATATATATATATATATATATATATATATATATATATATATATATATATATATATATATATGATCATGATTTCTGGGCCTCTACCCTCATCAGGCAAGCTTGTACCCAGGGAGATCTGAAATAACAGAGAGAGAGAATACCCCGAGCAATCTGTTATTTCAGATCTCCCTGGGTACAAGCTTCCCTGATGAGGGTAGAGACTCAGAAATCATGATCGCAGGAGGGTACCCTGTGACATAATCGAAAGCAATTCTTCTTGTAGGCCGTTTTGCACCTGCAGAAATTATATATTTCTGTTATTCTACATATATCTTTTCCGGCCAAGAACTTTTGATAAACATGTGTGAAAGCGCATTTTTATCGATTTTTAGTACCTATATATATATATATATATATATATATATATATATATATATATATATATACATAGGGTTTCGGGTAGAGTATAGTTTTTGGATTTTGCCTGTTTTTTTAAACAAATAAGATATGAGGAAATGTCAAGGAGCCGAAAAGAAAACAATCTGGCTTTAAAAACTTTGACAATCGAAATTTAACGTGGATAAAGTGAAATCTTTAGAAATACATTATAAAAAATTATTAGATCAAAAAGATGAGATCATAGAACAAAAGACTAGAATCATTCAGCTATTATTAAAGAAATTGAAAAATATATGAACACAATAATGCAGGTTTGAAGTATGCAGCAGATCAGATTTTAGCGATACAGGAGGATATTAAAGTTATGTCAAATCAAATTTCTCATAATAAAGAAATACAAATATGGAGAGCTGACCTGAAAATCATAGGACTGCATACTAACACTTTCATCGACATCCAGAATGCAGTCCTTATAGGACAACACATAGAACTAATAGAAACCAGTCCACTCCTTTTCATCCGGATGGGCATGGAACCCAACATTTGTTGAGAAATTGATTGACAACAATTATAATAATAATAAATAAATAAATTAAAATCTAAAATAGAATGAAAATAATTACAGTTTATAGGATTTGTATAAAGATATTACGGAATATTAATATGCATATATAGAGTTTTTGTTGTAAGTAGTGGAATTCTCTGCGAGGGAAGTTGTGGGTAAAGGTGATTTTGGGTTATATTAATTACACAATCGTTCACATTTGCATTCCAATTTTATGTTACCGCACATAGGTCTTAAAAAAAAACGTCCAACATTAAAAAAGTCAACAACTATTTTATTAATTTTATTTATAACACAACAATTCAGTCGAAAAAACAAAACTAATTCAAATAACCTGCTATACTTACTTATTTTTAACATGTATAAAATAAAAGGAAATTAAAATAAAAATAAAGCAAACTGTCATTTTTTACATCTATGCTGTTCAGTGCTCTTACACTGTAAAATGGTTTTAAATTATTCGATTAAATTAATTCAGCTTTAATGTTCAAAAATGATTGATTATATTAAAGTCGAACTTAAGAAAAAACCCTGATTTTAAATAAAGGTGCAAAAGAAAATAAATAAAATGAGCTCGCCAAAATAAATCGTAAATCCTGACTTATCTCATACGGTGCAACCGGGCAGAAGATACCTTAAATATTGCTTGGTGCACTCGGCCATCAGCGACGAATAATCGCTTAGATTGTCACATGGAAAAAGTAGGGCTGCCCCTCTGCTCATGTCACTGTTCCAGATAGCCTATGGAAGATTCAAAACCAAGATGTATATTAGAAAAACAAAACCACCACTGATCAAGTGAACATTACAATAGAACTGGTCATATTGGCGGCCTTTAATATGGCATGTTCTATTGTAATGCTCACGAGGCCACTGGTGGTTTTGTGTTTTCAATATGCTATATTAAAAAATATCTAGTTTAAGACGACTTTATGCGTCGCAATATTCTAGCACATATGAAAAGTCTCGACTAGTACTACGTAAATAAATGGTTTGCCCGGTTTCAATTTGCCCAGTAAATGCGCAACCCACTTTAAAACATGTAAAAATACTTTACAAAAAATGACTGCTTATATTCATTGTACTCCTTAAAGTTAAGTTAGTCGAAAGCATCTGAACAACCTCGTTCACTTTGTATGGTTAAGCTTTGATTTCATTGGCCTTCAAGAACTGCACTAATCATGAAGTACGACAGTGTACTTGTCATCTTATTGCCACTGCCTAACAAGTTTTTGATAGATACATATCTAGACATTAATTAAATTCTTGTAAAATGAAATTATAGACATGGCTCCTTCTAACAAGCTGCCTGACATATTTTTAAGAGAAAGATATGAAAAGGACATAAAATACATTACAGTATATGAGAACTACTCCCCAAATTATAAAAGTAAGTACCTGTATCATTTCTTATAGAACATATATTTCTTTAAGGATTTGATCATTAACGTCGAAGAGGAACTTTCCGGGTTTAAATATTTAATTAATTAAATTATACCATATGAATACCATAGTGTAGGCCCTATTTCCGTATAGAACGTACTTATGCTTATATTTGATTGGAACATTTGCTTTCAAATTTTTTTTATCCGACGATTATTTACAACCCATTTACTATTCTCTATACAGTTAGACTAGTTAGATACTACTACTACTTAGACCTGTTATAGTGTTTTAGTGTATTATGATCTAATTTATGGATTCATTTTTAAAAACGACTTTTTTAGAATCAGAACATAGAGTTATTATTGTGATATATATATATATATATATATATATATATATATATATATATATATATATATAATATATATACGAGCCCTAACAACTATATGTTGGAACAAGCAGTTATTTTTCGAATAAAATGCCAGTTTACCGAAATTTATTTATTCTAATTTTTTTTAATTGTAAATATGAAATTATCAACATGTTTTATGATGTATGGAATTATCTTTATGGTTTAATTATATATTTTGTTGTTGATTGCTATTTAATTAATTGTTTGATATTCAAAAAATGCTGACAACTTAATATTGGAACATGTTTTGCATTTCTTCACGTTTCGTGAGTTTTATCATTCTGACGCGAAGGAGGCTTTGAAATAAAACATAAGTGTGTTGTCAACAAAGATTTTCACACGTCATTTGAGTATTATAACTAAAGTAAGTAGGTATTGTCAGTTTTATTACGAGTAAAACACGTAATAATGGTACCTGGAAAACCTACTGAATCAAAAGTGCGGGAAATTATTATTCATCAGTACCATAAAGGGAAAACAATGCGTGAAATTTCCAGTGAATTGACGATAGCAACAACTACTGTTTTTAATATAATTAAAAAATATGGTGAAACTGCCAGTACTGATGTTCGCGGTAAAAGCTCAGGCCGTCCAAAAGTTGTTTCTCAAAGGAGTGTAAGGCATTTAATAAGAATATGTAAGTCAGGAAGAAGAAACACACTACGAGAAGTAACTGCAAGGTGGAATAGAGAAACTGGGATGAATATTTCAAGAGAATGCTGTCGCAAATATATCCACAAGAGCGGTCTTGGTTTTTATAAGGTATGTTTGATAGGTACTTCTTTGCGGTGTAAATTTTCTATTTTTTACTTTATACTCGTAGGCCAAAGAAAAACCGTTGTTGACGGAAACTCAAAAAAGAAATCGTTATAATTGGGTTAAATCAAAGCTTTCGTGGACCAAACATGACTGGGACAAAGTTATCTATAGCGACGAAAGCAAATTTGATGTCTGTGTGGGAGATTACAGAAAGCGCGTGATTCGGGAAAAAACAGAAGCATTCCAAAAGGATTGCCTCAAAAGGACGGTAAAGTTTCCACAGGGCATCATGGTGTGGGGCTGTATGTCGGCCAAAGGGTTGGGAACTTTACACTTTATTGAAGGTACAGTAAACGCAGCCAAATACCAAGATATCCTTGAACATTCGCTTTTACCAAGTGCAACAAAGTTATATCCATCCGGAGGTTTTATCTTTCAGCAGGACGGAGCCTCATGCCATACGGCTAAGTCGACCAAAAAATGGTTGGGTGACCATGACATTAAGGTTTTGTCACATCCCTCTAGCAGCCCGGATCTTAATCCAATAGAGACACTGTGGCACAAAATGAAACAACACCTAAGAAATAATCCCCAGCGTACTTTACCACAATTACGTGCTAAATTGCAAGAAATATGGGATAATTTCACCCCTGAATTCTGTGAAGGCCTAGTTGATACAATGCCCAATAGAATTCAGGCTGTTATTCGAGCTAAGGGTGACGTTACGCCTTATTAATTTTTGTTTTAATTTGTTAAAAACCATTTGTTCCAATATTAAGTTGTCAGCATTTTTTGAATATTAAACAATTAATTAAATAGTAATCAACATAAAATATATAATTAAACCGTAAAGATAATTCTATACATCATAAAAAATGTTGCTAATTTCATATTTAGAATTAAAAAAAATTAGAATAAATGAATTTGGGTAAACTGGCATTTTATTTCCAAAGTAACAGCTTGTTCCAACATATAGTTGTTAGGGCTCGTATATATATATATATATATATATATATATATATATATATATATATATATATATATATATATATATATATATATATATATATATATATATATATATATATATATATATATATATATATATATATATATATATATATATATATATATATATATATATATATATATATATATATATATATATATATATATATATATATATATATATATATATATATATATATATATATATATATATATATATATATATATATATATATATATATATATATTCTTTTCAAATATTTTTATTGGGCGCCAGTAAACTAATAATGTATCCTTTGGACCCTCCCTCTCTTACGTCCCTGCCCCCTCACATGTGACGTCATTTGACCTTGAGGGGGCCCCGCTCACTTGGCCTTGGGACCATTTGACCCTAAACTTCTGAAGGTCAAAACCCCGTCCTCTTACGTCCCTGTCCCTCGCCCTGTGACGTCACTTGACCTTGAGGGTGCCTCGCCCACTTGACCTTGGGTTCATTTGACTTTGAAAATTTGGAGGTCAAGTTGATGCCTCGCCCACTTGACCGTGGGTCCATTTGACCTTGATATTTTGAAGATCAAATTGTTTGACATTGAAATGACCTTAAGGATGTTTTGAAGGTCAAATTGTCTGACTTTGAAATGATCCTGAGATTTTTTGGCGGGGGGTGTTATACGAAATTAGCTTGTTAATTTTTTGAATGTCAAATTGTTTGACTTTGAGATGTGTCTGGGTGGTGGGGGGGTGCTTGATATTAAGTGATGCGTTTGTTATGTAAATGGGTAGGGGTGTTCGACCTTGAAGTTTACCTCTATTTAAAGGCTTGGTTAGTATAGAAAACTTCATATTGAGACGCGAATCATTTGCAGTGAGAACTTGCTCTTAAATAGAAATATTGTGTGGTGTATTCTGAAAGTGCTTTTAGGTATACTATATTTGTGTTTTGACTTTCAATACCCTTATTCCATTTGCCAACGGTAATACAAGGTCACTAATAAGTTGTGGTGTTTTGGAATAATAATATTTAACATTAAAGTTACCATTGTTGTATGAAAATTTGAAAAGCTTATTAAATAAAAAATGTAATAAGTGAGTTGTTAGAAACAAAATTCGGAATCATAGATTCCTCACATATGTATTTCTTATTAGATATGGGTGATGTTACTGAAAGGTATGATTCCCACGTAAGCATTTTGAGCTACGTCAATCAGTACTCATACGTCCGATATTTGGCAGTACAGCTAAGAATAATGTCTGAAGATATTCTTTCACTTTTAAGTCAGTTTGGAGTCGATGACCGAGAAAAGTATATTAAATATTTGGATTATTCAACTAATTTATCTGTAGGAGCACATATTTGTGAAAAGTATGTATATGGATGTATGACCTTGGATACCTTTTGTTCAAAAATGCTTGAGGAGGGTCTAAAGGATTTTTTAATGAAAATTCCACATATTCCAAATGATATCGTGGAGAAATATCGATTATACAATGATTTGGAAGTAACTGCTGAAATCAACAAGAGGAAAATCTACAAAAACATGTTAAGGTTCCTCAGATCAATATCAGTGGTGACCAGAGTAATGTACAAAAATATGCGATTCCTGAAAGCAGTACCAACGATGACCAGAGTGGTGTTGACAGTCGATAAAATGGATGTAGATTAGAAAAGCAAATGAAGACTGTGAAAAAAACAAAATGAACATAATGAAGTTTGAATTGTATTTTTTTTGCAAATAAATTATTAGTATTATTGTATTTCTTTTATTTTCCTTATTTTTAAGTTTTCAGATATAACCAATATTTTTGAATTTTACTTTAGTTCTAGTTAAGAAGGGAACGAGTTAATATCACAATTGATACATTTGGTTGCCAAAAATACTAACATTACGCAGTCCTCCAGGAATTGGTTTTAAATTTACTGTTGATTATCAGTATGACATTCAAGTCAAATCTTTAACTAACGTCGCAGACCCTTCGAAAGGTAGTCCTATTGTAACCCGAGACTATTTCCTTCAAGAAGTTCACAAGCTTCGGATAATACTGTCCCAATTACTTAGTGAACTGCATTACAAAATTAATGAAATATTTAGCGAAATAGAATTTGTATATATATATATATATATATATATATATATATATATATATATTATATACTCGACAATAGAAACAAGTGAAGTAATATTATCCAACCTTGAGAAGAAAGTTGATCAGTTAATTAGAGAAACTAGTAAATCTTGGATACATTCAAGGAAAACATTAAAATACGATAACAGAAACAAGTGAAGTAATATTATCTAACCTTGAGAAGAAAATTAATCACTTAATTAGAGAAACTATTTAACTAACGTAACAGACCCCACAAGATTTATTTTATACCTTATATTGCTGCACTTTTGGCAGAAAAAAAATAGTTTTAGATAAACATGGGTCGTCTTAACAACACAATTGATAAATTTGGACGTCAAAAGGTTGGTGAAAAAATACATTTATTGCGGGGGTCACCATGAATTGGATTTAAGCTTACTCCAGATGGTCAATATGACATTCAAGAAAAATCTTTAACCTATGTCGCCACACCAACCAAGAGTAGCGATGCTGTTACCCAGGATTATGCGCCTAAAGAAACTCACCGATTACGTGTACAAATGGCAGATATAATGAATACAGATCTTCTTAATGAGGTTCGTAGCCAGATGAAGCAGCTTGCAACAAAAAAAGTGTGCGCGAGAGAGTTGAAAAAGGAGAAATCAGAATGCGTGATCTAGAAAAAAAGTTGCTATGTTAATTTCAGAATTTAAAGTGAAGACAAATCAATATAGCTCCAGTTGCCCGTGATGTATTTATTTTAATAGTAACATTAACCATTATACATATTTTGATAGGTTAGAGAGTATTATGAAATAAAATATTTTAGACAATATCTGATTCATCAATCCATGAAATAAATTGATCTGAAAATCCTAAGCATCTAACAAATAATTGATTAATATTATTCTTCTTGCGGCGGCCAAGTACTTTTTCCACTAAATAATTAGGATATATTTCTGCTATTATACATATATCTTTTCCGGCCAAGAACTTTTGATAAAGATGTGTGAGAGCGCATTTTTATCGATTTTTAGTATCTACTCTCCGCATGATGGTGCTAGTGCATACTTTTTAAATTACCTATGGGTTTGCAGCCGGAAATCACCGGAGCCCCAATAGGTGGTGCTAAATGTTACATTTAGCTTGTAGTACTGTTTCAGTATGATAAACGTTTCGTTTTCGATTTTGTCATATCGAGCAATCTGTTATTTCAGATCTCCCTGGGTACAAGCCTGCCTGATGAGGGTAGAGACCCAGAAATCATGATCGCAGGAGGGTACCCTGTGACATAATCGAAAGCAATTCCTCTTGTAGGCCGTTTTGCACCTGCAGAAAATATATATTTCTGCTATTATACATATTTCATTGCTTTAGTAACTTCAACCCCAATTTTGTTTCTAATCGCCCTAGTATAGACAAATTTGGAGTAGCAATTTATGCACACTAAGATATGACGATAGCCATCGTTTTCATTTGTATATTGTTGCATTTCAGCCAATTCTATTTGCTACAAGTCATCGTACCCTTTAATAATAGTGCGTCTCCTAGGAAATTTTTTTCTCGCAGACCTATGAAGTTCATTGCCAATTTTTACTTTTTTACTGCTAGGATTTATAGTTTCAACTCACGTCTCTCGAGATACTTATCAAATTCCTCAAGGAGTTCTTCGATAATTGACATTATTTCATTATCGTGTCCGGTATGACCAGCTATCTTTGAACTCCATAGCAATCGTAACCGTTCCACTAATTCCTTCGGTTTATTCCAATAAACGTAGTTTATATTTTTCGATAAAACACGATATTGGGATATCTTCCCGAATTTAAATCACTGTCTATCAATAACTAGAAATCCATACTTGTCGTTCCAACAGTTAGTACACATCTCTTTAAATTGTGTGAAAGTTACATCTGAAGATACATTATCAGAAAAAATATGGCGTAAGTTCATTTCATCTTGTCTGAACATTATAATTGAATTGTCGTTATCACGTACTAATTGCTTGGGAACTCGGGAATAGGTTTGCCCTAGGTGAAAACATCATCAAATATGAGAATATAATTTGGCTTGGCATCGGATGGTTTCACAATATCTGTTGTGTCGCTAAAAGTGTAATAACCAAGACCCTTGATTGGTGTGAATGTGAGTTATTCGTATTTGGGTTGATACAGCGACTTTGAATATAACCTTTTCAAAGCACAATCCTAAAGGGTGTGTAAGAAAAGCAATCATAACATTGGTTTTTCCGCAATTGGAAGGTCCTATTAGCAATCCACGAATGAATAATGGTAACAAAGGACCGTGCCGTCGTCCCACATTCTTCCCTACATGTCCAGACCCAACTTTTGCATCAAGATTATATATTTTTAGTTTATGTTTCAGCTTTAACATACGCATTTTCAAAAAAAAGTATTTTATATCGAACAATTGACTTTACAATTCATTCAAATGCTGTCCGTCAAACGAAGTGGACGTTCTCAACATTCAGTTAAGACTGGGTGTGGCATAGAGAATTCATTAACTAATAAACTTCCGTTTGAGTTACATCTTCCCGGGTACCAATATTGTGGGCCCGGCACTAAAGCTGCAAAGCGATTAGCGAGAGGTGATTTAGGAATTAATCCATTAGATGCAGCGTGTAAGAAACACGATATAGCGTATGCAGAAAACAAAATAATTTAAGTTTACGTCAAGCCGATCACGAGCTTGAACAACGTGCTTGGGAAAGAGTAAAATCAGACGCCAGTGCAAGTGAAAAAATATCTGCTTGGTTGGTAACAAATATTATGAAGGCTAAGCAACGTTTTGGTATGGGTGTATCGAAATCGACGTCGCAGCAGTAGATCTGTGAAAGGGAAACGTATACCCAAACACCGTATACCCAAACACAAAATAATATCTAAATTTGCTTTTGGATCGGCGTTGCGACAACCTATTCGAGCTGAATTAGCTAAAGCTGGTAGCAAGAATTTTTCCGAAAAAGACATATTTAATGCATCTAGAATAGGTGTGGCTGTGGCACGGAAATTACTAAAAGCCCGCGGTGGCAAACGGAACATACGATCACCTAGAATCTTACCCATTCCAAAGGTTGGTGGATTATTACCTTTAGTACCAATATTTGCCGGACTCTCGACGTTAGGGTCCTTAGCAGGTAGTGTGGCTGGAGTAGTGCGCGCAGTAAAAACAGCGAAAAATGCAACCACCCAAAAAACTGGTGGCGAGTTACGTCTAAATTCTAAAAGAGGTAGAATGTATTTGAAACCGTATAGGACTGGTTTAGGACTTTTTATGAACCACTCAAAAAACTAATAAAACGCCTTCCTCGTATGCATTAGAGTTACAAGTGTCATATTTGAAAGGTGTATATATGAGAGATTCACTTCCGTGATCCCAGACGTTATGAATCTGCTATTATTAATTCGGATAGTATAAGAGGAGTTGGAATGCATTGGGTAGCATATCGAAAAAATAGTTCAGAAGTTACATATTACGACAGTTTTGGTGATTTACTACCACCAATTGAATTGATTCGATATCTGCGAATGGGTCGGAAAGCAGCAAAAGAAATTTACTATACATAGCAGTCTTGTGTGGACATCTATGCTTAAAGTTTCTCTCTCAGTCGTAAAAAAATCAGTATGTGGTTAACTCCCCAGATGGATCGAGATGGTTATAAAAAGATGGTTTCATCGTTGAAAGCATATCATCGTTCCGGTAGTTTATTAAAAATGACTTCTAAAGAGTTCTAAATATGCCCAAGGAGGTTGCTTGTTCCCCAAATGAAATCGCTCTTATTTGGGATAAATTACCAGAATACATGAAATGTGACAGACCATAGTTTATTTGGCGGTATAGTTTTTTCTGCAAAATTTGGAATAAATTTTCTATAATAGTTTGCACAAGCTACAAATCTCTCGAATTCGTTCGAATTTGATGGCCTGGGATAATCTTGAAGAGCTTTTACTTTATTATCGTGTAAATTTCCGTTATCTGAAATAATATGTCCGAGGTAAAGAATTTGTTTTCTCAAAAATTCGCATTTTGAGATTACGAAGCCTGTTAAAAACACTAATTAGATTTTTATTATGATCTAAAATATTTCTTCCAAACACTATGAAATCATCAAGGTAACAAAAGCATTTTTCGTAATTTAATCCTGACATAGCAACGGTCATTAGTCTCGAAAATGCGCTCGGACTAATTTTAAGCCCCATTGGCAATCTTTCCATTTGCTACTGTCACCGATCGGTAGTAAATGAAGTGTATTTCTACTTTCTTTAGTTAGCTCTACCTGATAATATCCCTGACTAAGATCCAGATGAGAGAAATATATAGCTTCTGCAAGAGAGTCAAAAATATCTGTAATATTTGGAAGCAGACATTTTTTATCCTGAATTTGAGAATTAGCTAATCTATAATCTATCACTAATCTGGTTGAGTCTTCATTTAAACCTTTCTTTAGAACTAACAAAACTGGAGAAGACCATTCACTCTGTGCTCTTTCAATTATGCCATCCTCATACATTCTAGAAACTTTTCTATGTATTTCATCTCTTTGAGAAAATGGTAATCTGTATGGTTTTTCATAGGAAGGTCTTTAGGGTCATTATCTTTTAACTGGATTGATTCTTTATAAACATTAGTAACATTTAACTTATCGCCTGGCATGTGAAAAATATCTGCGTATTTAGCACAAATATTTTCAATTGAATTTTGTTTTTTTGGGACTCAATATTTCAGTTTTGGCAGTTCAAATAATGTTTTCACACGAGCCACCGATACGTTAGGTGTAGATTTCATAATTACTTATCTCTTTTGTCTTAGGAATACAATTTTTTAAGCAAACAACACTTTCCCGAGTATTTAAAATTTGTACTGGTATTTTCCCTTCTTTAGGCTTTGTAATCATCCCAGCTATAAAAACACCTCGACACAATTCGTCTGGTAACACCACACAATCCTCTTTTATACCAACAGATACATGACAAATGGTTTTAAATCTTGGAGACAACATTAAACTATTTTCATAGCTATTAGAATTAAAAGGTAAAACTACGATATTTTCAGATTTTGCTAATGATAATATATTTTCTTCGTAGTTTAAAATACCATTATATTTTCTCACGAAATTTTCTTCGATTATTGCATCGCTAGAACAACGAATTTTTCTTGGAAAGTTATATTTCCTGTTTTTAACTTTAAATAAACATAACTTGGTGCGGTCAAAATTCCTCCAACTCCTTTAATTTCTATACTATGATATAAATGTGAATTTGAATTTAAAACATCTGATTTTATTGCAGATATTGAAGCTCCCGAGTCGATCAAAAATTGTAGGTTTTTATTACATACAGTGAAATTTATTGTGTTAGTACAATTATTCGAATAAGTAAATGTTTTATTATATCTTCTGTTAGGCACGAAAAAAATTATTTCCTACAGAAGACGTGGGTGTTGAGTTATTTGATATATGACTTTGCAAGTTTCTATCCTGACCTACATTTTCTTCAATAATATTTATATTATGGCGTCTATCTGACCTAAAAAAAACTATTACCATGGTTTCCGCGGTTATTAAATCTACCTTGCGAATTCCTCCGAAAACTCTGTGTTGAAAGTTTACATTTGTGTGTGTGTTGTAAATTTACATTGTAATTTCTGTTATTCGCATTACTATTGAAATTTATATTATGGCGGTTTGCAAAATTTGTATTTCTATTAGAATAGTTATTATTTAAATAAAAACCTCTATTTTGAAGAGAACCTCTTGTAGAGTACCTTATAAACATACCTTGACTTCTTCTAGGCGCTGTAAAAATTTGAGGGTTACCGCTAAAAAAAGTTGTTTCCTCGTTCTGCGCTGCCCTAATAGCGTCCTTTAAGTAAGAAAAATTTCGCGAAGATATAGTAGTTCCTAAACGTTGATTGCGAAGGCCCTCCGTAAACCTTTTTAGCGCTAATTATTGGTTTTAAGACGTTGTAAGCATTTTTGTCTCCTTTTGCCTAAGATATTGTTAAATTGACAGAGAGGTCCTCCAATTCTTTACCAAAATCTTCAATGGAATTTTCGCCTTGTTTAGAACGAAATAATATAATTTCTAAGGCACTATCAGATTTTACGGTTAAAAAATGCTTTTTTATATCATGCAATAAATCAGCTACTGTGTTGTAGCTCTTATCAAGTCTTAACTTTGCACTTATCGACAACCTGGTTTTAAGAACAAATTTAACTAATAAGGGTTTTCCCTCATTATTTAACATAGATTCGTAAAGTTCTATTGAATCGATAACTTTTTGCGTAGTATCCTCGGTATCATCCATAATAGGTAGCAAACTAACAGCGACTTTAAGGTCCAATGAAGCCATTTCTGATACGTCAGTTCTTTTATCTTTAAAATTTAAAATTTCGTTGTAACTTCTGTTAATTTTTGCTATTAACTCTCTAACTAAAAATATTGCAGAATCGCCCAGTTCAGAATTTTTAATTTTTTGATTTATCAAGGATACTTCACTTTTTACTTCTGCATAAATGGCGTTTGCCTCATTAAGTTTTTGGTCAAAAATTGGGGTTTTTCGCTTTCATAATTTAGCTTAGTAATATAAGTTTTAATTGTTTGCAAGGAGTTGTAATGTTTATGTAGTGCACTATCACCCACTAATTTATGACATTACTTTAACAAAAAAAACAAAAAATAAAACAATTGCGCGTACCTGTTTTAAGGGTCCAAATTTCTCGTTATTATCAAAATTAATAAAAAATGATCAATAACATAAAAATACAATAATAATTATTCCTATAATACTAAAATACAATTACTTACAGTTGCATTTAGATAAATATTTGCACCTTTTTTACAATTTTAATTCAATAAAATCACTTTTGTCCATTAATTAGGTTTTCATTGTCCATATTATTTTCTCTTGAATATCTCATATCCTAAAAAAAAACTACTGCTCTGGGTCTTGAATTATATCATTTCGTGATCGAACTAACTCGTACTTGATAATCTCTCTTCTATGCTATTATCATGCTATTTTTATATTTTCGAGTCACAAAATAAAGCAAAGCCAATAAAACAACAGCTACTAGGACCATAAGCAATGCCTCTGAGAGCGAAATTCCTTGGTTATTTTTAGTGGTGGCATCACCCGATGCAGATTGAGCTATTACCACTGTTTCATCAACTTTGGATTGAGCCTTTCCAATTTTTTCCTCTCATGGACAGCTTAGTTTTTGAAACAGATACTCTTCACCATCATTAAGGCCTCTGGCATAGGATCGCCATATAATATATTAGTAATATAGGTTCTTAAGACGTTAATAATAACTCACGCCGGTTCTACTACAACATCGTATATTGTCTGATTCTTAGGATTGAGTTGTATGACTTAGTGATAGTGTCGATGCCCCTAACTTGGTCATCGTACTTGCTGAGCAAACAAAAGGATATCGAAACACATATTAGCTAACTATACAAATTGCACCATTAAATGTTATACAAGTGAAATCAGAATGTTGATATACAGAGTGTATTTACTACATTACAAAGTATCAGTATTGTACGGACCATTATACTGACAATAATTTTAATGTGGATGAAGGCGATGGACCAGCACCTAGAAGATTGTTTTACTAGTACTGTAAAATATATGATGTAAACATTACAGAAAAAAAATTGTTTAAAAATTCGGAACGGAGAAAACGACGTGCTAGTCCTCTAAACTGCAGACTTTTACCCGCAATTAGAACTAAGTCCAATAAATAAATATGGGCTTGCACTTTTTGGACACATATAATTCTATTTTTAATATCGATGAAAGCAACAGTTCATTTTCCTACAAGAAAAAAAATGACAAATCTTCACCAACTATAAAGTTAACAATCGCCCCAGGAGTATATGAAGTATACTAGATTGAAAAAGCAATGAAAACTGCTTTACAAGTATTCGCAAAAGATAATGGTGATAAAATATTTTCATTAATACCCAATAATAACACACTGAAATGTGAAATAAAAACAAAATACATTATAGATTTTACAGGAGAAAACTGTATTGGTAAGATGGTGGGATTTGATCGTATAATGTTAACAACGAATAACCAAAAACATGAATCAACCTTTAGAGTAGACATTATTAAAGTACGTATAATACGTGTTGATTGTAATATAATCTCTGAGGCATACTTGAACTCACAAGAGTGTCATATTTGATTCAAATTTAATATTGATGTTGAACCGGGTTATAAAATATTAAAATAACCTGCAAACCTTATTTATTTGCCGTTGAAGCCTGTAGGACGTCATTTCTTTGACAACATTACTCTACGCATCTTGGACGATAACGGTGATCTTATCGATTTCAACGACGAGAAGATTATTATTAAACTGGAGCTAAAGAAGCTAGCGTAACGATGGGTTTTCGTTACAATCGCAAACCGTATATGTTTTTTTCGATATGTCAAACAATGGCAAATCATAATAAAAAGAAACAACTTGCTAGAGCGGAGGAGTTCATGCACGATCCTGACGTTAGACCAGAAGGACATCACCGTCTCTCTGCCAAAGATCGTAGATTTCTTCAATCCATTGGCTTGAAAGTACGAAGTCAGCGAAAATGATGTAGGGTTTTACTGAACCTATTTTCGATAATTCCATCATAAGTCTGCAAGAACACACATATAAACCCAATAGTACACCCAAATTCCAAAATTCCGATGAAATTCGTATTCCAGTTCACTTTCAAGACATCATTTTGGATATATCGGAAAGCTACATCTATATCGAAGGAACATTTAAACCAAAAGATGCTACCAAAAAGTGTTATCTATCTAACAATTCATTAGGAAATTCGATATGAGATGGGTGGAGAGAAAGTTGCTGTTGTCAGAAAACCAGGTGTTACTACAACCCTTAAAACAATGATTTCCTTTGGTAGTGCATAGCTGAAACAGCTTTTGACATGTGGCTGGGGTCTAAATGAACAAAACCAACACATTGTGTATTCCACTAGTAATGTATTTTCTGGCAAATTACCCTTAAAATATCTAATGGGTTTTGCTGAGGATTATGCGAAGGGGATTTTTCATATTAAACAGGAATTGATTATTACAACTGTTATTTTGGAGAAGTTGAAGCCGATATTAATATTGACAAACTGGAGTGGAAAATTCGTCACATCATTCTCGAGGATAAGCAGAAGCTGAAAATATTGTCACGTATTAATAAGGGTGGTAATAATGCAAATATCCGAATGTCTTATCGCATGTGGGATCTTTACGAGCTTCCCACTCTTCGAGAAACTTCGTCCGACGTTTGGCCATAAGAACAAGCACAAGTCTAGAAAAACCTCGTTATTTGATAATCGGATTTCAGAATAATGGAAAAGCCGATAGTTATAAAGAAGATGCTACTTTATTTACAACTTCAAATATAAGTGACATCCGAGTTTATCTTAATTCAGTATTCCCATATGAAAAATGGAATTTGGATTTTTCTGAGAAACTACGCGGTAGCCTATTATATTTACCAAAATTTTCAAAGTAGTTTTTACAATCGAACATTTAATGACCCTATGACGGATTTAGCTGAATACTTAAAAAATCCGTGGTCCGTTATTGATTGTTCACATCAGGCCGAAGCTCTAAAATCTTCAACCGTGGACGTCAAGATCGAATTTGAACCACTAATCAATCAGTTTCCTAAAAATACTAAAGTGTTCGCATTAATAATTCACGATTCCTTTTTTAGTTATAATATGTTAAATGGTTCTGTATCAAACAAGCTTGTTTAGTTGTGTAAAGCTATTTGTAATTATACTTTGTATTTATATTGCTAAATTACGATTTATTATATACATTGTTATATAGTTTAGGTTAAGTTTAGCGTTTTAATATATAAACTTAAGTGTAAGAGATAGTTTAGTCTTTAAGGTTACAACAAATTAAATAATAAAACATATTGTACCAGTTATTTTGCATTTTATTTTATGTATAAGTTGTAACAGGTAAATTAACATAACAACATGGCGAGTGAGCTGCCCGTTTCCAATTAATCTATGCATCTCACTTTTTGCGGGTTCAAAATTAAAAAAAAAATGTAAGTTTAAATTTAGTTTTCCGTCGCTAAGTAAAATTTAATTTTCAGTTGCGAGTCAAAAAAAAACGTAAGAGTTGTAGTTACTTCACCCCTTATATGAAGAACATTGATTTTTTTCCCTAAAATTCTAAACCTCTTACTTTTTTTGAGGAACTTTAAATTGTATTTTATTAATGAACCCAAATCGACCGGACTTACTGTGAACACATTTTCTCATATAGTTTTGGAGTTATAGACGGTTAAAGTTGGTAAAAACTTAACTATTTATAACTCTTTTTTTAAACTTCAATGAATATCATGGAAAAAATTACACATAATAGCATAGAAAATACCAAACAACTATCTTTTTATAATTTTTTACCTAATCGCTAAGAAATACGTTAAAAAAAAGTTATCAAAACCCCCAGCTTTCTATTTATAACTCCTTTTTTCAAGTTCAATGAATCTTATGGAAAAAATTACACATGATAGTATAGAAAATACTAAACAACTATCTTCTTAGAAATTTTTTTCTTAATCACCAAGAAAGACGTTAAAAAAATTATCAAAACTCCCAACTTTCTATTTATAACTCCTTTTTTCAAATTCAATCAATTTTATGGAAAAAATTACACATGATAGTATAGAAAATACCAAACAACTATCGTCTTATACATTTTTTCCTATCGCCAAGAAATACGTTAAAAAAATTATCATAACTCCCAACTTTCTATTTATAACTCCTTTTTTCAAGTTCAATGAATCTCATGGAAAAAATTACACATGATAGTATAGAAAATACCAAACAACTATCTTCTTATAATTTTTTTTCCTAATAGCCAATAAATACGTTAAAAATTATCAAAACTCGAATCTTTTAATCTAAGTAGGGATCTGAGAGCCATTTCTATGGTCTTTAAATGTTACTTTTGTTCAGAACTCCATTGTCAAAATATTGTATAAATAAAACACCGCCTTATTGGGAGTGACGCTATATCACATACTCTTCCAAGGTGACTTCAAGGAAACTAACAGCAGTTATCAGGCCATTCAGCGGTATTCAATGGTAAAGTTTTATGCATGCTTTGTTCGAAAAAAACTCGCATTATAAACTTCGATGGCTTATGCAAATGATGCATAAAAAAATTAATTGTGAGAATCGGCGAGGCAGGATAGCCCAACAGCTTTATGCCATGTTTGAAACGTTGGATCCAAGACTTCGCCCTTTTCATGATATTTTATTGCAATTTGAAAATTTTGGGTGTTTTTAGGGGTCTGAGAGCCATTTTTAAGGCCTCTAAATGTTACTTTTGTGAGAAAAAAGTACTAATTCGCGGTCCAAAAATCTTTTAGCACGGAACTTAATTTTTTTTTTAAGAAAGGACTCCCATATATAATTGCATTGTTGACAATTTTAGGCATAAGAGATACTTGAGTCATAAAAATGAAACTTATTTTTAAAATAAATTAAATAATAAAGCAAACTGTATCAGTTATTTTGGCATTCTATTTTAGTAATAAATAAATTATTGCAAAAGGTGTTTTGATTACTTAAAAATAACAGTAAAGGTAATCATGTTGTGTTAGCTTGGATTAGTTTATCTTGCTCTTATGCTCATAAAGTAAGTTTAGTTTGCGAAAAAAACAAACAGAATGCAATATTTTGAGGGAGACAACTTATTCAAAGCTTTTATTTAAAATTTAATAAATATCTTTTTCATAATAAAATATTTTTTAAATTCATAAAACTAAAACATATAACAACGATAAAGAGGTTCAGGTACCGATTATTTACCTGACAGGAGAAGACGATGTCGTTATTACTGTATATTATAGTTTTTAGTACACTAATACTTTTCAAAATATATTTGTAATAATTCTTGGTATATTAAAACTTATACTAAGGTTCTTTTATTAATCTATTAAACAATAATCATTTAAAATTACTTAAAACTATACATATTTATACTTAAAATTACTTAAAACTATAAACATATATATTTACACTAAATTGCTTTCTCCTACAGGTTTCGGGACGTTTCCGCTTAACCAGCAGCTCCGTTTCCAACAACGCTATTTCCGTCTCATGACGCTCGAGCTCAACGCTTAAGCCTTTTTTTATCTTAAGTGTTTGGCTCAATAGCTTAACTGTTTGGCTCAAGATACTTCGCTCATTTTCATCAGCAAAGTCCTCCAACCACAACTGCATTGGAGACAGAGGTCCTGACTCTGCGACTACTTCCCGCTGGGTCACTTCAGTCAGTTGATGACGAGGATGGGGCAGGTGCTGGTGACGACGATGAGGATGACGAGGCAGGAGGTGGTAAGAACGATGGTGCCACATTCGCTTTCTTATTATCACCAGCCTTCAATATTTTTTCCAGCTTGGAACCTGTGCGCTTCCTACTTTTAGCTGGAATTGTGATATTGCTTAACACCACTACTTTTGGTTCTTCTTAAGATGTTGTTGTTGCACTTGCTTAAGAGAAAAGGTCCATTTCTTGAAGTAACTGATCGAACGTTTCGTCTAAATCGAAGTCATTCACTGATACTGGCGAAATGTAGAAGTTCGCCCCACTCGTCAATAAGTCAACAACCTCTTGAGTGGAGCTTTGTGCTGGTAGTGATGCCATTTTTTATTTCTATAACTAAAATTTTATTTGAAATATTTTTTTTAGAATATATTTCGATGCTAGCGAAGAACTGCTTTACCACATCGAGTTCAAATCGTTTTATACACCACACGCAGCCCCTTCTACTCGACACACACCCTACTCCAAGTCATGCGTACGGATAATTTCAGATTTGTATATAAAAGCTTCGTGTATCTTGCTAAACCATTCCATTTTCCAATAGATTCTTACAACATACAACATGTGTGACGTATGCATCATTAGAGAAAATTTTCGAACATACCACGATGTATGTAGGGAGAAACTTGCTAACTCAAGTGATCCCTCCGATCCATTATTCGAATTGCTTTGTCAATTAATTAATATTTGTCTTCAGGGTATGATCTATTGTGATCACTACCTTGATTGGTTCATGGAATTTCCAATTTTTGAATCTAATAATGCAGATATTCAAGATGATATGGCCAAGATTCACCTCTTGCTAGCATATCATTTGAATGGTATGCAATTTGAAGAGTAATTTTTTAAATAATGTGGGTTTATGGTTTCAAATTTCCTTTTTCCATTAAAAAAGCGAATGGGGTGCAACAAAGAGCTCAGTTCACGACTGGCAGCCCCGCTAAGGAATTATTTTATAGCTTAATTCACTAAAAAATAATCCCAACCGGAAGCTCTTTAAAAGATATCATTATGGATTTAAAAAATATTTTATTAAAATTCTAATACAAAAAAAAACAAAAGATATTTATTTCATTTAAATTTTAAATATAACTTTCGAAAAAATTGTCTCTCCCAAAATATTGAATAAATCGTAAAGATTATTTGCTTTTCTAAAGTAATTTTAACAATCAAAGCAGTATGTTTTCATTGTAATAAACCTTAAGGCTTATTGCAATTCAAACTACGTTCATTTCGTTACTTTCTATTAATCTACTATCGTTACTTTTCTATTATCTACTATTTTCTAACTACGATTAAAGTATTTTGTCGTCCTGAAAAGGACGGATTTTTGCATGGGTCCGGGGAGGTGGGGGTGGGTGTATACATCTTACTGGCCCAAGACATATTTTTACACTCTCTATACAATTACGAAGTAGAGTCTGCATTCCCTTCTGGAGTATTATCCGGGACATCCGGAACTACCCATCAACTAGTATCTGCTGGCCCGTTAAACTCTCCACGTGGTGATGGAGGACTCCACCAACTTGACGAGTCAGGGAGATTTGCTTCCGCAGACTCCTCTCCCTCACTCCTCCATCTTTGGCCCATTTCAAAGGATTCCTCATCGGAATCAGATGGAACAGGCGAATCTGGTCGGTTATTTACCCGAACTCCAAACTAAATACCGAAGAGTTACAAGACATCTTCCTTTCGTTCATTGTATATATATATATATATATATATATATATATATATATATATATATATATATATATATATATATATATATATATATATATATATATATATATATATATATATATATATATATATATATATATATATATATATATATATATATATATATATATATATCAAAAGGGCATATATATATATATATATTCGGAAAGGAAGCATATTACCAATAATACTTTTTTGCCAAACTATGATCCTACTAAACCATCTTCTTTTATCACTTATTTAGATGCAACTAATTTGTACAGTCATAGTATGTCACAACCATTACCATATAATGGATTTACGTGGCTATCGCAATGTGAAATTACAGACTTAAATATTATGGACATTAAAGACGATAGCGCGCAAGGTTATGTTTTGGAAGCAGATGTGTATTATGCTGAAGAGTTACATGATGCACATGCAGACCTTCCTTTTTTAGTTGAAAATATTAAACCACCAACGGGAACGGCAAAAATGCCAAAGTTAATACCAAATCTCAACCATAAAATTAAGTACATTGTGCATTATAGAACTTTAAAACAAGCTATTCAAAATGGCTTAATAGTAATGCAAAAGCATAGAATTTTAAAATTTAATCGGTCGGCGTGATTAAAAACTTATATTGATTTTAGCACAGAGTTACGAGATAAAGCCAAAAATAAATTCGAAAAAGATCTTTTTAAATTATATAATAATGTAGTTTTTGGTAAAACCATGGAAAATATAGAAAATCGAAAAGATATCAAATTTGTTACTCAGTGGGAGAATTCAAGGGGGAAAGTGGGTGCTAGAACATTAATTGTTCGGCCCAATTTTAACAGTTGTTCAGTATTTACTGAATTTTCTTATTCATATGGGTAAAATTAAAATAGTTTAATACCAGACCAATATGTATGGATTTTTTATATTGGACATGTCAAAAACTGTAATACATGATTTGTTTTACAATTTTATTTAAAAAAAAATAGTATTATAGTATATTCTTGTCATCCACACCACCCCAATTACTAACCATCCTACTGTATAAATACTCCTAATACATGGCCGATATCTTCATATTTCGCTTGTAACAAATACCATCAACATGTCTGATGAGGGTATAGCTGCGGATGAAAATCTTGGTTCTGATGCCTTTGAGCTGGATGCTACTCGAGCCACTTTTCGGTTTTCGAGCAGTGAATCGAATGGTACCTTCTGCAGGTACATTAACTATGTCGATATTGGGGCACTCGTTTGCGAAGAGTGTTACACTCGAATGGGAGCGAATGCCCCAAAATGTATTCGATTCTATAGGTACGATCAAGTGTCTATGGGATTTGTAAATAGAGTACTGAAATGTGCTGGATGCAAGCGTAAATTATACATGTTTGTACATATTGACGTTTGCATCCAGTGCAATTACTCTAAAACACGACTCGAGAAAGAGGGTCAATAATTTCTTTCTATAATTCAATTTTTTTATTTGTTTCATGGGTTTATGGTTCGAAATTACCTTTTTTACCTTAAAAAAGTGAATGGGGTGCGACAAAGAGCTCAGTTCACGAAAGACTTATTCCAACTGGAAGCTCTTTTTCAATTCTTTTATAATTTAGTTACCTGTTTTTAAATCTGCTTTTATTTAAATATAAAAATTAAACATCAATTTTTAATTTGTAACCAGATTTTATTTACAACTCTAAATTAAAAATTATAACAATTTTCAATTACTCCAAATAAAAAAATACACCAATTTTCAATTCTGCTTGTTTTTAACAAAATATACTATTGTTTTAGAGCTAAAATACACATAAAAAAATTACTGCATATCAGCATCATCATCAGATATCATTTCCTCACACATTTTTACTAAACATTCTAATCTAATATCCGGATCTGTTTGAAAAAAAATCGATATTTTTATGACCCCAAAGCAGAGTTTTGGTTGATAATAATGCCACTTTATTTACTATTTCAGTATAAATATCATGTAATTCACTAGGAAAAGTCTTCATTTTTTTAAAAATTAAAGTTCCTCGTTCTACAACTTTCCGGTAATCTTCGATATTAAGTTCTTTTTCAATTACTCATTTCTTTATACGTTTGGCCTTTTTTAATTCATTATTAAGTGAGCCGACATAATAGGCTTTAGCCCCGGTCCCGTAAAAGCTTACTATCGGATCACCGGGGAACTCATCTTTCATTTTCTCCAAGACCGATTCACTTTTCCTAATATTAAAAATGTTTCCCTCAGAATAATTGGATGTATGAAATTTTTCTGGGTTTTCTGTAATTACCTTGTAAAAGTTATCGGTAAATATTTTTAATATTAAAGAATCTGTATCGGTGTACAGTAAAGAAGCATCACTACCAATTTTTTTTTAAATAAAATTGTAAAACAAATCATATATTACAGTTTTTGACATGTCCAATATAGAAAATCCATACATATTGGTCTGTTATTAAACTATTTTAATTTTACCCATATAAATAAGAAAATTCAGTAAATACTGAACAACTGTTAAAATTGGGCCGAACAATTAATGTTCTAGCACCCACTTTCCCCCTTGAATTCTCCCACTGAGTAAAAAATTTAATATCTTTTCGATTTTCTACATTTTCCATGGTTTTACCAAAAACTACATTATTATATAATTTAAAAAGATCTTTTTCGAATTTATTTTTGGCTTTATTTCGTAACTCTGTGCTAAAATCAATATAAGTTTTTAATCACGCCGACTGATTAAATTTTAAAATTCTATGCTTTTGCATTACTATTAAGCCATTTTGAATAGCTTGTTTTAAAGTTCTATAATGCACAATGTACTTAATTTTATGGTTGAGATTTGGTATTAACTTTGGCATTTTTGCCGTTCCCGTTGGTGGTTTAATATTTCAGCATAATACACATCTGCTTCCAAAACATAACCTTGCGCGCTATCGTCTTTAATGTCCATAATATTTAAGTCTGTAATTTCACATTGCGATAGCCACGTAAATCCATTATATGGTAATGGTTGTGACATACTATGACTGTACAAATTAGTTGCATCTAAATAAGTGATAAAAGAAGATGGTTTAGTAGGATCATAGTTTGGCAAAAAAGTATTATTGGTAATATGCTTCCTTTCCGAACACTAACTTATTCCACCGATGCCCTTTTTGAAAAAGTTAACCATATCAATGTCTGTGAACAATTTTAACTCTACCTTGGTCATGCGCAACATACAATCAAAAGACAAACTTGGAAGGCTATAGTACTGTGCCGCATCTAATTTATAAATATTTAAGCAAGTATCTCGAAATTGCTCGAAAACATCACATAATAAGAAAACATCGGATTTCAAAACAAATCTGAATATTCCCCCAAATTCCTACATTCAAACACTCGCCACACTTCCAACGCTCTCTCATAGTCTTCATCGCTAATATGCAATTTCTTTAAGTTATCGTAAAATTGATCTTCGTTGGAAGCGTAGGGCATTTTATTTTCTCCATACAATCCATAAAACTGTACGGAAAAATTCCCTTCTTTCCCATTAAATTAAACTGTTCGACACAGGGGAAATGTTTTCATGTCTCTTTGAACTGATCAATCTCTAAACCAGCACCCACATTTTCCAATAATGCCGACAAAAATCTAAAATTATCAATAATTCTTAATTTTATGTTTTTTCTTTTTGTCACACCATCGATTTTATCAACATAATCATGCACATAAATGCTTTTTGTGTATGATATGTACTTTTCTTAGCTTTGTGCTATTACCTCAATATTATCCCCATGACGACACAATTTTTTGATGAACATGTGACAGTCGTAACCAGTTTTATTATGAAATACAATGGGGATAAAATTGGGGATTTTATAGTTTAAATTACAGATGGAATGTGCAGCAGATTGTCCTGTTATGTGGCAATGATCCTTTACTTTCACATTATTCTCATTGAAAGACCGTTCACATATACCACATACTTTAGCATCTTTAAAATCTTTTAACTCATTAGCTGTTAATCGATTCATTGGTACAATATCTTGACAATAAGTATTATAAAAATGCCTTATATCGCTTTCGATATGCTAAACGAAAACGTGTGCAGCATCATCCCCTCTGTACAGCTCAAATTTAGAGATAAAATCATCAAAGGAGCATTTTATTAAGTAAGCGAAAGCATATGGCTCATGTTTAACGCTTTTTGTCGTGTACGAATTTTGTGGGTTTGGCTCTGTATTATCCATTGGTTTTAAAACAGATTCAAAATCTGCATATACAACAAAACGAACTTTCATTTGTTTTTGGATATTCTCAAATTTTATTATATTTTCAGCTACAGTCTTTCCAAACTTATCTACTTTTTGAGCAATTGATGGTGTCAATGTTTATATGTGGTTACTAAAATTTTTTTGATGTAGTATCAAAGATGTTGGGGAACTGAAATAAATTAAACAACCATCGCAAAAATAGATTTTACTAGATCTGTTAGAAATTTGGTTGAAACTAATGGAGACAAGTCTTTGATCCAGCAGTAATGACTTTGTAAGCAGTTCGAATTACAATTTTGTTCACCATCATCTTTAAAAGCACAATCTTGTTGAATTAGTAATAAATTTACATGTACTTGCAGTTTTCGGTCTGAATATGTCATGGGCCTACCACTTCGTATATATATTTATTATTTTTGAACGCTGGTTCAACACCATACACATTAACGGAAATATTATTCATTTGCTCAAACTTTCCTATATCTCTTAACTTTACTGGAAAATCTATACCTGTAATATTAAGCACTGTTGAAAAATGTGGGTATGATCCAACTTCTGAAACTTCTGTTTGTAGGATGCAACGCTGAATTTATCTCCCAGGCAAAACAGTATTCATCTTTTTTACTTCTCAGACATTTCGGCAACTTTATGTATGAAGAAGCACCAACGGGACTAAACTTATTAACGTTTACTTCTAGGTATAGAATTTTCTGTAAAGCCCAACCTGCAAAATTTTAAAAAACGTTAATATTGGAAAAAATTGTAATTGAATAATATTAATACTGATTTAACTTAAAGTAACTTTACCATACCTGAATCTTTTTCTTGAAATTCCGAAGATATTACATAAACAAAAGATTGATACACTACATCCAAGTCACTTGCAGAGTCAACGATTGCATTCGATGTATTGAACGATTTGTCGCTGTATGTGTTCTGTGACGGTTAAACATATTGACCAACTACAACCATATTGGCCTTTATTGCAATATGGACCCTTAACATCTCGCTCAATAAGCATAACACTTTCTCCTTAATTTCATTAAAAAATAGCGAATAATCAATATGAACATTTACGCTGCTTGTCCTATAAGTAGCAATTCTGCGTCTGAAAGCACTGTGGATAACTTGAACACCAGCCGACAATGGTTGACATGAATTAGTGCGATGCTGTAATGTTCTTTGATGAGCGGTCATTAAGTTCATTGGCAGTTGTATATTGTATGAAACACAAGTTCCCATAATAGATGTTGAGGGCTGCGGCTGGTTATGATCCACTCTGCATCTTCTATTTTGGTCTCGATTACCAAATGGTACTCACCAAAATTCTCTTTTATGACGTTGCATACTACTATTTCGCGATGATGTACCACAATCTTCACAGATATATCTCATGATTATATTAGAAAACAGAACTTTCTAACACAAGTCGGTACACTATACTGAATACACACCGCACCCAACTTTGTATAAAATGCACCCCCCCACCAACCAGACACATCTCAAGGTCAAACAATTTGACATTCAAAAAATTATGAAGGTCATTTCGTATAACACCCCCTACCAAAAAAATCTCAGTGTCATTTCAAAGTCAGACAATTTGACCTTCAAAACATCCTCAAGGTCATTTCAATGTCAAGCAATTTGATCCTTAAAATGTCAAGGTCAAATGGATCCAAGGTCAAGTGGGCGAAGCATCAACTTGGCCTTCAAATTTTTAAAGTCAAATGAACCCAAGGTCAAGTGGGCGGGGCACCCTCAAGGTCAAATGACGTTACAGGGCGAGGGGAAGGGACGTAAGGAGGGGTTGTTGACCTTCAAAAATTCAAGGTCAAATTAACCCAAGATCAAGTGGGCTGCCCCCTCAAGGTCAAAAGACGTCACAGGGTGAGGTTACATTATTGCTCTATGGCGCCATTTTGTTCCATCATATTAGATTCCTACCGATATTTTACCAGCTTTTTTTTACCTATACCACACTTGATTTTTTAGCATAATTTAAAATAAATTCAATAAGTGGTTTTTACATTGACACATACCGCCATTTTGTTACGTCATGTTGAATTCGTACCAGTTTATCCCATTTTCACATTTAATTTTTCCGCAAAACAAGAATTTCTTTACGTTGATTTTTTAAAAAATTTATTCGGCCGCCATTTAAATGCCCCTGAAACGTGATGATCTGAAAAAGTCTCGAAGGGTGATTTTTTTCACGATTACAATACTTCCCTTTTACAAGGGAAGTAAAATGAACTAAGATATTAAGTTGCAGTTTTCGGCCTTGCATAGCAATAAGTATGGAGTTTATGACCCATAAAAGCATAACTGTAGGGGATTTCAACAAATCTGTTTTAAAGAGTATTATGTAACCTTTTAACGACCACTGTTCAAAATAGATATTTTTGTGTTCTTTTCTAAAAAAAAATAGATATTTTTTCATTTATTTTCGTTTTAATGTACAGAGTGGTTTCAACAAACTGTACATTTTTTAATATGTTTTTCCATCATATGCATGTATTAAACATTTGTTTCTTGCGTCAGTTATGATAAAGGGTAATGCCCCTAAATATTTACACATAACGGTCATACATAGAGGCTTGTCAAAACTCAAAAGTTGAGCGCCACCATTATATTTAAACAAAAACTGTTTTGCTTATTTTTACTTCCCTGGGAAAAGGTAAGTATTTGCTTTAAACTAACTTTCATGTTATGTCAAACGCCAACTCATTCAGATCCATTAAATTTTATATAGGTTTAAATCACTATGAAAAAAAATACAGCTCTTAAACCAGAATTGGTACATAATATATGCTTTGCTTGTATTCTGAAAACCTGCCAAAATGTCAAAAAATTTCATCAAATAGTGAAAATAGTTATAAAAAAATTATACTTTTATTATTAGCCAATTCTGAAAGATTGGATTTTTTTTAAAATTATAATATCCTATCTATTACCAAAAACTCCAAATCGGTACTTATAATCCTAAAGTTCTAGTTAAAAAAAATTGAAAAATTCACACCTGCGAAAACAAAATTGCCCCAGTTTATTATATGTTGTACTAGGAAAAGTAATTAAGCTTTTAAACTAAAATTTCTCAAGAAGGACGTTATATACCTACTGCCCATGTATTACATATTATAGACTTTACGACTTATCCGAACAATACAATAAAGAAATTCGTATTTCCCCATGTTAAATATATACTACCATAGAAGCACACAAAATTTAGAAAACCCGAGCCTGTATTCTGAAAACTTGCCAGAGTGTCCAAAAATTCCGGTCTATATACTGAAAAATGTATCTAATTACACGCAAGCATTCCTACTCATCCAGAATCGTAATCGAGTAGCACTTCTATCAAACGCATGTCGGCATTATTTATATAATGGGAATGACAGCAAATTTTCTTAAAGATATTTCACAGAATTGGGGAAAGTATTGCGCCCCAAATTGTGGCTATCTTACTTAAAATATATAAATTTTACCATACAATTCTCAAAAATATCGAAAAAATCGTTTTTGAGGCCCTAAAATTAAATAGGATTTACCTAAATATATTTTACTCAATAGTTTTGACTTGGCTATAACCGCGTTGCTGGATTTAACTGAAATTTAAGGCAAGTTGATGCTATGACGTTGTGGTTGCCCTCGGGCGTTTTTCAAATTACAAGAAAAATCTGTGCAAATATATGCAGACTTTTTTAAGTCAGATTTTCGAGTATTTAGAAACGTCATAGAAACAAGTAGTAAATTTGAAAGTTGCAGAAACTAGATAGCAGTTTCTGAATCTGCTTTGACATTTTATTTTATGAAAAAACTAAATAACTTTGATTATATTTGGCTTGGAAGTAAAGGTACCCTTTAAATTGAGCTTAATTTAATAAAATTACAACTTTAAATTTTTATTCGATAAGGTCAGGACCACGAGGCATCAATTTCCTTTAAAAAAATATCCCAAAACCTCAAGAGGTAGGACTGATTTATAATACATTTTATTGTTAGTCAGTGTACCTTTTGCCTCCTCGTTAATTCTGTATTATGGAAATTTTCAATAAAAATAATTTTTAGCGAGCTACAGCAGTAAAATTAAATGGAATTTAAAAAAAAAAAGTGGCAATAAATGTAATTTGTTTAAACTTTTTTGGGAATATCGACCTATAAGATTTTTTCTATCATCTATGTTCTCTCAAAATCTTTTTTGTTTTTGTCGAGAACTTGAATCGTCTGGACACCAGAGGGTGTTCAATGGACCCTTGTTTTCCCCATACACGAGGTTTAAAAAATGCTTCTCAAACTACGATCCCGTCCATTTTCAATAAGGTTCATGAGACCACAAAAAGGAACCCCTCTTCCAAGTTTCAATTTTTTCTACAGTTACCGTGTATCATAATTATCATATTTAAAGTACGATTTGACACTACGACAAATACGGAATTTTGAAAATGGCAAGGACAATCTAATACGCTAGATCCGCTAGTTAGATATCATGAAAATGAAAATAATAAATCGTATCAAACATGACTTCGGAGTATAATATTTTTTGCGGTATCTTACGAAAGCATAGAAGGACCACATTTTTTTATTATTTTCGTAACAAATTCCGACTTCTAACTCGGAAAATAGGAGGTAAGTTGTTTAAAAAGGTTTTATATAGTTTTTAGAAATATCATAATTAATTATTATTAGGAGGTCTTAGATAAAATAATATTATTCATTATGATAAGATGGGTTACAAAGTGTCATCTATTTTTTTAGTTAAGAAGAAAAATTGAGATTAAAGTTAAAAACAAAAAAATTATGAATAGTACTTGATAAAAAAGAGTAGAATAGAATGAAGTTTTTTTCTGTTTAAGAAATGTTTTTCTACAAGTTATAATATATTTAAGCTGTTTAATGGAAACATGTACATTCCTTGTTAGATGGATGTTATGCAGTAAAGTAAAAGTAAAACTCTAAATTACATTTTACAATGGAAATGAAAGAAAATAATGGAATTATTTGGAATAATAGCACAAAACAACATATAAACCAAATGATATACTATAAAAACTTGGTAGTGCTGCTATCTAAATTTTATTTCCAGTCATTCAAACAACCGAAATAATAGTAAAATAACAAGACCTCCCAACTGTACCAACCTCTCCAGGACATCGACCAGAAACTCTGAAAAAAGTTAAGCAGACATTGATCGATAACCATTATCCAGAAAAAAAATATTCTAAGAATTTTTAAGAAAAAAAAACCAAATACGTGGCACTACCAAAATACAAATAACCACTCAGAAAAATTTAAAATCCATTCTTTCTCAACATAATATCACAGCATCAAGCACAAAATGTATCAAATTATCTTCATATTTCATTAAAAAGTAAAGTACCACAAAAGAGGTATCAAACTTAGTTTATTCAATTCCATGCTTAAATTGTCCTAAAAGTATTTCGGAATGATAACACAATACTTAGAAAACAGAATTAAAAGCCACAAATATAGTAAAAATGCATCTTTCGCCCAGTGGCGCAACTAGATACCGACTTTTTTTGGGCGCTTAAGCCCTAACACTTATAAGATAATATTGATTTGAGGATAAAACCAATTTTAAAGAAAAAATGATTTTTTGTACATGGTATTTTTTCCAAGTTAATGCCATTAAAATTTTCATTTAACTTTATCTTAATCTTAACAGTAAAATGTACACAAAAAATTAAATAAATTTGCCGCATTACATCGTTTTTCGAAATATTACCTCTTTTTTATTTTAAATAATAAAACTAAGATTCTACGCCAATCACTTCAGCAATTTTAATGGTTAATTTACCACAACTATATCTATTTTCGATATGACTATAATCAATTTGACGGCAAAATATATAAAATATTTACGCTTTTGTACCCTTAAAAAATCGGATATCTACGCCCATGGCAGCCTAAATCTAAATTGTTGAGGCACGGTTCTAGTCTTTTTTTGGTAGAAAACTAATCAAAATTTTACCAGTTCTTCCAGTTTATAATAAAAATTTTTTACGTTTTCTTAGGCCGCATTTTTTCGTATGGTTATGAAGTAATTATAATCTCTCGATAATGACTAAATGTTTATGTTTCTTATTATTTTTAGACTATCACCGCACGGCTATATATGATTTGATTAAAATCTATGACAGCTGTCAAAATATATATATATTTTTTCGAATAAATTACGACACTTAAAGTTACATAGAACGATGAAACCCGTATATAAAAATTTGAAGGAGTTCAAAAGTTACCATTTCTCCAGTATAGCGTAATACATGATTTACTTGACCTGGTAACTGGAAACCTGCCAGTGTCCCCTCCTTTTTGGCCTACCCCATATACACGACAAACATTATTTTGATACAAAAAATTAAATAACTTTGATAAGTTGCGCCGTTTTTTGGAATATCATCTCAAATTTATTTTACTAAGCTCCCCTAGCCCCCCCCCCTTGTTGCGCCACTGCTTCCGCCCCTTCATAAGCATGAACATACGATAAATGATGAGTTTAATTTCAGCGCAACCTAAGTTTTGGCACAAGATACGAAGTATCACAAATTGACAGTTAAGGGTATGATATAAATAAAAAGGGAGAGTGAGCTCTTAATGATAGAAAGTATATTTGTGGTTTAAGTGAAATATATTTTAACTTAATAAAATAAATATTCTGATAATATTACAAATTCAAAATCTCGTGACCCCTGTATATATTTTAATAGAAATTCAACACGACTTTGATATTGATTTTTCTTTTCCCGGGTTTTTGTTATACTTGAAATTCATAATATCCTAAAATGTAGTATCGTTTTGGTGGTGCCCTCCCAATCGTAATTTTTGGCTACGCCACAGGTCGAATATTTACATTTTATTTACCAAATGTTATGTTTACGTATATGTATTACAATTATATATACATTATAAAGTAAAGTGTGGCTTATTTTAGTATGTTTTGTCGTTTTGTGGTTTCTTTTTTATAGTACTGTACTAGTTCATTACAGTCGGATTTTTTTAATAATTTACACTTGTTAAGAATAGTAGTAATAAAATCTGTATTTAACAAAATACCAATAATAATTTCTTTTAAAAAAATCTACTTTTAATGGGAATTTTAAATACATTTGGATAATTTTCGTCTCACGTAAGGGACATTCTCTTTCACATAGGCGGCAACTCTGTATTGACTTTCCGCCAGAGCCCTAAATAATTTACTTATTTGTTTTCATATTAAAATTATAATAAGAATGAAAGTGGGAGCTGGATATACATCGCTTTGTCTTTTAAACATATAGATATTTTTTATAACGCATTAATTACTTGCAAAAGATTAAATTCAATTGGTATTAGAAACTTCAATTACTCCAAAATTCTACTCCAAGTATGAAGGCGGCGATGACGATGAGGTTGATCCAGAAATACTAAGCAATTTAAGGAGAGCGAAGGACATGGTTCCCAGGCAGAAGCGCGAGTGGCCTGAGACTACAAATCAGATGTAAGTAAATTTGGCACTAAAAACAAATTATTAGCTTTTCATAACTGGCATTCACACGTTTTAAGATAAGATGATATAGAGTATAAATTAAGTAAATTAGTTTGAAGTTTCTATTCTGTATTCTGTAAGTGGGGACAGAGGTTCATTAGAGCCAGGGACCTATTTAGCCCTTTGTAAATTTACCCGAAAATATCATTCATCCTAGGCCACCAACCAGCAGAAGTCGGCGATAATGTTGTTAAGGGGAGGGGAGGGGGGTTCGATCAAGCCTGCATTCTCCTACAATGCTTTTTACAAACGATAAGAGAGCAGGAAACTCACAAAGTAAATGTAAAACCATCTTATTTTCATGCTCAGGACCTAAACGATTTGTAAATGACTGTTAAATGAAAAAAAGCATTAAATGTCTTTAGACTGGTAGGAAAAAAGATTATCATTCAACATTAAATTTTAGCACCCCAAATGAATGCTCGGTTTGGTCGTTATTGTTTACGCGTGGAACACAACGGAGCTCCCGTATTCGTTTTACGTAAAAAAACAACCTACAAAAACAGTTGTAAAAAGTAAATAAACATTTGTGGTACAAAGGTGATAATTTTAACGTTTTTTGTCACCTCTTTCAGCACGCGGTAGCTCGCCAATTTTAAAAGGATTGAACAAAATTACGGGTCTATTTTAAAACAATGATTTTTTAACAAAACTTATACTGTTAGGTGAATCTAGCCCATTAGTGTTAGGTTTGCCTAGGTTCAGCAATAAATAATAACAATACAATTTTGTTGTACAAGGATAGGAACTGTGGCAATATCGGAGTCTGGCGAGCTGTGGACCGTTACATCAACAACTGTCAATTACTACCTACTGTCAACTGTCAGCAGGTCATCTCACGACAATGCCCTGTCCTCCTCAATTACCCATCCAAGATCTAGGAACTAGCCGCGGCGCGAAGTTTTATATTCCTAAACATCCGCACGTCGTCGCTTGTCCTGTCTTGGTTGAAATGTATCATGTGGAGCATATAAATCGGTTTGGTTTATTTTCCGGCATGACAAATTTCGCTTAGTAGCAGTAGCGTATATAGGTATTGCTTCTGGGGGGTTTGAGACGATGAAAATTTTCAACAACCAAAAAAAAAAGGTCCGCAGTTTTTTTGCGTTGTACCTAATTGAGCGTATGTGGTATGAACAACCAAAAATATGGTTATTTTTACTGTAGGTAAAATGGCTCTGGGGGCGGGGGAGTTTACCCGTCAATCCCGAAAAAAAGGTCCCACTTTATACTATTTATATCAATTTAGCTTAAATAAACGAGGCTCTGGGTGGGGGGTTAACCACCAGCTCCCCCTTATATACGCCACTGCTTAGTGCTGCGACGTCTGACTGCAACGCGGGTGGTTTGAGTTCAATTCCTAGCAGTGTATGTTTTTTTATTGTTGGTTAGGTTCTTTTTGATGATGTAAAAAAGCGTATCTATATAAAAAAAGTGATTCTATATTAAAACAAGGATTGTCAAACGAAAGACTCGGCAAGCGATGGGACTCATGTAGATGTTTAAGAAAAAAAATGTGCAAGCGGCGGGGGCATTGATTAGCGTACGTCATCGGACCTTTTATGGTCTACAGCCTGCCAGACTCCGACGTTGCCTTTTTCTGATATATAGCTTATTTCGACGAAGCATACATAGCGTTTGTTACATATTCCGTGCGAAGCCTAGTGGCGCAGGTGGTAAGGCCACGTCCTAGGTTATGTATGTTCGAATCCTAGGGGAACTTAGGGAAAATGCTGTCACTACGTACCTCTCGTAATTCTTTGCGTTTCTTCAGATCCTATGTTTAATTCTAGCATGATCAACATCAGAGGCGGACTAGGAAATAGTTTTGGGGAAGGGAGAGTAAAATTTTATTCACAAGTCTTGCAGTCTTCCATTTTAGTGCAATTTACTTGCCTTTTTCTTGTGGTGTGGACAATTAGTGAACGCTGGAAGCTCAAGGACTATACAATAAATGACTAACTGAGTTTTTTAATACAGTATTTAAGCCATTATAAAATTGAAAATACGATATTTATAAAAATCGGTTTAGGTGTTTGGATTGTAAATGCTAACAAATAAACATCCATAACTGTTAAACTCATTATCCTCCTTCGCATATATCAAAACCGCAAATTCTTTTTTATTTGATTGTGTATAACAACTCGTTTGATACAGTGGCAGGCATGGGATTCTATATCCGTGGCAAGTACACGGGATTGAATATCATTGTGCAAAACAATAATTCTATTAATCTTCATTTGGTTTATAAGTAACATAAAACTAAAGGTTTGCGATTTAGACTGTTCATTTGAAAACATATACGAGATAAATAAAATGAAAAACCTTCATATTAAACATATCAAGTGAGAAAATCAAAACCTCTGTTCAATAGATTTTTTTTTGATATTTTAATTTTATAATATAATTGTGGCGAAAAACCAAAAAAAAGTTTTCTTTTTAAATCATGAATCCGCCACTACGATTTCGTAATTATTAAATATAAATGCCTAAACCTGAACAATAAAATTCGGCTTATAATATACATATTCTATAACATTTATTATAAGTGTTCAGTCCTGACACATCTTGCTATTTTTTCAGATATGGATGGTGGCCAAATCCCCTAGTAGATATTGATAGAAGCGATCCACGATTTTATTTTCCTAGAATTGGTAATGAAATTACTAAACATGGTTTGGAGGAATTGCGAAACAAAGGTGCTAGAAAAAAATAGAGTGAAGCAAAGTTGCAAGAAAAAAATCTTTTGATGGACCCAGTCAGTAAACATTCATTTTTTTCTGCAATATCCTTAGTTTGTTTGAATTGAAATAGTTGAATCATTTTGCAAAATAATATATTTTTTTGTCCATTAACTATAAGGCAAATATAAAAATAATTTTCTCACCATATTGTATCTTGTAGTTTTACCCAAAATATAAACAAGTTCTGCCGAAATTATTAAAATTATGGTCTTTGGTATTAGTCTGTCAAAGTGGAATTACTTTTTGACATTTAGCTGAATCGTGAACTAGCAAGATTGGTTTCAATATGTAATGTAAAAAAATGCGAATCTTGTTTTTTTTTTAAACAGCCATTAGAAAAAAGTTTTAAGCTTCCTAATATCATTGCAGTTATATATTTATGAGAAGCATATAGCTTGCTTGTCATAAATGCCAAATAAAAATAGTGAAGCCATTCAACAAAAAAGATACCAGAATCTATCAAACAGAGCATGCGCAAGAACATAAATGACATTTACGTACTCATAAATTGTTTTGCAATTGATATCATCCAAGAAATGTAAACATAGCATTTTCTTTTATTTCACATTATTTTAAAAATGAAGCTTTTTTCTGTGGTGTTAATCTTAAATATCCGTAGAAGTGTGAAGTGAATCTGTCTGATATTCCGGAAGCGAAAGCTTGAAATAAAAAATTGAGGGATATTTATAAAAAATCCACTTCAGTTTTTTTATATTATATATTGGACCCAAAGAAGAATTGAATAACATTGACTACTCAGTGGCTCACTTAAGAGCTAGAGCCACGTTTATTTAAACTAACATGATGGTACCAGTATAAAGTTGGTGATTGGCGGTGAAACCCCCTCTCCCCGAGCCAGTTTTACTTATAGCTGCAATAAAGTAATTACCTTCTTTTATTATATTTACGCTCAATACGTCCACCTATGTAATTATGTAGAAAACGGGAACTAAGGACTTTTTTATGAAAATTTTACACGGCTCAATAAATCCCCCCCAGACGCAATCTCTATATGCGCCACTATGACTAATCGCCTAAATTCTAAAAGAAGCCTGCTCTCCAGTTCATGAATACTAATTTAAAAATCCCTACACTGATTGTTTAGATATATTTAAATTTTTGTTTAATTTATGGACTGAAAACTGTAAGTAGGGTGGAAATAACAATGTTTTGTATACATGAATTTTGAAAACCATTTTTCCTTATGGGCACTGCAGATTATACAGCAAACGTCTTGTCTTTCGCAAGCTACTTCGCGGTGTACTAGTACTGTGATTGCACTGTATTTGTGAATGTACGCTTCGCGGCTGCTACGTTTCATCTGGCGTTCGATCGGTACTAAAGCTGCTAATTTGTATCACTTTTTCTTCTTATACGTGTTAAAAAAAGATATTCCTCAAAGTAGCAGCTTTAGTAACGGTCGAACGCCAGAAGAAACTGGAACGTTCCGTTGTAGCAGCCGCGAGGAGCACATTCACAAGTACAGTGCAATCACAGATTGCTTGAGTCGTACTCACGTAGCGTCAAGCTAAGAAACGCAACCAGGTTTCAAATACACATCGTAGATCTGGTTAATCCAGTCTCAGACGTATAGTCAAGAAACAGAAGTCACGCGGTATCTCCGCATCTGATGAGTCGAAATGAAGACGAAACTTACCCTGACAACAACATCGCTTTTGAGCCTAACGATACCAGCATTACAACTCAACTCTTCAAGTGGTTAGCCTTGTCGGGACGTAACCGATTTACACATCGAGAACAGAGTGGTTTGCTGCGCTTAAAAGCAAAGTGGGCTCTCCTCGATAAAGATACCTGTTACTTCTCCAAGATCTGATGCGATGTGAGATTGCACCACGGGATCAGCATTTAGCCTTATCTCATTGCCGACATCTAACTCTTCGATCAAGGGAACAGAACGAGTCTCTGCGCTATCTGTTCTTTGGGTAGTAAAAGCGTTTCGCCAGACTGTCAGATGTCACATGGTTGCATATCTGTTTAACGTTTAACGGTTATTCATTGTAAATTTCAGACTCCAGATATGAACAGTTATGATTAGTATTTCTTTTCAAAGCTTAATTTGCAACAGTTGCTTAAATTTGTGGAAAAAAATTAACTTTTTGGCGACATGGTTTGCACATGTGCAGATTTGAGTACTCCAAAGGTATTTTACAGGCGGTGCCACGGTGCTTCACTTTTCGGCCATAACTATTTTTATCCCCACTCATAATCAAATTATTGATGTTGTCATGCTTTGCTTGGGGCTTGTTTGCAGATCGGTGTAAAGATAGCAGCGAAAATATCTGAAAATAAATAAACGTCAAATTGTCATAAAACATTGCCCAAACGAAATGGCGGCAGTGATTAAAGCATATTAATTAAGAATAATAGCTTTAAAATAAACAAGAGAGAAAAAATATAGAAAAAGATAGAATATTTTCAAAAATATGGCATCAAATTGACACATATTAAATACGCTAATGCATTATTTCAGCCAATAAAACCTACACGGACAGCCGTCCTTCGATCAGTACTACTAGAAAAATTATATATTTTTTTAATTTCGAAAACTCTGCTATATAGTTCATACTTTTAGATGTTATTGAGAATAATACAAGGGTCTCTTTAAGCCAATAAAATCTACTCGGCTGGCCCTTCTTCGACCAGTACATTTTTTTCAATTTTTAACAATTGTACATACTATCTAGTTCATACTTTTAGAATATATTAACGACAAACAAGGCACCTTTTAAGGCAATAAAATCTACTCTGAAAGCCGTCCTTCGCCAAATACTACTATAAAAATTACATTTTTTTTTAATTGTCAAAAACTTCTTTATACTATTCAGTTTATATTTTTACGGAGCATAAGGCATAAATAAAATCAACGCTATTCGACCAGTACTATAAAAAAAACTTACATTTTTTTTGAAATTTTCAAAAACTTTCATACTTTTAGGAAGTACTAGACAGATTAAAATGTGCCCTTTAGCCCAATAAAATCTATTCGGGCAGCCGTTCTTCAACCAGTATTACTATAAAAATTACATTTCTTTTGAAATTTTCGAAAACTGTGCATAATATCAAGTTCATGCTTTTAGGAAGTGTTAAGGACAATAAAAATAAAGGGCGTGAACCATTTTAGCCAATAAAATCTACTCGGACAGCTGTTTTTTGAAAACTCTGCATACTATTTAGTTCACAATTTTCAAAATTCAAAAAATTAAAAAAAGTCTAGACGCTAAGATGTCGGTTCATCATAATTATAACATAAATTCTATTTACCGTCTGTGAAGCGAAGCAACCCATATTTTGAAATATATCATAAAAATGCTTAAAAAAAGAGTTGACTTATACAACGCGAGACATTTATCTACATTACCATCATCCGTATTCTAAGCGTAAAAAATTTGATCGGTAATTATTAATGATAATTTTTGATTTGGTAACATGTTGTAAGCAATTTAAACATTATTTTCATAAAACTGAGACTCCATTAATATTGAGCCATAATATCTTTATGAGAATTGCTTGTTTAATATTTTTAAAACATTCATTCACGTATTTCGATACAATATCTACAAAATGTGCACAATATAGATGAATGTCTGGACCCTTCGGCTTTGAATAAAAATATTTTAATTTAATTGTTTTAACAATTTATTGAAAAATTAAATAATTCCAACATAAAATAAGATTTTGCCAACAGAATAAAAATTTGGGGTGGGATGCTCCCCCCTTATGTCCGTCCCTGGCTGTGAGCAAGACTCAAATATTGAATAAGGACGATTCTGTTGCTGATACAGCTGAATATAAATATATTTTCTGACGTTTTTTTGAACAACCTGTGGCAACTAAAATCAAAAGAATTTCTTCACTATACTAGTTTTACGCAAAACGGAACAGATATTTCCTTTATATTGGTCTAAATGAGTAATAGCCTCTGATTTGATTTTGCGGAATGTGGAATCTGATTATGAACTAGATAGTTTGCACAGTTTTCGAAAATTTCAAAAAATGTAATTTTTATAGTAGTACTGGTCGAAGGACGGCTGTCCGAGCAGATCTTATTAGCTTAAAGGGTGCATTGTGTTGTCCTTAATACTTTCTAAAAGTATGAACTAAATAGTATGAATTTTTATAGTACTACTGGTGTAAAGACAGCAGTCTTTGATAATAATTTTTTTGACTTAAAAGATGACAAAAAATTATATCTTTTGCATTACAGCGATTTCGATATAAATTTAATTTATTTTTTTTCCCCGAACTTAACTTCCCAACTAGGGAAGCCCTACCCGAATACATTTTTGGGGGAGGGGATGATTCGCTAAACGCACCCCATAGTTGTGTCCCCTGAAAATCAGGTTTAACTCCCCCCTGAGGGGGGTTAAACCTGATTTCCTCAATTGACTGACAAAACCGTAAGATATTTGATTGATTGAACAAAAAAATATACGCAATAAAACAATTTCCTAAACCTCTATTACAGACTAAAAGAGAACTTCGAAAAAATAAACAGCTGAACAGACGAACTTATCCATGCAAAATATTTAAACAAAATTCAGGTTTCAATATTTTTAATAATAACCTCAAGTACATAATTAAGGAATATTGGTATTTTGTTATGTATTTGAACATAGATGAATTAAAAACAAGTTATCCAATCTTTAAAAGTCTTGGTATTCTAAGTAGGTGTATATTTGTAAATGAAGTTATTCGCAAAATTGTCATGGATTTTATACAGGGTAAATTAAAATGTAAAGATTTTTCTTGTTTTTTTTTAAGTCGCCGTAGTGTACGCCAAAACATTTTTAGCTAACCTTTAAGACCGCTACTCACTATTTGGCTCGATTCTTCGATTCGTTTCATATGAATGAACGAATGGCCGAACCAACAGATGGACGAATATTTCATCCACATTGTTCATACATTTTTATTTAATTCATTTCACACAAAAAAAAACAAAAATTAGTTTCGGATGAATGGTTCGCAGAGGTCAAGCCTACTTGATTATTCGACCAAAAGAGGGAATCGAAACGAACGCATGAACCAGACCCTCCACACTATGCGGACGAATCAACAATTGGATGAATAATAAGTAGCGGGCGATATCTTTGCTTGAATAGAGCAATGTGTCGTTAATATTTTATTTTTTTGTTTTTGTTGCCTCCTATAAGAGAAATACAATTTTTTAATTAATTACTTGCACTTATTTTTTTACTTTAAGGCTTATTTATACACATGTTATATAAATGAGCCCCGAATTTAAAACTATTTTAATACAGACTTTTCACGAACGTATACAGGGTTCAAAAATACTGTTGGATATACAGGGTTTCCTAAAAGTGAGTCTAGCATGAAAATTTATTTTTTTGTCTGCACGTTTGATATGCAGATGTGCCTGGGGTAAAGTTAAACATATTTAGCCACTGAAATATTAAATAAACAACACGTTTCATAACAGCAATAAACATTTAATTTACAATATAACAGGAAAATGACGGATTAAATACGTAATAAAGTAAAATATTGAAACAAGTTTTAAAAAACGGTGAGGCATACTGAGAACAAGATTGTCCAACTGTAGTTGAGGAAGCTTCTCGCATAAACGGGGCAAAATACCTATTCATTTATTAATTTTAGTTGGGCTAGGTTGATTTACTTCAAACGATCTTTTCAATAAAAATCATGTGTGTTCAGTAAGGATCAAGTCAGGCGTCAATGGTTGCAATGGAATATGCATAAATTGAACATCCATTGTGGCTTCAAGAACTACCTTGGCCCCATGTAGGCGGCCACTGTCGTTAACAAAAATATGTCCTTCACCAACTTCAAGAGCTAGTGGCCGGATTATGCCATTAATAATTTCGGTATGGTAAATGCTAGCATTTATGTTACCAATCATCATTTATGCTAACGAACCCAGTTCATTTTTTGTACTTTGTGATGAGGTCGCAATGGGATACGATGCAAAACCATACCAGTTTTCTCTTAGAGTGTTTCATCTCCTAAATTCGTTATTGTCCTGCATACCGAATTAGTTTCATAAAATCTACTTTAAGTCAACTTATCCCACTTTGTGAAACATCAAAATGATTGAAAACGTCCACTTGACGTTGAGCAGCTAAAAGCATAGCAATCGCCTTCTTTGCTTCATGTTTGCTTAAGTTACGTTGAACTATTTTTCACACCCTAACTCTCAACTTTAAAAGTAAGTTATTAATCTTATCTCTATTACTGTCGTGTGAGCTATGTCACATTGACATGGTTGTCATGATAAATCAAGTGGACATAAAAAAACCTTGGTAAAACGTTAATTCAACCGATAAACATTTTACTTATTTACTTATTTATTATACAAGATGTCCAGAAAGGGTGGGGGGTATTTAGAAATTTAATTAAAAAAAGCAACAATTCAGAAAATTGTTTTATTAATTTCTAGTTTTTGAAAATTACGCAATGGTGATTATTGCGATAATAGGCGCATATGCAAAAAGCGCGATATTCTCCCTGGTATCCTTCCATTGTTACTAAATCTTTAAAGAGTTGCACAACAGCCTACCCTTACTTCCTCCTCCCAATCGCAACGTTACTGGAGCAGCGCAGATACAAATACCCCCACCGTTTCTGGACACCTTGTATTTATTTTAATATGTATTATACAATTTTGTATAATAATACGTAGATAAAAACCCTCTTAATTTTTAAATGGGATCTTTATTTACATAAAATGTAGTTAAACTAGCCCAATGCAAAAAAATAAATGCGTACAACTAAATAAAAAAATGTAGATATATCTCTCTAATGAGAGGCAATAAAAACAAAACATATTCACGATACGTTGCTCCAAAAAGTAAAGGTTAGCTAAATAATTTAAAGTATACCACGGCAACTTCGAAAAAGCAAGAAAAATCTTTACATTTTAATATACTTTATATAATGCCCACGACAATTTTGCGAATAGCTTCATTTACGAAAAATAAAGGTAAAAACATACATCTACTTACAGGAACGCACCGAAGAAAAAATATTGGGAGGGGGCGGGGGTGAGTAAGTAACAAAAATCCAGCTGAGAACAAAAAAAACTTAGAAAGCAAAGCTGTTGAATATCTGATTACTTCTTCTTGTTTCTTGTGAATTATTTCCTAGTTTCATCGAAGATATTGAGGTGCTCTTTTCGGTATTGTTTAGCACTAAGTATGGAGTTATAATCTAGTGGGCGTAAAAGCAGAGATCCTCAACAAATCTGTTTTACATAGAATTATGTAAGACCTTGTCATTATCTCAAAACTGTCTTAAACGATGACTTAACCAAAACGAGATATTTTAATATTTCCAGCCAAGGTAATCTACGCTCAAATATAAAAACAGTTTTCAACGGTTTCTTAAGTTTCCTGCGGTTGTTCCAACAAATTGTAAAATTATTTGAATATATTGTTATCAGCTTCTGTCTGTACGCATTAAACAATTATTCCTTACCTTAGTTATGATCAATAGTAATGCCTTTAAATATTTAAAGATGAGTGTTGTACCTAAAGGATAGGTAAGAGATCAGTGCAACTATTGTATTAAGAAAATCTGTTTTGCGAATTTTTTACATTAAACCAACTGTTACGTCAAAGCCAAAACGTTGGGATATATTAACTTTTATATAGGTACATTAATAGTTACTAACTTAGACTCTTAAATGATCTTTTGCTTTTGATTTTACTTTATTTTGTGTCTTTGTCACACCTCATTACGCCCAATATTGGTTTAATTTTAAGTGATGTTAAATTTAAAACTTGCAGGATGCAATAAGTTGCAGCTGTGTTACCATATATTTTGTTTCGCAGTTTTTATATTGGTTACTGAATACTGCTCCTCATAAGTCAAATTCTCGTTATTGGACATACACTTAAAAACGCACTTTTTTAATATAGATGCAAAAAATGAATAATGTTGTACTAAAGGTTTCACGGCTGGAATCCATTAAGATACCATGGTTGTTGGGTTTAAACTGTGTCAAATTCACTGTTATGATCTTGCGCAGTGGAGATTCCTAAAGATGCCTCGTGCAATCGCAGGCGAAACGTCGGAGAGTAATTCCAATTTGACACGGTCTAAAGCTAAGAACCATGATGTCTTAATGGATAATGTTGTGAACCCGAGTTGTTCTTGATTGAAGGATGTTTTCGTTAAGTAGTTTTACTTCTCACAAAAAAATATTAATAAAACGCTTGTAATTTTTACCTTTTAGATAATTGAGATATAAATTAGATAGAACAGAGAGAGGTCGTTGAGGTAAGTAACTAGTATGCTTACTTAAAGTTCTGTTTCGTGTTTTAGAGAGTGTTGCTTTTTGGCAAGCAAAAAGAGAATTTATATTTAATTTTATAATTAATTTTGATAGTAAGACAGGCGTTCAACCGAGTTAAATAATAACACATTAAGTGATAAAAGCAATTAAGATTAGGTAATTAACTGACATTTGGCAATTTGATAAAAATATGTTTATGAAATAAGTTTATGTAACTTGCTTTGTTCTCGTATACATCATGTGGAATATATGTAGAATATTTTAGGTCCTAACAATCCTCCCTCTTCAAGAGTTTTAATATTTTTAAATTATGAAAACCAAAAAGGTACTAGATTTTATACAATAATAATCAGATAGGAATTTTAGACACGAATATTAGAAAAAAAAACATATAAAAAAATTTTTATACATATAAATACACATTTATATTTATAAAATCTTCTTGGAACTGGACCTCGTTACTCATCTAAGAACATCTAAAGGCGGTAGCTGTACAGTGTACACTAGCTTTGATTTCTTCTCGAACCTTCAACGGCGGCCCTGAGGTAAAAAGGGCCCAACGGCATTTTCTACAGCAACACCATAGGAATAATATTGTTAAAAATATTAAGACTATAATCCTAATAGTAGTATTTTGGTGTAATTTATGCTCAGCCTAGCAGAGTTCGTTGAGGTTTAAATTAGATAATTTAATAGACTCCATGTCTTCAGAAAAAAGATAGTCCTGTTGCAGTTGGCAACAATTGTTATTATTTATGTCTAATGTAGGAATGAAATTACTGTAATTAGTAGTTTGGTTTGAAGATGCTTTGAGCAGTAGGTAGATAAAGTGTAACATACACCTTGGTTTTAAGGTAATAAGATAGCGACGTTATTTGGTTGGATGAGTCACAGTGAAATGAATAACCATTGGTTCTTGTTGAGTGAATGCCATATTTGCAACTCGGTTTTCAGGTAGAGTGTACGGTTGCTTCGTTTTCAGTTCAAGTTCGCAGGTAGGCCGTCCTTTTACCATATGGACCGTTGCGTGGTTGCAAATGAAGTTTTGAATAGAAGTATTTTATCAGTTTGTTTTTTTTAAACTGTGAAATATTTTTTTAGAAATATTTATAATCAACAGCAAAAGTTATGGTAGGAGCGGGGATCGAACCCGCACCTCTGGACCACTATAGTTCACTGCTCTAACCAATGCTCGTACCATAACTTTTGCTGTTGACTATAAGTATTTCTAAAAAAATAAAGACTTTTGGCGGTACTGATAGATCGTTCGTCAGATCCTTGAACACGCTGTATAGTGTTCTGGTATTGCTCAGCAGCAAGTAAGGATAGGACGGATTAATAAAGGAATATACAGTGAAATTTTTAATTAGTACCAGAAGACGTATTAAAATGTATAATTGAAATTGATCTTGAGCTATAATAGAATGCTGATAGAGAATATTAAAATTTTATTAATATAAACTACTGATAAAGAAGATTTGTCTAGAAATCGATGTGCATTTCAAAGTTACCTAAATCGAAAGGAAAGTCTAAATTAGAGTTTGAACTTTAGTTAGTTTTTAGGTTAAATAACTAAGCGTTATGACAGATGGGTGAACTATGTTCTGTTTTGGGAACAAAATGACTATACTAAATTAAAATCCTCGTTGAGTTCGTTTACAAGTTTAGTGAGAATATTTAAATGATCGGTAACTGTCTGAGTGAAATTTAAATAATATATACGTTTAGCCGTAGAATTAGCAAACTAATTTGATTGTTTTTATTTATTTTGTTTTGATTCAAAATAATTGACTAAGCAGTTTTTATAATCATTTATAGTTTCAGAAACAATATGAACGTGTTGCTTAATAAATTGCTTAATAAAAAACTTCTTTACATAAGCCTCTCATGTTACACCTGTTAGGTGACAAATACAATCAAATTTGTCATCTGTTGTTTTAAAATGATTTGATATTAATTCTAGTTTCATTGCAGGTAAATTAGAATTGATTGTTTGCATATTTGTTTTATTCGTATTTTTATTTTATCTTCGTAACTTTGGATATGGATTGTTAGGTAGGTCAGGGTTGTGAGTAATATTATAATTAGGAAATCCATTTGTAACAAATGGTTTCAAAAAACTGTGGTGATAAATAGCAGCTTTTTTATTATTAAGAAGTAATTTAACAGTTTGATTTGGATTAGTTTTAACTATTTTAAATGGACCTTTATAATTAGGAGAGAAATTTTTATTTAGAGCAGATTTTGTTATCCTATTTTCTATCTTAATATTTTTTAGAAGAGTCTTTAGATTTCGAGTTATTTTCTCTGGCCATTTCAAAACTTTTATGTAATCTTAATTTAAGGTGGGAATAGTAAAGAATCATATGAATATTTAAATTCAGGTTGCACAGATAAGAAAATTTGGTATAATGGCTTTATGACCAAAAACTAATTCGAATAAGGTAAAGTTTGTTGATTTATGGATGTGCGTATTTTAAGTAAACATGGCTAAAGACACATATTCATACTAATTATTTTGATATGAATTAATATAGTGTTTTAAATAGTGTTTAAGGTTTAGATGAGACTTTCCCAGGGCACCATTAGTTTGGACTAGATATGTTTAATTTTAAAAAGTTTATTTAAGTTTTTAATAACATTAGAGATAAGGTCGGATCCTTGGTCGAAAGAAAACTTTTAGGAAGACCGAAAAGGTACATGAAATTAATACATTTTTCGGCGGTGATTAAAAATAGAAATTATATGTCAAAAATCGTCTTTCACAGTGAGAAGAAACCTTCCTAAGTGGTAGGTTATGGAACTTACTATTTCGAGTCGAAGTCTCTGAAAAGGACGTTCGCTTGTGACGGTTATTTCCATAGGGGCTTTAAGTTTTTAATTATTTTGTTTGTTAAGTTAACAAATGTTACATATTTTGATTAAACGTTTGATATCACTTTCATATTTATCCATTTATAATTGTCCTTTAATCGGTGACTAGTACTAAAAAGAAAGCCTGAATATCGAGATATACTGAACTATGATTTTCGTTGAAATTTCCTCGCGATTACTTGGCTAAAGCCAAGGTTTATTGACTAGAATGACACATATTTTGTGTTTTAGTCAAGTCCAGGAATTCGTTCAATATATTTAGCATAAGATTCTGTGGTTAGAGGGTAACATATTTTTATAAGTTTGATACGAGTTTCTAAAAAGTGCATCGAAATTTAAATTAAAATGTCCCGGCAGACTCGGCTTATATTTTATCTCATAGGAATATTCTTCTAACCTTAAGCGCCATCGAATAAGCCAGTTGCTTGGATCTTTGCAATTAAATAATCAAGTTTATAGACGATGATCGGTTAAGATCAAAATGGTCTACCGTACAGGTAGGGGAGGAAATGTTTTACTATACAGACACTGTCTAAAAGCTCTTTTTCAACTACAGACTAAATAGATAATAGGTAGATCCTATTTCTCCTTCAGACTGCGTCAATGGCATAATTTAAAGCGCGACAATAGTAATAATAAGATCTTTTGAAACATCGGGGTATTGCGATATCGTATTAGTAGTTTGAAGTTCTTTAAAATGATCAAAAGTCATTTGTTTTTTTGAATACCATAAACATTTAATATCGTTTTTTTAAGAGGTTAGTTAAGGGTTTAGGAATTTTAGAAAAATCTTCTGTTGTAACCATAGAAGCTAGAAATTGTTTTATTTGTTTTGGAGTCCCTGGCTTGGTATAATATTTGATAGCAAGAATCTTTTCAGGGTTTGGAGCTATATCGTTTTCAGAGATAACGTTACCTAGATACAAAACGTCTTATGGCATAAATACTCATTTAACTGGCTGTAATAAAATATTATTAACACGTAACCTTTGAAGCATATATTTAATTTTTTTGTGTATGTTACTTTATTGATCTAGCCAACATGATAATGTCATTGAGATAAAACAAAACATTGAAGTCCTAGAAGACCAGCTAAGACTGCATTTATGAAACGTTGAAAAGTACTTGGAGCATTTTTTATTCCAAAAGGCAAGCGTAAATATTCATAGTATCCGGAGGGAGTTGAAAAGGCTGTTTTAGGAATGTCTTTTTCTGACATTGTGATTTAATGCAATCCAGAAGATAAGTCAATAGTTGTGTAATACTTGGAGAGACAGATAAGATTTATAAGATTTTGAGAACCATTTAAAATATTAGAATATTTTTTTTTTCGAGTTGCATGAAATGTTGTCCTGGATGCATTTGAGTTTAAATTGTCAGAATTATAAGAATACGTATCTGGCGTATTATTTGTGTTAATATTGGCTGACTGGCTATACCTATTATCATTATTTTGGTGATGCTTTTCATTATAATGTCCGAGTTTAAAACATTATAATAATGTGTGCTAGTTTTTTACAATAATTACAAAATTTAGAATTTTGTTATAAAGACGATAATTATTGCCATTTGGTGGTTTATTATTAATGAGAGGTTTATTTATGTTTATATTTTGGCTGTGTTACATTTTTTAAAGCAATCTTACTCTGATCTATTTTGTAGATAATATAAAACTTTTTGAACATTTTTGCAGTTGGAATGCACGCTCTTTATAGACGGCAACATTTAGAGCATTAGAAAGATACTTAGGGTCCTTGCTTCTTAGAAAATGTGATATATCTGGATTTGAATATAATATAAACCTTTGAAGAGCTAATTCTTTAATAGTTGTAGATCTCCCTTCAACTTCATTGTGTTGATATATGCTTATAGTATTTAGACCGCTTTCATTTTGAGATTAAAAAATAGTTCTTCCATAATTTGGATATAATGTTTCCCAAGTAGTTTTGCTTGTGCACTACCCATGATTTTAGAGAATGCGAACGCTATTAAAACGTCTTTTTGATTAATTTGAGCAAATTTAAACGCATTTTCACCGTTAGCTATAAATTCTGGTAATTCGTTACGATTGCCGTCAGAGGACTTAGCTATTAATGAGCACAGAAATGGAAGAAGTAAAGATTAATTATTGTTTGACAGTTGAACAGTTCCTTCTGTGTTATTTAGTAACGTATTTTTCCCATCAGTCATCTTTATTATAAAAATATAGAGAAAGAAAAATAAAAAGAAATATAACCTAAAGTAAAATTGCGAATATTCTCAAAAGTAAATGACAAATATATAAAGTTATAAAAACTATATGTAAGACATTTTTCAAAAGAAAAAATAGAGAAATATAAAGAAAAATAGAAAAGAAATAGGAAAAGGAAAAGATGGACCTTACTCTTTTGACGATGGTTTCATTTGGACTTGGAGGTGACACATAGCTTCGCAGATGCTTTGCATTTTCTTCTTTTTCGATTTACTTAGCGAGAAGTTCATCATCCTTCTCCAGGAATCTTTTTGCTTCTACAAAAGGCCAAAATCCTCAACAGAAAGAAAGATTATTTATAAAAAAAGATTGGCTGACGTAAAATGTTAATTTCCTCTGTTTGATAGGAAAATTTCAATATAGAGCTATAGGCGTTCAACCGAGACAAAGAATAACTAATAAAGTCATAAAAGCAATTAAGATTAGAGGTGTTCAACTGAGACAAAGAATAACACATAAAGTCATAAAAGCAATTAAGATTAGTAATTCGCTAAAATTTGGTAATGAAAATATATTTATGAAATTAGTTTATGTAACACGCTTTGGTCACGTGACATTATGTGGAATAGTTGTAGAATATTTTAGGGCCGATCAAAAAATTATAATTTTTTGAATATATTACAATTAATTTATTTGATATACAGCCACCCTTACCGAAATTAGTATTAGAAAAAAACTTTTGTCCTTGGATTACAGCTAATATTAAGATAATGATAACCATCAGCGATAATGGATTATCTAATTACCACAAATAATTAAACAATGTTAGTGCTGTACAACCAGAAGCAAAAAGCAAACATTATAAGGAAATGCGAAATTTTGTCACAGTACCTATTTAGTGGGGAAAGAGGGCGAACCGAATGTTTTTTTTAACAATTTTTATAGGTAAAATTAAAAAAAATTAAATGCCTCTAGCAATAGAAATAATTAATAATTTCTATGTCACAACAAGTAAAAATGTAAATGAAATCAAATTTTCTCCTACAAGAACAATAACGAGCAGTAAGTCTTAAGGTTTTATTTTGGGGCCATTGTCATTTATATTACTTAAGCTTTACAAAGATTAAATTTTAATTCCTTAACAAAGGTTTAGAAAAATTAACATGTGGTCAAAAGTAATGTCCAAAATTTAAATCCGACTAAAATTCTGGCGATTTTAGAGGGGAGCAAATATCAATAAAAAATAATAGACTATTAAAACAAACTTTCCATAAATGATTTCCATATTGAATTTAAAGATAAGTAATGCTAAAAATCTTGGTTTTATATTAGATAAAAACTTAAATTTCACTTAACATATGAAAAGTAGTTTGTAATGTGCTTATGGTAGATTGTATGTTATATACGGTTTAAAATATACATGGCGGAACATCTAGCTGAAATAAATTCAATGACCTGAATATTGTTCATAATTTCGAAATACTGTTTTACCCATCAAATAAATTCGTTTGTCTCCGTATATGTTTTACGACGTCATTATTTTTTTTCAAATGCAACACCCCTTATTTGGTTACATTTTTTAAATCACTGGAACATTTCAAAAATATTTTATGTCACATATTATATATCTAAATTCAATTATTTTCGAGAAAATGATGTCCCTATCGACCTAAAACTTAGAATAAAATGACTTTGCACTTTCGTATCTCAACTTTTTAAGATTGTTGTGATAACATCAACTAAATGTCAAAATTCCACACTTCTCATCAACCCGGAATTGAACATCAGTGTAGAATTGTTAAATTTTTGGCTAAACCGAAAGATGACGTCACCTAGTAGATTTTAAGGTAGGGAAGTGCAAGTAATTTCAATCTAAGTTTAACGTCATTTTCTCGAAAACAGTTAAACTTAGGCATAAAATATGTAACATAAAATATTTTTGGAATGTTCCAGTGATTTAAAATAGTAACGATATTGAAGTGTTGCATTTAAAAAAACGTATGACGTCATAACGTATACACCGATGACGTCACAATAAAATCGTTGTTACCAAAAGAACCAAAGACAAATAAATTAATTTGACGGGTACCTAAAACATTTTTTCTTAATTATGAACAGTTTTCAAGTTATTGAATTTATTCCAATAAGTGTTCCACCCTGGATATTAAACACCCTTGCCAAGTTAAGCAGAAGCATTAATATACCTTTGTTCAGTTATTGCGATCTAATTTATCAGCCGTGTCTAGCATATTAAGATATGAAATGAATTCAGGTAATGCAGAGCTGCTGCATGTGGTATTCTGCTAATGTTCCAAGACAAAACCGTAGATGCCGGTTGCATTTTCGTATCTAGCGCAGAGTACTGCAACTCATATATGTCCGAAGATTTACTAGTATATCGGGGGATGACCAAGTAAATCGCACGAGTTAATGCATTTTTTTTATTCCAGAACTTTCGTAAACAGCGCTTGATACCGCATTATCCTCGTAAATTGTCTTTGGAATGTAGTTTGACATTGTTGTAAGTGTAACAACGGTCAAAAATGGAGAAATTGCCACCAGATTTTAATTATCACATACATATTTTAAATAACAGAATTAAAACGAAGTTTATGAGAGTCGGAAATAGTATTTCAAGTATTTGTATGTAATTAAGATTATATTATCATAAAGAAAAAGTTTTAGGGCAAGTAAGCAGCCCTCGTCCACAGAACCAAAATAACGTCTTATACCTGGGAAGATTTTTAAGAGTCTTTCCTCGGCTGGAAATTAGGATATCAACCACCTGTACACATTTAAAACAAAATTATCTAACTGAAACAAACCGCTTGCTTCAAATGATGCTGTCAAATTTCCAGTAACAAATTACTGATAAGCGGGTAATATTTGGTCAATATTATCACCAATTAGTGTTAAAGATTTTTGTATGTACAGAGGTCTTATAATATATTATACAATGGATATTTCTGTTAATATTGGTACTACGAAAAATTATAAAAGTCTGTATTTTTCATGAGTCGTAACAATGATCTACAAAAAATCTCTCAAAACCTATACATTTTGTCATAAATTGTTTTGTTTTTTAATGGAACATTCTGTATAAAAATAGCTGTGATTTTTCTGAATATATAGATGTCTGAGTTAATAGACCGTTGGATAGTGACAGATTTAGGTGTCTCATTTTCGCATCCAAGCCTCGAAGAGGATTGAAAAGTATATCAATGTTGAGTAGAATGAAAGGAAATTTACGACTTACCCCTGGGGATAACATATGGAAAATTCGATTTTCCTTTACAGAAATTAAAGGTGTCTGTTGCCCATATTTGCATGGAAGCTGTGTTCACTAAATTATAGTAAACCAGGCTTTGGAAAAACAAAGGCTTGAGTGTTGCATGTGGCTGATGGGTTGAAATAAGGGCAGAATCTTGTTAAGAAAAATCGAGATACTGACCGATTTTTACACACAAGCCCGTCGAAAGTATGAAAACGTACTTCTTCACTAGAACGAAAAATATATTGGCTTGAGTAGCGCGAATGGATAAATCCATTTTGGGGTCGGAAAATGTACGGAAATTATATTCCGTTAAATTTTCTTTTTCCATCAATAAAATTAATTGCAATAAAAACTTATTGATTTAAGAATCCGTAAAAAAATAATGGCTTTAGTGTAGAGCGTGGCCTTCAACTTTTCAGAACATAGGAAATTTGAGGGAAAATTGTATGCCACCATTTTCTCACGCATGTCGTTTAACATTTGCTTAAAAGAAGTGATTCTAGGATTATATAACAAAAGGCTTGAGTGGAAAATTAGAAATTTTTTCCCACACAAGCCGTTTGCCATATGTTAAGACATAGAGCATATTATCTATTTAAAAAAATGTTGATAATAAAATGTATAAATTTGCACCATTTTCCCACTCCCAGTTAATGATATGCTTAGAAACATGTAGTACATTTCCTAAGTAGAAACCGCATTTTTTCTACGAGCATGCTTTCACAAACGCATGTGGAGTTTGTGTTTTACGATTGCAGAGAATCTATTATAGTTCTCCATTTAAAGTTAATTTTTCTTGATTACTGTGAAACTAATATGAATTATTAGTAGTTTGATTCAGTTGATCAAATAAAATATTTTAATCGAGGGGTCTAGTACAATAACCGGTCAAATCCATATTTTGGGCAAATTGACATTTGACTTACTTCTAACAAAATAAACAACTATCTTTCATCCTATACAAAAACCAAAATAAGGACAATATAAATGTTTTAGTTGAAGCTTGTTCATAACCACCGTGCAAGAACACTACAACAAAAACCGATCTCCTGTAAAATTATTAAAAATGGACTTGATCTGTTCTTGCATTGAACTTAATAAACATTTTCAAATGTATAATTATTTGTGTTACTACGACCACGAAGCAATTCGTGTCATAAAAAAGTACCATAAACGGTCAAATTTTGCCTTGTGATTAGATTCTGGTATTGTGGTTTTTTGCATCGGATCAAAATCGTTTGGCTGATTTTGGAACAGAACTCAAGAATATTGAGTTCAAAAAAGAGCTCATCAATTTTCTGACACGTCAGTGGGCCACGGAATCCGTGGAAGAATATTTGGGTGACAAAGAAGTGTTTATTTTATTTCAAAGATGCATCCGTTACCGATCAGCTAATGAAAAGGTAAAGTGTCATAAAATGACCGAATTTTAATGTGAAGGACACGAGGAAACCCATATTCAAACGGCCCTTTTTTAAAATATCCCAAGCGACAATGAAGTAATAATAGAATGCTCGGTCACAGACATTATACTGATCTTACTGGCTAATATGGTACATATAACGGAAGAGCTCAAGGTTTGGCTGCGCTTCGGGACCGGCAACAAACGCCGCTACGTGAACATCAATAAGTTGTATGAGTCGCTGGGATTATTATGTAGTATATTCCACGCTTTTACAGCAAGCGATTTTAACCCTTCATTTTATGGATTCGGGAAAATCAAAATGTGTGCCATCTAGACAGAAAATATGGAAATATAATAAGCTTTTGCAGCACTGCCAAATCCAACCGGCGCGCGACGAGTATCATTCAGCATTCACCAAAATCGAGGAATTCGTTTGCAAATTATATGCAACGAAAGTCAATGGTTTATCTGGCATCTCTTAAGTGATGGCATCTCGTCTGAATTTATTTACAAAAAATTATACTGCAATAGATCAAACAGTAAAAATCGGAAAAAGCGTGAATTGCATAGGCTGATATTAAAAGCATCCTATATAGGCCATTTGTGGTGAAATTCCTTTGCACCCACACCGTCTACTTTAGATGCACTGCGGTATGATTGGAAAGTAGAAGATAGTTCGTATAATTGTCAGTGGCCAGGCAGGTGCAGTGCATGATAACAGAATTTTAAAAAATTCCAATATGTATTATTAGGGGATGACGGCTACGCTACAGCACCATAGCTTATGATATATTATAGAAATCCAACGACATCTGCTCAAAATAGTATTATAATATTTTTTGCAGAGAGCTTGTAATAAAAGAACGGTGCTTTAGACAATTAAAATGTACGATTTTCTATTTTGCAATATAAAGTGCAAAGTAGTAAAATAGAAAAATTGTTATGTTGTTCTGCGTAACATTGCAAAATGGCTAGATGTCAATTTCAATGTAGAAGTATATAAAATTATAAAAACAAAACAAATTCCACAAATTTCCAAACGGCGAGACAAAAAAAAATCGAACATAAATTACAACGCAAAATACGTTTTTGTATCAGTCTCTGTTATATTTTCGTTTCCCAACATTGTTTGTTATTTCTTCTTGCTGCATTCGTATCAACTTCAGATGTTACAACAATACTAAACGATACAATTTTGCTATTGACAGTTTTTTTTATTTCAGCTGTCTGTAGTAAAGTATTTGAAATTTTAGTTATTTTTTTATTGAGCTTCACATACTATAGCGGGCTTTCCAAAGGTTTGGTCGGCTGTTGATGCTCAACAGTAATTGACATGTCACCTAAAAATGAAATATTTTTGTATTTATGTATCTGCAAAATGAAAATAAAAATAATATAAAATTCTTATATTATAGCATATAATATAATTGATGCAGACCTAAAAAATATATTTTTACCTTTTCGCGTCTAATAGAATGTCACCCACGAATTCTGGTAGCTTATCCCCTTCGAATCACAGGAAGTATACGAACTATCTTCTACTTTCCAACCATACTGCAGTGCATCTAAAGTAGACGGTGTGGGTGCGAAGGAATTTCACCACAAATGGCCTATATAGGATTATTTTTAATATCAGCTTATGCAATTCACGCTTTTTTTCCGCTTTTTACAGTTTGATTTATTGCAGTATAATATAATATACTTTTTTATGACACGAATTGCTTCGTGGCCGTAGTAACACAAATAATTATACATTTGAAAATGTTTATTAACTTACAAACGCGTTTTCAAATGATTCTAACAAGGAGTCCAATGCAAGAACCGAATAAGTCCATTTTTCATAATTTTACAGGAGATCAGTTTTTGTTGTAGTGTTCTTGCACGGTGGTTATGAACAAGCTTCAACTAAAACATTTATATTGTTCTTATTTTGGTTTTTGTATAGGATGAAAGATATAATAGTTGTTTATTTTGTTAGAAGTAAGTCAAATGTCAATTTGCCCAAAATATGGATTTGACCGGTTATTGTACTGGACCCCTCGATTGAAATATTTCATTTGATCAACTGAATACATTTATATTTTCACAGTAATCACCAAGAAAAATTAACTTTAAATGGAGAACTATAATAGATTCTCTGCAATCATAAAACACAAACTCAGTACATTTATGTCTTAACAAGAGAAGAGACTATCCACATGCGTTTATGAAAGCATGCTCGTAGAAAAAATGCGGTTTCTAACTGCCTGCTGCGTGTCTTGTTGTTATTGTTCGCAGTGTTCACACTCGGCTGCTGCCCGAAGTCCGTTTAGTATAGTCAAAGTTTACGTAATAAGTATTATCGTTTAATAAACTGCAACCATCGTGCTGACAATACTTTGTACTATATGTTTCTATGCATATCATTAACTGGGAGTGGGAAAATGGTGTAAATTTATTAATTTTATTGTCAACACTTTTTTAAATAAATAGTATGCTCTATGTCGTAACATATGCCAAACGGCTTGTGTGGGAAAATGGTGGAAATTTCTAATTTTCCACTCAAACCTTTTGTTATATAATCCTAGAATCAGTTCTTTTAAGCAAATGTTAAACGACATGCGTGAGAAAATAGTGGCATACAATTTTCCCTCAAATTTCCTATGTTCTGAAAAGTTGAAGGCCACGCTCTGTACTAAAGCCATTATTTTTTTACGGATTCTTAAATCAATAAATTTTTATTGCCATTAATTTTATTGATGGAAAGAGAAAATTTAACGGAATATAATTTCCGTACATTTTCCGACCCCAAAATGAACTTATCCGTTCGCGCTACTCAAGCCGATATATTTTTCGTTCTAGTGAAGAAGTACGTTTTCATACTTTTGACGGGCTTGTGTGTAAAAATCGGTCAGTATCTCGATTTTTCTTAACAAGATTCCGCCCTTATTTCAACCCATCAGCCATCTGCAACACTGAAGTCTTTGTTTTTCCGAAGCCTGGTTCACTATAATATAGTTAACACAGCTTGTATGCATATATATATATATATATATATATATATATATATATATATATAAATATATAATATATATATATATATATATATATATATATATATATATATATATATATATATATATATATATATATATATATATATATATATATATATATATATATATATATATATATATATATATATATATATATATATATATATATATATATATATATATATATATATATATATATATATATATATATATATATATATATATATATATATATATATATATATATATATATATATATATATATATATATATATATATATATATATATATATATATATATATATATATATATATATATATATATATATATATATATATATATATATATATATATATATATATATATATATATATATATATATATATATATATATATATATATATATATATATATATATATATATATATATATATATATATATATATATATATATATATATATATATATATATATATATATATATATATATATATATATATATATATATATATATATATATATATATATATATATATATATATATATATATATATATATATATATATATATATATATATATATATATATATATATATATATATATATATATATATATATATATATATATATATATATATATATATATATATATATATATATATATATATATATATATATATATATATATATATATATATATATATATATATATATATATATATATATATATATATATATATATATATAATATATATAATATATATATATATATATATATATATATATATATATATATATATATGTTCTGGTTCTAAATATATGTATATCTATGTTATTTATTTTATTGGCATTTTTATATTGTTTTTTTTTGTATTTTTAATACTGAATTTAAAGTAACTGATTTATAGGAAAGCATAAATGGTATTTTATATTATTGTTGTTACAGAAAACCGTAAGGATTTCTCAGAAGATTTTTTAAAAATTACTGCAATAAAATAAAAATATGAAAAATAAGAAACAATTATGATCAGCGGCAATTTTTAAAAGTATACCAATAAAATAAAAGAAAGTATATATCTGTAGAATTATATGCCGTTTTTAGAGCTCGCTTCGAGCGTAAATTAAACAAATTGATTCAACACACAAGTTTTCCAACAGAGAAAATCCTGTCCTTTCAAATAGTCAATTTTTCTGGAACTATTGACAATTGATATCCAATTTACTTTAGTAGCACCTACTATATCTTAACAGAAACTAGGAAAATCGTTTATTTGTATGCGATATCGACCGATATTTACCAAGGCGCTACTGGCATGATAATGCTCTCACGCGCGTGGTTACGAATTATATTCGGGCATATATGAATTGCGATATGCTACGCTGGATACAAAAATACCACCCGGTCTTATATTTAATTTGGGTGAAACAAAATGCCTCTAAGATTAAAAGTACCATACACAGAGTTTTGTTGACAAATTCTCTTATTCATTTAAAAAGTAAAATGTTATTTGATATTGGCATTTCAAACAGATCAAAGCGCAATCCACAGCTACTTCACATTCCACTGCACGTCACCTCCGTTTTTAGGGCCTTAGAGATTTTTTGAAATCAGTTTCTGATCATTAAAGATGAAAACAGTTTCTTCTGTTGTCATCATCTTCCGCACTATTATCAATGAAATTTAATTTATTCAACACAGATTTTCATTTTTATAACTAAAGAAATGCATAATATTTATGTTAAAACGTAAAAGTTTAGATTAAGGTTGTTTTGAAATGTGCATTAATTTTAAGTAAGTTATGTTTCTGTTTTAATTATTTGCGCAGCTTAAATATCACAATTTTATATTATTATCTTAGATAAATATAACTATTATTGTACAAAAATTGTAATATATATACATTGTACTTTGGCCTTCGTATGAGGACCGCCTTAATTAAGGGCCCTTATTTAGAATTTCGTGTACCCTTGTTTCTTTTTATGATAATGAAGTCATTATATACATATTTCAGGAAATCAATGTGTCAATTTCAATGTGTGACAAAATCACACATTGAAAGGAACCTATACTCATGTTCTTTTTTTATCTATAAAATCCCCCAAAATATGTGCTTAATATTTCATCTTAGAAAATGGCGACGAAAACGGTCTACTGCACAGAAAAAAGTTCAAATAAATATGGTTAAACGTCTGATTTTTTACCCTTTTTGTTATCTTTTTATTTTACTTTTACTTTGGCAACACTACGGCCACAAGATGTCATCATATACGGATGTTTTATGCATCGTTATTTTAAGTATAGAATTTTTATAACATGATCGATACCAGCCAGGGGATCTAGGAAAAATGTTTGTAATGACTGACTCGATTTGAAGTCTGGTCGCTTACTTTGCAGCACTACAAGATCTAAGTTTCGGAGTGTCTTGGTGTAGTTTTGGTCAACCTAGAGGATCTACTACACAGGCTTTTTTACTAGCATTAGTTCTATGGAATCAAAAGGCCCTCAAATTTCAATTCTTTGGATAAATACGCTCTAAATGTGGTCACCACCTTTATAGATTCATAACAAATTACTTTATGTTTTTTTTTCATCACATCTAGGAGGGATCGACCTTTAGAATTTCTCCGCGGACTCAATGCGAAACACATCCCCCTTCCGGGATTCTCGTCAGAAATAAGGTGGCGATAATCCTACGACTCCATATGAGATTTTAAAATAACTTTCCTTTGTTTTTATACCTGTAAGCGAAATTCTAGTCTTCTAACTCTACTGGAAAGACCCTAGAGTCTTGCACTATCAGAAAATCAACCTCAAATTCTTCGAAATAAAAAAACTGTTATACTGCGAAGTAACCGAGTCAAGCAGACTTGAAATCGAATACCCGAAAAACATGTATCTAGGTACTTATCGATAATAACCATGAGCGTAATATCCGTAACCACTGCTATGGTTCTAAAGATGTGCAAATTAAATAAGTTGTAGATAAAAATGGCAAATTGAGTAATACTTTTTTTGCAGATTTTATAGATTTTCAGGAGACTTGGACAAAATATGCAGGTAAATTCTTTTGACTTTTTTTAAACACTCTAATTTTAAAATACAATGATTAAACTGGTAGTCCAAATATTTCTAAATACCTTTATTGAATCTACATATTTTACTAAATAACTGTTAACTTAATATTGTCGTCCTCTCAGTTATTCCGCGTTTGCATTTGCTCTTTTCAGTGATTGCCTACTGTCTCTTGTCAGTTTTTTCTTTGATTTTGATCTGCTTATCTTCATTTTCAATTTCCTTATGATTATGAGACCCCGTTAAACGTTATCTGCTATTTTTCCCCTTCTTCTTATTCCACAATTTATTCCAGGGCATATAGTTACAATATACGTAGTTAAGACTTTATGTCCCTCTGCGCCTGGACTAAGGATTAAATTATGCGGATATTTGGCAATTTAAAACACTACACTTGTCAGTTGGGTTAGTGTTTGTAGTAAGTTTCCACTCTAAACAAGAGTAACCATACCGTTGTGTTTTATACAAAACTCCGAGATGACTTTTCTTATACCAATAAAAAATCGGTAAATTTCCTTTACCCGGGAAGTTCATTCCGTTATGAATCTTTCTTTTTATTAGAAATTGTGAAGTGTGACCACCCAATTTAGTTCGGTACATAATTATTTAGTAACACATATATACTGTCTTTTAAAACATGTTTATTATACTTGATTCCCACCAATATTTTACCAGTTTCTAGCTATGCCACACTTGATTTTTGGGAATAATTTAAAATAAATTCAATAAGTAGTTTTAATGTTAGCACACACTGCCATTTAATTACAACAGTAATTAATTAATGTTGAATTCGCACCAGTTTATCCCTATATCATATTTATATAATAGCAGAAATATATAATTTCTGCAGGTGCAAAACGGCCTACAAGAAGAATTGCTTTCGATTATGTCACAGGGTAACCTCCTGCAATTATATCATATTTACTTTTCCTGCAAAATTTAAAGTAAATTGAATAAGATTTTTTTATGTTAAATTTTTAAACAATTATTTGGACGCCATTTTGTTCCGCTATCTTGAATTCGTATCTCAACTTTACCAGTTTATCTCTATATCACACTTAATGTTTGCACAAAATTTGAAAATATAATAAGTAGTGTTTTCAGGCAGAGTTTTAAAATAATTTAAAAAGCCGCCATTTTGTTTTACTATTTTATATTCATACCAAAATATTACCAGTTCATTCCTATATAACACTTGACTTTTGTGCAAAATTTGAGGGACATTGGATAATTAGTTTTTTCAATAATAATTTTTTTAACGTTTCACTAGGCCGCCATCTTATTCCAGCATATTCGAATTTACTAAAAATATTACCAGGTCGTCCCATGACTCTTTTGTTTCGTGATCTTAAATTAGTACCACAGTTGTACTAGTTTATCTGTATACCACAATTATTTATGGTATACAATTTTAAATTAGTCCATTAAGTAGTTTTTCAGACTGAATTTTTAAATGTTTTACTAAGCTGCCATTTTGTTCCGCCATCTTCGATTCGTACTAAAATTTTACCAGTTAATTCCTACATAATATTTGATTTTTGTGCATAATTTAATCTAAATTGGATAAGTAATTTTTTAGTAATATTTTTTTTAACATTTCACTAGGCCGACATTTTGTTTTGTCATACTGGATTGTACCAAAATGTTACCACGTCATCCCCATATAACCCTTAATTTTTGACCAAAATTTAAAGCCAATGCTTTATTTTAGAGATACACGGTGGGGAAATACAAATATTTTTTTTAGGTTTTCTTGATACATCTCGTAGAAATAAAAGTATAATTCACATCGACGTTTCGCTCATTATATTGAGCTTTTTCAAGATAGATATTTATTTTCTACAATAAAAACATGTACAGTTAGTATGTCAAATTTAAAATGGTTGGACAAAACATCACTCAAAAAACATTACATTTAAAACAAACAATGACCATAAAAAGAAATATATACATTTAAAACAAAATTAATATTATACATAGTACGCATCTTGGAAACATGTCAGTTTTACAAATGTTTTGAGATAACAGTAATTTCGATAGGTCTGGAATTCTGGTATATAAAAACGAGACATTTTTCTTTTTTTTTAATATTTACTTACTTGAATTTTTATTGATATACCGAGGTTTATGCTATTACTGAAATGTAGAGGGTTTTATGTAAGGAGTGGTTTATTTATATTTAGATTAATTTACTTAGATATCAGATTATGATAAATTTTGCTCAAGTTATAGATGTCTTTTTTATCGTTGACGGCTTCTTTCTCTTTTTTAATTTGTGTCATTCTGGTTTGTTTAAAATCGAATTCATGTTTCATTCATTTATGAGTTAATAATAATATAAATTATCTATATTTTCAGTTAACGTAAAAAAAACGAATTAAGTATTATTATTTACATTTATTCTCTTATATCCTAAGTCAGAATGATTGTTCATATATTATTAAATTTGTTTATAGCATATCTAAATTAATTAGGGTTTGTTAGAACTAGTATCTTTTTTCTTATTCCTTCTCCCACAATTGCACATAAATCCTACAGCCGCCATTATGAAAAATATTAAATAAAACACTGCCATTGCAAGAGGAGTGTTTCCATAGTCAAAAATTTGATTTTGAGAAGGTAGGTATCCATAGTTGAAGAGCACCTGAGTACCATTTGGCGGAGGACAAGGAAGTTGTACTATGATATCTTGATGCTGCACCTAAACGAAAGCAAAATTACAAATTACTCACATTAAAATTGTAAAAAACATTTTAAATAAGATGATTTGTATGCTGTTATACATGAAAGATTTGTGCAAATTATTTTAAATATTTTCAACAAAGGACCCACGCACACCATCAAATTTCATGAAATTTTAGTATGCTATAGATCTTCTAGAAACCCCCAAGAGCCATTTTTATATGAGGTAAAATGATACAAATATTATATTGTAAGGCAACTTTTTGGGGATTGGCGGTTAAACCACCCCACAGCCAGTTTCAGTTATGTCTAAAATCAAGTAATAATCTTTTTTTTTTGGTCGTCCATTTACTCTTAAAAGTCCAGTACGTCCATTCATGTAGAAAACAGAAACCCAGGACTTTTTTTGGTTGTTGAATTTTTCATCGCCTACGTCTACTAGTTCACGAAAGAATCAATGTTCTATATACGCCACTGGTTGGAGACATATATAAATTATATTTTGATCGTCGCTAATCAATGGCTATTTTTTTACCCTATTATGAGGTTAATTATCCATAGCTTTGGAGCGTTTTTTAATACTTAGGGGAAATAATAAATAAATGTGAATTTATATAAAACATACTACATTTTTATCATAGAAACGTAGATTATAAAATGCCTAATATTTTAAAAATATTTTTATTTTTAAGTAAATTGATTGGAAAATGTAGGTGAAGCGGCGCTTCACCCACGTTCCCTGGCGAGCCGCCACTGTTGCTAGTCTGATTTTGAGCATAGCTATTTTAGATCATTCATTTCTTGCCATAAGTTGTTTTAATTTTTCTAAATCTCATGCGTAATATGTCATAATTAAAAACAACCTAAATGAGTTATGCCGATGTTAATGATAACTAGGAGCACCAAATGGCTGCAGCATCTTTTTGACTTGGCGTATGATTGGGTTCATTATTATGTCGGTCACTCGCTTCTCGCATATAATTAATTGTGTTATTGAGAACGCATGGCTAAACTTTCAATTTTTAGACATTCTTGGAGTTGGAAGGAGCTGCTGAATAAGGACTCTAGTTGGATTGGAGATAGTTAAGAGCATAATGGTGATTATTACTGATATTGATACCATTATGCTGTTGGCTATTAAGTGCGCTGTACCGAAATGCAGCTAGTTTCTTGAAGATGTCGTTCAATTTGCATTTACTGATTTGTTAGATTTTTAGGTGATCGGATGCACTCAATACAGGTTCTTCCTGAATGTCGGGTTTGGAGTAAAAGTCATTACATTGAGTTTAATGAGCTGAGTGTACACGTCTAAAACTAATACAAATGTCACTGTCTTTGTTTTGCAGCTCTAGCATATTTCAAAAATCTATGTTTGGGTTAGGTTGACGTCTTCTCGAACTCCATCACATATTATACCAATCTTAAAGACTTCCATAGATATGAACATCCATGCAATGGGTGTGTTGAGCTTCTTCCATACCACTGGCCTGATGCCATCCGAGAAATTTAGCACGAGGTGTTTTCTGACCTTTGGTATATTGTATTTATAACTGGATTTGTTTCTATATTCTTTGTAGTGCTGGGTGAGGACATATATAAGTTGTGACTTATATTGATACTTTCAGTGGTGTGAGAGTGGACTTTAGTGAAATATTCATACACATGAATATACTGTTTACTATGCTGAATCTTGGTACGCAGGACTGGATATTAGACAATCTCGATGTTGGATGGAAGTTTTTTTTGATACAGCAACAATTGTTTCTTCGATGTGTGTTGGGGATACGAGATGGCCTCTGTGATAATGAGCGTCTAAGAGCTTTTCATGGTACCTAATAATTTCGTCGATATAGTTTGATATCTTAGTAAACGTATTTTCAGGCTATTTTCGTACAATACGTTTATACAATTATTTCTTCAACTCATTAATTGCTTTAACACCTTCGTTTTTGCTTAAAATCTCAGTAATTGGTTCTTAATTGGAATTTGGGTTTCATTTATTTTTTTTTTGTAGATGATGTTTAACACAATTAAGTATCGCGAGATACTGCAATTGCTTCTTCACATAGAGTGGTGATATTCTGAATCACATCTTTAATATGTACTATGTTCTTAAAGACTCTATCTTTCTCAAACTTGAGCTCCAGATTCTTGAGATGGGTCTTTCAAAAGCGGTTAAGAACACGTCTTATCGTTTACTGCCAAAAATGTCGTCTTGATTGCGAAGGACCCGGCTCAGTCAATACCAGCATCTAAAAACGGATGAGAAGGTGTGACTCTGGCAGCAGGACGTTGCCCATGATTTATGCTGCGGTGTGACTTTTAAAGCACACGCTTACCAGATGAAGTGTACTTTCTTCGTTTCTTGGAACACCGTTTCATTCTGTGGTTTCACTGAAAAGTTCTTGCCTCACGGGGTCTATTGTATGTTTGTGATTGATGCGTGAATCTATATGTAGTAATGTATGATGACATTTGTTGCAGTTTTGACATAGACGTGATAAGTAAACATTTAATATATAACTGTTTATCAATAATGTTTCTAAGCCTTGTAGTTGGTGCGATAACACTTGAAGGAGTAATATCCTGTTGAAAGGAATTTTTTACTGATTTTTCATAAAACGAGCATATTATTTTTTTTAGAATATTCGTTTGTATTTCAAGTCGGATAATTATTATACAGAAGCCACTAAAATTATTTCGCTTAGTGGAGACTTTATCATAACTAATACACTATAACAATTAAAAACATCGCAATGACACAATCTCAAGTCTCCAAGAGGCGAAATAATTTTAGTGGTGTTGGTTTAACAATTATTCTACTTGAAATATAAATGAAAACTGAAAAAAAAATTGTTAATTAACAATAGACTTAATTAATGAAAAATCATTGAAATTTTCGTTTCAGCGCGATATTGTTCCTTTAAGTGTCTAATTATTATTTAATAGTATAAAAATGTACTTACATAATAATGTTAATTTTTAATTAGGAGCTTCGGCAAAATTTTGGTTGAAGCCGAAGGTAGCCGAAGCCGAAGCCGGTTAATAAGTCGGGCTCTAGTGCTAACAATTCAATTTTTAGACATATACAAAATGTCGAGAAATTGATAAAATGAATTCTCTTTGACGCAACCACGTAATAAAATTATTATCTAAATATTTTTTACTGTTATCTTAAACATAAAAGCGTCTTGTCTTACCTGTTTATTTCTACAAAGAGGAGCTACTGAACTACTTTCTATGGCTTCTTGACTAAGTTCTCTGTTTAAAATATAAGGCAGTAACCACGAAGTTGGACTTATATATCTTATCCACCGTACAAAAGTAGGCATGTCCCTAAAATAAATTGTTCATAACTACAAAAGTTGCTGCTAATTGCAAGTTGTTGAGACGGAGAAATATCAACCTGGAAAATTTAAATGTCGCAAAAATTGCTGATATATGACGACACATAATAGATAAAATTTGTAGGTAGCAAATTCGAAGTCAAAGTAAAAGCAAATGCATCATAAAACCCCATCTTTACTTTAAAATTTTATTTAAAATGGTCTTATTATTTAAAGCAAATTAGCTTTACTCGGATTTCCCTCGTTGTGAATCCTCTCTTTTATAAGTTTAAATTCAAATTCAAAACATGCCGTATTATCGTAAATACATAGTATTTGTTAACAAAGCATTACATAATAAAAGAAAAAAAAAGCAATATACTAAAAATTAAGTCTAAAACAATATAGGAATGTAACAATAAGGTTGTTAATATAAAATTCTTGTAAATTATAGTAAGCCTTTCTTTTTAGGAAAGAGGATACACAATTTTAAAATTTTATCTGTGAACCTACATTTTCTACCTCCGCTGGAAGGTGGTTAAAAATCTTAATGCTTTCAAACATTAAAGAGTTCTTAGTGAGACTACTTTTAGGAATGAGCAATGGCAGATAATTACGATGCCGTGTATTATATGTACCTCTTATAGAGAAGAGCCATTGTTTCCAATATAAACAAACATATTAATGTAAGTATCTCCTGTTGTACGAACCGAGGCCCATAAGATTCTCTTATCCTGCCCTTTTCTGCAGTACAAAGGTGCAAACAAAAAGATATTGGCTACAGAAACCCCAAAATGCTATCCCATATCTAAGATGGTTTTCAGTTAACGAGAAATACACCGGTTCGGCGAGCATTTTGCCCAACTCGCTACAGGCAATCCAAACTACGTAACATCACCTGGCCAGCCTCACATTCAACGCCATTATATGTTTGTGAAATTTAAGGTTTTTGCCAATTAATAAACTCACTTATACTGCTTGTTTTGAATATCACAGTCATCCAAACTTACATTATCAAAGTTAAACCTAAAGCTAGGCACACTAGTCTTACTGACATTAAGACATAAACGATTTGAATCACACCATTCACAAATTTTTTTAACATTCAGATACAATACTGATTAATGTGTCCGGACTTTTATGAGACCATAAAACAGTGGTGTCATCAGCAAAAACTGCAAATCGCCCTCGAATGTCAAGAGCAGTCAGGACATTTATGTAGAGAAGGAAGAGTATTGGGCCTAGCACAGAACCCTGAGGCACTACACGTCTGATAAAGCAAGCATCTCATATTTTATATGTAGATCGAACAACTTGTTTTCTGGCAAAGAGGTAAGACTCAAACCATTTCAGGATATTCATTCAGGCTTATATATAAATCTTCTAAAAAGTCAAATATGGCATCATTTGTACTTTTAGACACTTGAAAATAATTTACATTTGCTCAAAATATTATGTTTATTTATAAACCTACGAATTGTGTTCTTAATAAGCTTTTCTATGATTTTTGATAATGACGGTACTAAGGAGATAGGTCTAAAGTCTCCAGTATCTTTAAAATCTCCTCCTTTATATATTGGAATGACAACAGCAATTTTTAAACAAGGCGAAAATGTCCCAGTATCAAATGAATTATTTATCGCTTCTACCAAAATCCCAAGTGCATGATCAGGCAGAATCTCGAGTACTACTGACTGATCTTTCATCCACCCCCGCTGACTTAATATTCTTTATTAAACTAAATGAATATTTTGATTCGACAATGTCAGTACTGCTTAATAAAATGAAAAAATATGACTCAAGCAAGACAAAGGATTAGTATGAGAATTTATCATTTTTTTTAATCATGTTACCATAAAAACCAAACCTTTCATAATATTCGTCACTGTCACTTAAAAAAATAAAAAAACGATGTCTGACCGTTTCGGAAACATTTCCTTTGAAAAAATTCAAGAAAAAGTAGAAAAAGTAACGCAAAGAATACTAAAAAAATTAAAAAATACATATCGGACCAATTCTTAGATTTTTGCCATGTGAGAAAATACAATTTGAATGAGAAGACATCATGGGAAGAATTGGGGAAGATTTTGGAGGAGTGGGCGAGCAATATGAGAAAGAAAGATAGGAGGGAATATAAGAATTGGTGAAAACAATTTGCAAATACTGCCCAAATGATTTAAGAAAAATGCCAAACGTTTAATATGAGTTTTGATCCTTTCAAGGACGCTGTATTTAAAAAAGCAAGGAATTCCCGGAACAGTTACCGGAGACAATTTCATTCCACTTTAACATTTCGTAAAGAAAGTTACCGGAGTTTAACGTATGATGAATATACAAGAATGATTAATTTGTGGGACAAGGATAAACCGGAAGAGCTTCAACGCAAATTTTATTACACTGCATCAGTGGAGTTGGCGAAGCGTGGGGGAGAAGCAGCAGACTATCCTTTATCAAAAAAGAAATAAGTAACGATGGTACGGAGACAGAAAAATGGGAGTACTCTACAGTGTTTTCATAAACTCGGCAGGGGGCGAAAATAAGTTATCAGACTCGAAATGGTTAGTACCAAATTCCAAAAATCCTAGTGTATCTCCCGCACGTCTGTTTACACAATGCTTTCAAAAAGTTAAAAAAATAAAAACGGACTGACATTTTTTAACTGAACATTCAAATTGGCAACGGAAAGGATAGGCCCATTGAAAAAAATACCCTTTCCAAATAGGTAAAAGAAGCTGCAACAAAAATAGGTCTAAAAGATACTGCAGTGAGCACCTTAAGCCATTTCGGAATAGGTGACCAAGAACTGATTAAAATTACTGGACATGCAAGTGCTTTATCGGTTAAGCCCTATTTGACAATAAGTAAGAGCCATCATTTGAAAATCGTGGATGAGTTAAGTGGGACCTCGGAGGCAGTACCTTCAACTCGTATTGTAAGTAATACGCCTTCATCTTAATCCGCCACGCTTCAACACCAAAATCAGCAGTCCCACAATGTTTACAATAACTGTGTTTTTAACCATTATTATGATAATAAAAAATAATTATTGCAGTTAAATAATATTATGTTATGTTAATGTTGTATTATTTTTGAATAAATTTAAAAAAACATAGTGTTGTTGATTAATTTTAAGGGTATGTTTGCAATAGCTAGCTCGGTATATAATCTTGTCATATACCACACGTGAAAAATATTTTGGGTAGTGTTTAATTTGACATTTTTCTGCCAACATTATTGCAAAAATACCACTTGACCAAATTTCTTTTAAAAAATACTTAATATTTTTAAAGAAAATTGATTGACACAAAAATGTCAAAGTATACTCACCAAAATATCCATCACTTTTGATATAACTACGTCGCCATGATTTTATTACTGTTAAAAATCACAGGAATTCATCAGGTGAAATTGAAAAGGCAGTAAAAGAAACTCTATCGAGAAATACTCAGAAAATATGCACTAGACAGAACCAAGTGTAAACAAGAACAGAGAGATATTTTAGAAGATTGGGGTTTTAACATGAAGAAAAAAGACGGATCGGATTATAAAGAGGGACAGTTAAAACAATTTTTTACCAAACAGCACAGTTAATTCAACAAAGATACTTGAGTATTTATAAAATATCATTTGTTGATCCTTTTCAAGATATTGAATTTGAAAAAAGCTAGAGATGCGCGAAATTCAAAACGAAAAATGTTTCAAAGTGACATCAGAAATCACAAGGAAAGTTCCAGAGCCCTTATGTACTAACGAGGAGTATAGAAAGATAGTTGGACTATGGAATGAAACTAGTCCAGAATTATTGCAGAAAAAGTCTTTCCACATCGTATCAGTGGAGTTAGTATAGAGGGGTGGTAAAACAGCGAGATGTAAAACTTCATTCTTTAAAAAGGAATAAAGAAACTATAGGCATGAAACCGGAAGGATTGAATATAACACCATTTTTCGGTAAAACATGCCAAGGAGGAAACCAAAAATTAGCAGATTCGAAATGGTTAGTACCAAACACGAAGAATTTAAAAATGTGTCCTGCATATTTATATAATTTACTTGTAAGTAAAGGAACAGTAAACATAACAACAGAACCCTTATTTTTAAGAGTAAATCCAAACTGGGCATTAAGTGGTTTTTGGTATAAGAATATCCCCATTAGTATTAATACAATTTCAAAATGGACGAAAGACGGGAATTGATACTAATAAAATGAAAATCTGCAATCACTATAATCATGCAATGGCTGTAAGCACTTTAAGTAAATGTTGTACTAGTGACGAGGCTCTCATAAAATTAACCAGGCATAACAGTACAGGATCTATAAAACCATATCTGTAACTTGATTAAGAAAACCATAACAATATTTTAGAGGGACTTCGAAATAAACCAGGAAACCTAAGAAGCATTCCCCATGTAGACAACACATCCGCATATACATACATATTCCTGAGATTTCCGAGACAAAAGCATCCAGTTCCAACAACAACTATAATTAACAGATTCAAAATCATCAGCTTGGACCTTCCATATATAACAATTGTGTATTCAATTACTACCATAAAATTTTGATAATTCGTTGAATATGTTTTTTTTATGTTATAGTTTCAAAATGTAATTATTTCCTTGGTAATAAAACCTAAAAATACAATTACCTGTCAATTATTGTTTTCGTTTCGTTATACACTTGCAATATACATTTTCCGTAAAACAGTTCTGAAAATACCAGGCGTCAAAAATGCTTCTAAATAATAGTTTTAAAAAATGTTTGGCTCGTGAGTTTTGTTAACAATTTTGCACAAAAATGTCAAATATATATTCATCACTTCTTATATGTGACTATTGAACACCACATGTGCATCAAGAATTACCTAGATAATTCAGCATTCAAGCATGAAACCAAATTCGTCCATTTTTGTTGCAGTTTCAAGAAATAAGTCGCCATTCTTTTTGAGGATTCGTTTTTTTTGTGCTTTGAAGCGATAATATGTATTATAACTGATAAAATGCTAACAGGTAGTTCTACCAACGAATTTTGAAATGTTCTGACTCATTCTGCAGGATTTTACATAGGAGTGGCCATGTGTAATCGAAATTAACTTAGAAAGATAATCTCCAAAATATATTAAATACCGTGTGGCCTAAAAAGTATTGCCTGAGAAATATTTCCGTTATTGTAAAACGTTAATGAAACTTTAAAAATTGTCATATTGAAATATGAGATGAAATTTGAGACTATTGATATGTCAGAATTAACTTCCGATCAAGCCGGAAGTAATACCAAGTTTCTTATTCTAAAAATCAATCTCATTTTCTCTTCTTAAATAAGATCGGAATTGAACTGACTTTTTAATAACGTTTAACAATTTTTTTTTATTAAATATATTAATATTGTTTAAGGTGGGAATCTATTTTTCTTTCTAAAACCACGTATAGATGTAAAAACAGTAGTCACAAATCACAGAAAACTCAATTTAGTGTCATATTTAGGATAAATATCAACTTCTCTCAAATATTGCATTTTCTCGCCATAACCTTTGTTAAGAAGTTCGCCTTGGTAGTATTGGGCGAACTCTGAATACACATTATATGATTTTAATAATAACATTTATTTAAATTATTTATACACAATGAAGGAAGAACTGTTACTTATAGTTGAACTTGTTAAACCAATAAGTTACCTGTGATGTAATACGAAACCTCCTACAAGAAAAAATATGGTTGAAATTATACTGGCAACGATAGAAGCAGTGTTGGAGAATGGTAGAAGATAAATTAGGCCCAACTGAACTGACTGGAGGCAGCTTAAATACAATAGCGTCATACCTGAAACAATATGTTTCTGTAAATATGATGTATTATCAATTGTTATGTTACATAATTTGAAACTATTTGAAGGGCTACCACCACACCATACCATTAAAAGCAGATGTGGCAACTCGAAGTGGGTTTATTTCATACACTTTTCTGTCGGAGAAAAATAAGTAGTTATAAGCATTTATGATCAGGAATTTCATTACCGATTCGTAGAATTATTGGAATTTCGCCAATATGATTTGTGTTATCACCTATGCCAAACTAATGTCTCTTGTTGGGAGATTTATTATATCCTGCTTTATTCTATAATTTTGAATCCTTACAATTACACACATAAAAAATGTTATGAAATTTTTTGTATTAATGCGTAAATTTTTTTAAAAATAATTTTGTAGGCAATTTTATTAACTTTTTCTTTATTTTAAAAAACTTAATATGGTATTAATGGACCTTAATCTATTATTGATATAGAAAATAAATACTTGAAATTACACTACAACCAGAACTGGGTGTTATATGTATATAGGGTTTCGACAAGATCGCATTCCCGCCTTGGAGCTGCTAAATTTAATGTAAAAAATTATCTGTAATAAATTTATAATATTATCTTTGTATACACTGGCACATCTACGATAATGTCAAGGGGGGAGGCTAAAAAACGAAATACGTATACATTAAATAGTTATTCCCTTTTTTTGTAGTCGTCGATTTCTATGAAGGTATTCAAACATATAAAACAAAAGCGTAGACATACATTTTTTTAGTAATGGATTTTATGAAGGTTTTTAAACATATTAAACAAAAAGTGTGGATTGTTGTTTAAGATTAGACCATAAATTGGAGGGCCTTGTGGGGTGTAGTATCCATATAGCTTCCCATAGATCTGCCACTGTTAATACGTATCAAAACTAATTACATACTTTGTTTTTATATAATTAACTTTCGTTTCACTTTCTTTTTTAAAACCAAAAATTGTAAAATACCGATAAGTGACAATTGTAAAATAAAATAAGCTCTTAGTTAAAGGGTATATTATTAGTAGTTTCGAAAATCCGATCTATTAAACTTAATCTAGACTTTTGAGGCACGTTCAGCTTATCGAAATTTTCGATCTCTCTTAAGTATAGAGGACTAACTGGAGAACAGTCTAGAAAACACGACCCCTGATTGAGATTATGATAAAGTAATTAAAACTATATATATTTTTTGCGAACTTCTAAAAATACTCAAAATTCTTTAAAACCAAAAATATTAATATCTTAGTGGAAATTTAACAATATCAAAATAATTAAAAAATAACCAAAGACTAGAACAAACTGTCCCGCTGGAAGTCATTCATCATTATGTCTGAACATTGGTTCCTTTCCAAAAGAAAAAATTTCATTTTTTAACATATAAAAACTGTTGAAAAATTAAGACAAAAAAGATGAAAAATCTGACTCAAAAGATTTTTTCATAATAAAAATGAATTCAATCATTCAATACAGCAAATCTCAACTGTTAAATATTTATATAAACTGCTGGCCACTTGAAACGGTTCACCAGCATTTTTAGCTAAAATTTAAGTTCGAATATTTTTAAAACGAGACGAGAAACTGAGATGCGGTTTTCAGCTGTATCTTGCAAATTTTATTACATGTAACCGATGTTAGGCGTAAAACTTACCTAAGCTAAAAAGTTATTTATACAGGGTGTTAAACAAGACTCTGCAAATTTTTCAATTTTGTATTTGTTCCGAAAATCTACAAAAACAATTTTTTATTTTTAATTGTTAGAATAACGTAATCCTTGGTGAAATTTTAAAAAACAATTTCAAACTTTTTTTAAATTTTTAATATTTTTGAGATTTAGATTGTAGATAATTTTTTTAAGCTGTACCTTTTTATTAGCCATTTGATGTAAAATTTTCTTGCTAGAGGGCCCGTAAGTCATATTTTTTTATAATGTGCACGGTCTGCACTACTCAGAAAATATACAGGATGTAACAAGATGTGGCAAGGTTTGTTAAAAACCTAGCAATCCTAAAGATCATGTACATATATTTCAACAACCTGTAGCATAAAAAAGAATTTAAATTTAAAAGTTTTTACTTTAGTTTTAAGGAGCACCGAATATTTTCTCCAAACGTTTTTTTAATTTTATCTCTAACTTTATTATTTCAAAAAATACAGGTGTTGATTTTACAGCCAAAGTTACCAACATCGTGTAATACAAGAAACATGTAACAGGCTGCCACCTTGTTAGTTTTAAAAATATCAAAAAACTTAAACTTAATCCACAACTCGAGATGAGGTAAGTTTTTTATAAAAAAGTAATTAAAAATTACTTCCGGTTTTACCGGAAGTGGCCCCAACTTTTTTATTTTAAATAGAACCCTGGACATTTTTATTAACTAAATAAAATTAAGCTTATTTTGGACTGCTTGAAACAAGTATTTTGTAAAACGTGACTGCATTTCTATCATGACAGGCCAATGTTGAATTTTCAAAAAATGTCTGTCCAGCCATCATTTTGAAAACAAAACTTAACTTGTGAAATATCGTTAAAAATCTAATTTTAAGCTGAATACGATAGTCCGTTAAATATGCAGAGTCCTATTTAAAATAAAAAAGTAGGGGGTTACTTCCGGTTAAAGCGAAAGTAACTTAATTATTTTTTTTCTAGAAATTTTTTTTATGGAGTTATAGGGACATTTAAAATTTCAAGTTGATATTTTTAAAACTAAAAAGTGGCAGCCTGTTACATGTTTCTTGTGTTACCCGATGTTGATAAATTTGGCTGTAAAATCAACACCTGTATTTGTTAAAATCATAAAGGTAGAGAGAAAATTAAAAGACCGTTTGGAGAAAATATTCACTACCACTTAAAACTTAAGTAAAAACTTTTAAATTTGAATTCTCTTTTATGCTAAGGGTATTGAAATATACCTACATGATCTCTAGGATTAACTAACTGCCACATTTCTTTCATACCCTGTATATGTTCTGCGTAGTGCAGACCGTGCACATTATAAAAAAAATATGACTTAAGGGCTCTCTAGCTTCTACATCAAATGGCTAATAAAAAGTTACTAACATCGGTTATATGCAATAAAATTTGCCAGATACAATTTAAAACCGCACCTCGTTTTAAAAATATTCGAACTTAAATTTTACCAAAAAATGCAGGTGAACTGTTTCAAGTGGCCAGCAGTTCAATTTTTACACCTTTGTTCAAATTGATTTAACTTTTTCAAAAACATTTTTAGAGCGGTTTTCGAATTTTAAATCCCTTCTATTCTACACTATCCGACAAAAATGACTGACAAAAAAAAAGATTTGATTGGGGCGAATGGTTCGCCGAGGTTAAAGCGTACTTGATTATCTCCCAAAAGACAGAATCGCCGCGCAATGAAACGGATAGATGAACCGTACCCTTCACACTTTACGGACGAATGAACGAATCAACGAATAGTGAGCAGCGGGCTTAAGTGGGTTTAGCCTAAATTCTCTTGCTTCAAGCAAAAAAAAAACTCAAGACAGGTCTAGGTCAGTTAAATTGCATTCCTCTCCTTTTTTTTTTATCTTAATTTTGTTCTTCGTTTTTAGTTTTTAAAAAGATATATATCAGTTACGAAAGTAATTTTTATTATTTTTGTTTACTTTCCAAATATTCTTGTATATTTGACTGTATGTATATTTAATATCAATTATTGTACTTGTTCAACTCTGAAGATGACGCAAATTATGTCGAAGTGCAATTTAATTTTTATTTTTCTTACTTGGAAATTTATCTGAACTTTTGAAACAACAAAAAAACAATGTATCTAATTACTTTTATCTAAATGTAAGAAAAAAACCTAAGCAAGCCATCGAAGTTTTGAATTCATGTCCCATGATTATTGGCTGAACTTTTGACAATATTTAATAATGCCATTATTTATTTCATTAACCAACTTAAAGTTTTTTATATACCGGCGAAGACCGATTATACTTCGCACAAGGTGTCCATCAGATACATATTAAATTTAGCTCTTTTAATAGTTCATTTACCCGATTTGTCGATATAATACCTCACGGTCAACAAGATTGGCTGAGAAGTTGCCAAGAGCATGAGTTAGGTCTATTGGTTTAGAAACATTTGTATGCGTAATTAAATTCGGAGGGACAGGACTGCTACATATACTGGCAATACTGGCCCTAAAATTGTGCCAAGTTACGTGTTAAATTTCTCGATGGATCTCGACTAAAGGGCATAAAATGCAACATTGGGATTTATTTAGGGGATGCTTTATTTAACATTGGATGGATCACCTATCGGAGTATTATCTGTCTTTGATGCCTAGTGCCTTTATAACTTTTTCCTTTTTTTCTGTTCCAAGGAATTAGAATAAAATTTTAAGTTCTTCAAACAGGATAAAATATTGGGTTTTAAAAAGTATCACAGTCTTATTATAGGTGTATGATTTTTGTATTCAACATGATACACGATACATTCAACTTACCTATATAAATATAAAATCCATCATAGTTATTAAGACTTTGCATGTAAAGGCCACACATTGAATAACTTGGGATAATGTAAATTAACCAAATAAATAAGGAAGGAAATAAGTTAATAACAGTCTAAAAAAGAAAAAAAAACTTATTAATTTTATATTTTTAAAGCAGGCATATGTGAAATCTTTTAAATATTAAATAATTATGAACCACGTGTGCAGTATTACCTACCTTTGTAAAAATATAAGTAAATCTTCCATACAATCCATCTTCTATATCTCTTTCAACAGTCTTTCTATTATTATTTACTTCATTAAGCGTCATATATAAAAGCAAAGGCCATGGTGCTAAACTCATCACAGCATAATGATAACCTAAAAGAAATATTGGGTTGAATGTATCTTTAGCAGCTCAGCAATCTATTAACCTCATTATCTCCGTTAGGGTGGTTAAACGCCTCTCATGAGAAAAAATAGCTGGAACTAACGATCAATAACGTGAAAAATGTTATTTGCAAGTGAGTACTTCGGTCTTTAAACTGAAGCAAGTACATTACGAACTAATTGTTAGATATTTTAATCATGTAACAAAAATTATTATACTGCCTACCTAATCTGTCATTTAAAATTAATTGGGGGTCCGAATTAGGAACATCCCAAAATACTGCTCCCAATATCAAAGACAAAGAAGCAGCCATCATGACTAAAGTCAACCACTTTATAAAAGTGCTAGGTTGAGTGTATACCATTGCCTTTCTGAAACAAAAAATATTTTTTTCTATTATTTCGTTAAAAGATTGCATATAAATTGTAATTATATAAAGTTTACAAAAACGGGTAATTATAGTAGGCAGAAGATTTTACGAGGTCTTAATTAGAACCAATACTTCACATACTTTGCAGTGATTCACATATTAGTGACTAGAAAAGTTTTAAAGCTTTTTTTCTTTGAAGATCGTACCTTTGCTGAATTTAGATTACTTCATAACATATTGTAAATTCTACCTACTCATGATAAATAGGAAATAATGTGAAAATATATTAATCTAATAACTTCGACAAAAGTGATAAATAAACTAACTAGTCATAGAAAGACAAAATTCACAAACAAAAAAATAAATATTTTATTAATCATTGTCTGTCTTCGACTTTTATTGCCCTGACTCAAACATAAACAGTATCACGAACTGTACATTCGAGGTAAAAAAACGTAAAATGAATATACTGAAGAAAGTTCGGAATTTATAAAATGAGGAAAATAACTTATATTTTAACATAGAAAATATAAATATGGAAAAATAAGAAACGAAAAACATATCTAATAAAAAGTAGTAATAAAGGAATATTAGAGAAAAATAGCAAAATAATTGAATAAACATTTTTCGATTCTTGGATCTAAAACTCCAACCTATAAAAAACAACAACAACAAATAACAAATAACACTACAAAAGCTACAACGTACCACCTATCCTGGTTGTGCTTTTGAAAATGAAAATTCCCAAGTTTTATCTGTCTACACTCAACAGGCAAATTAAAAACAACACATAACGCGACATTGACAGTATTATCGAACAAGACTTGTGCGGCTGTTTGATATTAATAATAAAAAACTAGTAGTATTATTAAGTAGTGTTTTGGACAGGAATTACTTTACATTTAATGTTGTTTCAATCAAATTCGGAACACATTATACTACACCTAATGTCGGTTAAGCAACAAATTAAGTTTTTGAAAAATTTGCAGACTATAATTTTTCTAGTTTGCCAGCCATTTAATTAATTCTTACAACAAAGGCAAATTTCTATTTGGGTTCTGTAACTTTTTGGTCCCTCGATATTTTGCAACGATTAGGAGTTATTTAAAAAAAATGTACATTCATTCCAAATGGTGCCAAATATGAAAAACCCAAGAGACCAAAAAGTTACAGAGCAAAACAAGGAATTCAACTGAAATATTTTTCAGAATGTACGGGGTGTTCGATTATATTTTGAACGGGCTCTATGAGCTTTATTTCTCAAGATATCAAAAAATTTTACACACAAAAGTTTTAGGATTTAGTCTGAATCATCAGAATTTGTTATCAAAAAAGATATGAACATCGGAAATTGGGAGAATGAGCATCATCTTTGTTATTTTAAATGAAACACCCTGTATATTTTTAGTTTATTGAGAAGAGTTTTTTCTCCTGATTCCAAAAATATATGGTTTATCTATTATGCTCACTGTAACCATTAACCCATAATTTTGAAAAAACGTGGAAAAATTATCCGCTCTGGCTTAAATATGGTAGAAATAATAAAAAGCTTTGGTTTCAATTGTTTTTACTTCAAAATGGCCGTTCTGTCACTCACTTATCAACTTATTTTAAAATATGAGCCGCTTTGGCGTATTGGAAAAATAACGGGAGGCTTTGAAATCAATAATTATTGTTCTTATGTTTTTCATTAAATATGGCCGTTCTGTCATCACTTACTTACAAAACTATGCATGGGATTTACTGATCAAGAAAAAGCCAATATTTTAAAAATATACTTTCGTGTAAATAATTATCGTGAAACACGAAATCAATACAGGAGAGGGTATCCTAATTTAGTTGCTCCCTCAATATCTACGATTTATTACATTGGGAAGAATTTTGAGAACAGAAAAACTTTGATTAGAAAAAAGAGGACAACCACTAGAAATGAAGATAACGATTTGGAAATATTGTTATATTTTGAAGGTAAGGAAATTAAACCTATTATTATTGTTTTCAATAAATTATAATTCATGTTTTTTTTTATAGAAGACCCAGAACGATCTATCGAAGACGCAGTGATAATCTTAAACAAAAAAAGGTGGAAAATTTACGAAACCTTGAAGCACTATAAGTATAAACCTTATAGGTTTAGACCAGTACAAAATTTAACTCCATTGAATAAAATACAAAGAGTCGCATTTTCTCAAGAGATGTTGACAAGAATACAGAATGATCCTAATATCTGTAGGGGAATTTTATTCACCGACGAGGCTGCGTTTACAGGTATGTTTAATAGAAAAAACAAACATTTTTGGACAACCCCAAATCCCTATATAAAACAAATTCTGCGAATTCAGGGTCGGAAGTCTATTAACATTTGGTGCGATATGATAGATAATAGAGTTTTGGGGCCTGTAGTAATAGAGCATATTTTGAGAGCCTATTTCCATTATTAAGTAACATTTTTATGGAAAATTTTGAAAAACCACTTATTTGTTGGAGATACATTTTTTGTATCTATTAACATGATGGTCAATGTTTAAACGATTTTTTAAATTATACTAACACACAAAAAAATTTAATTTATTAAAAAGAATTAGACCAACAACCTTGTATTTTTAGAGATATTTTTAAAAAAAGTAATACTCAGATTTGAAACAAAACCTACACAAACTAAGTTACTTACATTCTAACTCAAATTATCCAATTTAGTAAAACGGGGATTATAAAGTTTATATGACAGAGCAAAAATAATATGTAAAGATCAAAATTTTGTAGATGAAAAAATTGTATAAAAGATATTTTAAATCAAAATAATTGTCAAACTTAGATAAAACAAAACCTAACAATGAACAAGTAACGCAACAACAAACAGCGTCAGTACAAAAACAGTACATAAGTGAAACCTCTAGGCTAAAAGAATTAAACAATACAATTAAAGCTTACATAAAAAGTAAGGAAAATCTAACATTTGCCAAACGCACATGATCATAAAATTACTTGGAACGCTTCTAATATTTGGACAAAAGAACCATAGTTCAAAAAACGTAAAATTAAAGAAAGTGCTTTAATACTGTTAAGTAAAGATAATTGTATAGCATCTTGTTCAGTGAATTTTAATACCATATGGTTAAATTTGCTAAATACTGAAGTAAAAAAGGGACATCTCAAAACACAGTAAACTAAAATGAACGTACTCCAGGTACACATAATTTTTTCACCTTATTTAAACAAACAACACCCTTAAATTGCCATTTAATAACATTCTGTTAGAGATTTGCCAGTTTCTCAGATAATTGCTGAAGACGGGGGAGGACTTTTCCCCGAAACTTCCAGAAAACTGGGCATTTTACAGTTTTGTTTCTTGGGTACCTTCTTTGTGGACCCAGAACTCAAGACCACAGCTAGAAATTTGTACGTTTTCTCTTTTTTATATATTGTGGTGAAATACCCATAATAATTTTTTTCTTATATCATAAATCCGCCACTAATATTTCGTAATTATTTGGGCTAGACTGCCAGTGTTTTTATACTATATTTAGATAAACGTTACAGAAAATTCGGCGACTCTTACGCGGAATTTTCCTTGTAACGAGTTGCACCACATAATGGTAATATCACAGTATATATATTCTGTGGTAATACCGTTGATTGAAGGAAAAAGGAAGATGCGCAATCTTATTGGCGAATTCGTGACGATGCTGATTTCATTCCACTTACGTTTCAGCTGCTGTACGGTGGAGTCGCTCTACGGCAAACGCATAAAACACCCATTCGCAGTCGTGATGACCGTCGGCTACGGCATTGATCGGAACGATGAGATTCGTGGAAGACGGTGCCGCGTAATATTATTATGGTTTATTGATCACTCGACGTTATTATTTAATCTAACAAATATTCTATCGCTTTAGCAGTTGACAAGGTAGCAATTATAGGTCTTGACATTTGGAACAAACTTTGCGTTGTTTTATGATGAAATAAAATAAAGGAGATTATTTTAGATCTACGTTTAAATCTAAATTTTAATTTACAAATTATTGTCACTTACCTTTTTTTAAGACAAAATTTATTTTTTACATCATTGTGAACTAATAAAAGTACATGGTGTCCCAAAATTGAGCGTTTTTCCAATGTTTCTGGCAAATAAAACCCTTCATCGGTGCTAATTTATGATGAGGAACGAAACATCGGGTCAAAAATTTAATCACGTCAGATTGTCGACGAAAAAAAAATGGCAATGAGAATGATTTTTAAATAACTTTCGGAGTAGAACAAAAAAGTGGAATATTTTTGAGTTAGGTACTTCTTTTTTGATTTTAATAAAAGTGGTAGAGACAAATAAATTTTAAATTTCCATTACCACATTTTTGGCTTCAAGATAAGGTAGATAATTGAATTTTTGACCGACTCGGGCTTTCCGTTCCTCGGCAATCATTATTAACTAGCATAGATGATGGTTTTTTAGTCCGAAATATCGGAAAAATTTTAAGTGTGATACGCAGTTGGATTTAGAATTAAAATTACTGTTTATTAAGAAGAACACAACATTTTTGACTATTTAAAAAGCAAAGTTTATGATGATCGTTCGGAGACGAATCGTCGAATCGTAAACTTAACAACATATTTTGGTAGAGGGAATAAGGTGGCTGTGATGATGTGACATTTATTTGAAAATATCTTTTTAAAAAAACTCGGTAAAAAATTAAAACGATTTTCTAAAATTTATTTGTTCCGTATATCTTTGGCAGTACTATAACTATTCTCAATTTCAAAACGGCATTTGATTGAGCACAAAATTGGGCAACTTTGCCACAATTGTCTTTGTCACCCAAGAAATTTGAATACCCTGTACACCATGCGAGTGATTTTCCCTGTAAAATGGCTTTTTTTTAAATTAAAAATTAAAGAAAAATATTGTTCATAAAAAATTTTAATTTTTTTTACATTGACTAGAGCATAGATAAGTAAAAGCAAAGTTGGCAAAAGCAAAGTTGAAATATAATGACTTTATTTCAAAATTTTTAAACAAAACGTAATTTAGACATAATATATATTCAAACAAAAGGTAAATAAATATGCAATATTTGCATTAAAAAGATAATGAAAATTTAATTAATTACTATATTTATTATTTATTATTTTGATAAAAATCCAATATGGTGAAACAAAATGGCGGCCTAGTGAATTGTTAAAAAAATTAATATTAACAAAGTACTCATCTAATTTATTTCAAATTTCGCAAAAACATCAAGTATTATGTTTAAATCAAGTGGTAACATTTTGGTAGGAATCCAAGATGGCGGAACAAAATGGTTGCATAATAAAATATTTACAAATTCAGCCTGAAAAAACTGCTTAATAGTTTGATTTCAAATTGTGCGCCATAACTAATTGTGGTATTAATTTAAGATGGCGGAACAAAATGGCGGCCAAATAAAATGTTTGTAATCGCGAAAAAATCACCCTCTCAGGTTTTACACATCTTTACGTTTTAGCGTCGCTAGATGGCAAAAAATATGTTTTATCAATTCCGTCTGTCCGTCTGTCGGTCTGTCTGTCAGTCTGTCAGTTCGCGGCATAGCTTAAAGACTGCTTACCGGATTTACTTCAAACTTTGGTCAAAAATTAAGGGTCATATGGGCATGATCTGATGACGTTTTGGTAAAAATCCAATATGGCGAAGCAGAATGGCGACCTAGTAAAGTGTTAAAAAATTATTATTTATACTCATCCAGTTTATCTCCAATTTTGCAAAAACATAAAGTATTATGTTGAAATCAACTGGTAACATTTTAGTACGAATCTAAGTCGGCGGCTTAATATAATATTTAAAAATTCAGCCCGGAAAACTCCTTAATGGTTTGATTTTAAATTGTGTGTCATAACTAATTGTCATAGGCATAGGGATCAACTAGTAAAATTCTGGAACTGATTCAAGGTGTCAGTTCGCGGCATAGCTTAAAGACTACTTACCCGATTGATTTAAAATTTTTATCAAAAATTAAGGTTCATATGGACATGACTTGGTAATATTTTGGTAAAAATCCAAAATGGCGGCCTAGTGAAATGTTAAAAAAATTATTATGAAAGAACTGCTTTTCCAATTTATCTCAAATTTTGCATAAACATCAAGTATTATGTTGGAATCAACTGATAAAATTTTGGCACGAATCCAAGACGGCGGAACAAAATGGCGGTATAATAAAATATTTAAAAATTCAGCCAGAAAAATCTACTTAATGGATTGATTTCAAATTATGTGCCATAACTAATTGTGGTATAGGGCTCAACTAGTGAAAATGTGTTACTAATTCAAGAAGGTGAAACAATGTTGCGGCCAAATAAAATTTTTGTAATCGTGAAGAAGATCACCCTGTCAGCATTTAGATATCTTCACGTTTTAGCGACTCTAGATGCCAAAAAAACATTTTTTTATCAATTCCGTCGGTCCGTCTGTCGCGTGTCTGTCAGCTCGCGGCATAGCTTAAATACTGCTTACCCGATTGACTTCAAATTTTGATAAAAAATTAAGGGTCATATGGTGATGACCTGATAATATTTTGGTAAAAATGCAATATGTCGGAACAATGTTAAAAAATTTTGTTAAGAGTGGTGTATTATTTATGGTTAAGATCCAGTAAAAAAAACAAGTTTTTTTTAATTGTCGAAGTTTCACAAATTAATTGTTTCATCCTCAGGACACATATGTAGATCTTATATCCTGCATGAAACTCATATTATCTCATTTTACTCCGTTGTTCCGCATACGTTTTTAATGGTTTTCGCTAACAATCCTCTTGTTTTTATGTTAGAGTGGTGTATTATTTGGGGTTAGGATATAGTACAAAAAACAAAAGTCTATTTTGCAACGTTTCGCAACTGTATTGTTGCATCTTTAGGACACATGTAGATTCTATATCCAGCATGAAACCCATATTCTTCAGTCTTCACGTATTCCGTTTGTCCGCAGATATTTTCCAGATATTAAGTTTGTAAATGGTTTTCGGTAACGATTCTCTTGTTGTTATTTTAGAGTGGTGTATTATTTGGGGTTAGGATCCAGTAAAATAAAACAAATGTTTTTTTTAAATTGTCGACGTTTCGAAACTTTATTGTTGCATCCTCAGGACACATATAGATTCTATATCCTGCATGAAACCCATATTTTTAGTCTTTACCTACTACGTTGGACCGCAGATATTTTCCAGATATTAAGTTTCTAAATGGTTTTCGTTAACGATCCTCTTGTTTTTATTTTAGAGCGGTATATTATTTGGGCTTAAGACCCAGTAAAATAAAACAAATTTTTATTTTTAAATTGTCGACGTTTCGCAACTTTATTGTTGCATCCTCAGGACACATAAATTTTATATCCTGTATGATATCCCTATTATCAGTTTTTACTTACTCAGTTGGTTCGCAGATATTTCCCAGATATTAAATTTCTAAATGGTTTTCGTTAACGATCTTCTTGTTATTATGTTAGAGTGGTGTCTGGTTTGGGGTCAGGAAATATCTGCCGACCAATGGAGTAGGTAAAGGCTAATATGAGTTTCAGGCAAAATAGAAAATATATGCCCTGAGGATGCAATAATAAATTGGCGAAACGTCGGCAATTTAATAAAGACCTTTATTTTTTTTACTGGATCCTAACACCAAATAATACACTACTCTAACATAACAACAAGGGGATCGTTAATGAAAACCATTCTGAAACTTAATATCTGGGATATCTAGGTAAAGGCTGATAATATGGGTTTCAATTTAAGATAGCGGAACAAAAAAACGGGAAAATACAATTTTTAAAAAATCAACGTTAAAACTCTTCTTCAATTGATTTTAAATTTTACAGAAAAATTAAATTTGAAAATGGGATACTTATTGAATTTATTTTAAATTATGTTATTAAAAAAAGTCAAGTGTGGCATAGGTAGAAAGGAAATGGTAAACATATTGGTAGAAATCCAATATGATGGAACAAAACGGCACAATAAAATGAAGACAGAGTATATGTTACACATTTATACTGTGACTATATACTGAACTAACTTGGATCACACTTCCTAATAAAAGTAATAATTCATAACGAGAGAAGTTCCGTGTTAACAATACAACATGAAGGTTATTATATAGTTAATTATATATTTTTGTTAACGCTATTTTGGAGCTATTACTTAAACAATTATGCGAAACGTCCAAATTTCTGCTTGAGACATTTTCTCCGTAAGTATAGGAAAATTGGATAAGTAGTTTTTTAGTAATAATTTTTTAAACATTTCACTAGGCCGCCATTTTGTTTTGACATTTGATTTTTACAGGTCATTCCCATATGACCCTTAATCACAGAATTAAACTGTGCCTTAATTTTTGACCATAATTCATAATTTGTAGTCAATCGCGTAAGTAGTTTTTAGCTATGCCGCGAATAGGCAAACCGACAGGCAGATCGACGAAATTAAGAAAACATGTTTTTCGGCATCTAAGAACCTTGAAACCTAAAGATCTAAAAAAACCTCGAAGGGTGATTTTTTACGATTTTAATATCCGCCTTTTACGAGGGAAGAAAAATAAACTAGGAATGTGCCAACCGTTTTGCTCTGGGCTTTCGCTCGAACCGAGTCGAACCGTTTGGATTTTACAGGTTGTCAAAATTACAAAATTAAAATTTTCGATTCGTAAACGACTGGCAGCGCGCGGCGCCAAGCAAAATCTCGGACACCTTTTGTGCCACGAATTCGCCCATAAGGTTGCGCATCTTTTTTTTTCCTTCAATCAACGGTGACACTTATTATAAATACATACAGTTATTTGGTAACAATTGTATTCATATTATATACATTTTAACATAGTTTACTTTTCTCAATCTTTTATGAAAAAAAAAGGTAGATCCCTTCTAGAACTTTTTAATTTATATTTTCTTTTTAAATATGATATTTTTACTCATTTTGCAAAATTTTCTATGCTTTGTCAAACATGCGGAAATAATAATGTATAACAATATATCGGATAAACTTTGTTTATTCTAAACATAATTTTCCGAGGAAATTTCATTTCTATTTTCCAAACTTTAGAACAACTGAAACCAGTTACATGTAAACTTTGTTTTGCTGTGCATCCTAAATATTTTTCTGCACATAAGTATGCAAAAATAAAATAATGCTCACGCAGTTACTTTTATGATTAACGAAGACAAAGCAGAAGAATTCCTTAGGCATCGACAAATTAGGATATGTATAGTGTACTGCTCAATAGATCGAAGAGTCTGGGTCAGGAAATGTGGCAGATGCTGGGGATATGGCCATGAACAGAAAGAATGTACAAGACAGGAAATGAAACGGAAATGCTTGAAATGTGGTGAAGCCGGACACATAACAACTTCCTGAGGGATTAAAGAATACTGTCCAACTTGCAATGAAAAGGGACATAGGGTGTACCGTTTTCCGGCCTGCATTATCAATTGCTAAAAAAACGCCTTACACTCAATAATCAAAATGCCAATGCCAATACTGCGAATAAACACAAACAGATCCCTGAGAGTACACGAGATGACATTCGCTACAGCTTATGAAAAATTAACGTGGATACGATTTTTAAAGCAAATGGCATCATCGGCATCAGAACCCAAGAATTCGACATCTATGGTTGTTACAAATCTCATATCTCCGAATGTGCACATAAATGCTTTTGAAATGTACATAGACGACCTCATGAACATGAGTCACTGATTCTAGGAGACTTTAATGCAAAATCGCAGGATTAGGGCTCCCTTTACAACCACCAGAGGGGAAATATGTTACTAGAAGAACATTTGTTAGTAAAAACGGCAGCTCCTTTATTGATATTACTTTTTCTACGCAGAGGTTAGAAGGAAGATTGAAGGTTGGAAAATATTAGAGAATGAACCTATGTCCCTGCATAAACACATCACCTTTCTGGTATAAGATAGCACAGAGAAACATACAGGTATCAAGGTAAGATTAGTCTCGATAAGGCCAAGTTCAAAGAATCTCTCCATAGGGAAATACTAAATATACAAGGGTATAGATTAAATCCAGAAATCCTTGTAAACACGGTAAAACGAGTCTTTGATCAATCAAAGTCGTGCTAATCTAGCAGCCAATAGTATCCTGTACTGTTGGACCGAAGAAATCGCGGGAAAAAGGCAGGAATGCGTCAGAGCAAGGAGAAGATATACGCGAGTTGCAAGAGAAAACCAAGATATTCTCGACAGGACCTGAATTTACAAAGAAAAAAGAAAGCGCTTACATCCCTAATAACTACAGAAAAAAAGAAATAAATGGAACCAACTCTGGGGCAAACTTAACGAAGATATCTGGGGAGAGGGATACAAAATTATTAAAAAGAATTTCAAAGACTCAGGCCCACCTTTCACACTTTCGGATGATAAAACTTTAGAAATTGTTAACGTGCTATTCCCAAATCGCTACAAACAACTACTAAGGAGGATTGCAACTGGAATCCTCCCCATGGCCCTGACGGTATACGTTAAAGATTAATCAAAAAAGGCATATCACGAGACCTGATTAATACAAAAAGGGACTACCTAGACCAAAGATTCATACAGGCGACTGTTAAAAAGATAGACGTCACAGCGGGCATACCACAGGGATCCGTTCTGGGTCCTCTTCTGTAGAATCTACTATATGACCCGGTATTAAGAAAGAAAGGGGAAGGGAGTTTGACGGGTAGCCTGATCTTCAGAATAAGGCAGGAGACTTGCACACTTGGGGCAACAGAAGATTGGTACACAAAGGCCAAACACAAGACGATAAAACACTTTACCAACCCCTAAAAAAAGGTCAGGTCAGGTGAGGCAAAGAATACAAACTAACCGGACGAACCCCTATATATAACGGATAGATAGCGAAGGGGAAGTCAAAAAAATTGATAGAAAACTGTTCAAATATCCTGTAGAACATAGAGGATCCTATTGCTGAAACAATCATACCGGAACTAAAAAGAGTGTGCAATAAACATTTAAAAAAGAGGCTGATAAATTGAAAAAAATGACAATCGGGTTACTGGTGTAATAAGAAGAGAGCTTACTAGACTTTCCAAAATCAAAACAGGCCCTGAAAGCCTAGATGCAATAATGGATACAAACATCACATATAGAGATGCCAAAGAGAAACTTAGTCATACAACAATGAACAGTAAACGGCAAAAGTGTCAAAAACTCTGGCGAAAAACTGGAATATGATATATAGGGTAGGGCCTACAACATAGTCAAAAATAAATTAAATTCTTCAGGGCACACAACCATATCATTAGGAATTATACTTCGCATGTCCTATCCTCATTATTACAATTTTTCCACCAAGTAGTCCTGTTCTGTTCGAGTTTTGTGCAATCGTTTAGAGAAAAAAGACGCGGCAACACCGCCGGTACCCGTTCCCTGCCGCTCTTCGGTATCCTTCATTCTGTTTTGTTTGCAGAGAGAGTGCGCGTCGTTTTTTTAAGAATTGTAATCAAATCCAAGTGTTATTTTTATTGGAAATGGGAAAAATAAAAAATAACAAATGGTCTAAAGATCAAGTAAAGAAAAAGTTGCGCAAAAAGTTCAAAAAATATAAGAAAATGTTAGAAATGGTGTCGTCTTCGTCAGAATCAAGTAAGTATCAATTAATTATCAATTTCTTGATTTGTATATGCCAACCTACCTAATTATTAGCTTGCTTAATAAAGTATTATGCGTTATATTAATTTCCCAAATTCCTGTGAGTGAATCTAATGACAATCAAAACCAATATCTACTTATTATTCAAATCTTAAAACATCTAACTGTTCAATCAGGACATAAGGTTCAAATTCGTCCACAGCGGTGCGTCACTATTTAGGCCGATATCGATCGCCGGTGCTGGCGTTATCTTGTGTAAACATAAACATATTAGAACCATAAAAATGCTTGAAATAAATGGGTCACCATGTTGATCACATCGTTTGTTTTGGGCACAAACAGAATACGACTGACACCATGTTGCCAGTTTTATCTGATATATATATATATATATATATATATATATACGTATATAGTCTAGCATAAGGGAGTTATATAAATTAAATTAAATAAAAGAAATAATAATTATATCAATTACAATGGAAAAAAAAAAAAAACGAATATGTCACTATGTTGATCATAAAATTCGTTCTATAATTGACAGGTAATTACAACTTAACACCATGTTGTTAAGTTTTATCGGGGATATTTAACTATATTGAAAAAAAATTTTTTTTTTTTCATTATATAAAACTGGTTGAAGAAACAGTTATGTATTTTCTTCTCTTTTCAACCTTACAGGTTCGGAAAGTTCAGACTCAAACAAGTTCTGATACTGACAATGAATTACCAGCCGAAGAGGTGATGGCGGAACAACAACCTACACCAGAACCTGTTGATATTTTAGGGATCGATCCTAAAGGTACAATTCCTGAAGGGCCTGAAATTCGGGAAGAAATAACCTCCAGGTGGCTTGCCATCGCCAAGGAAGGAATTAAGAAGGAAGAAAGGGTTGATCTTCTATCAAAATATCCCATCATAAAAAATGGGAAAACATTAAATGGTCCAGTACTGAATGAAGAGGTGAAATCCTGCTTAAAAGAGGGCGGCGTACGTCAGGACGCCTTCATTGCAAACATTCAAACTCAATTAGGCGTTGCGATAAGTGCCATGGCAGTTCCAATAGAAAAGATGTACACGGAGCCAACGGAAAACACAAATCCATGGCTTAAAGGTCTGGCAGACGCCGCAAGACTAATAATAGACGTTCACCATTCATTATCAGCACATCGAAGATACTTAGTCAGCCCACACCTTAACCCAAACATCAAAAATGTCATAGAGCAATCTCCTATCGAAGAACTGCTTTTTGGTCATAATTTTACCAATAATCTTAAAGCATCTAATGATCTTAAGAAAACTATGATAGAACTAAAACTCGCAAAACCATCCCTGGTAAAACCCAGGCACGAGCCAAATCGGAATAAGCCAGGAGTTTCGGGAAACTTCAAACGCCCCGCTCAGACCTATCATCGCCAAACTTATGGGGACAAGCGCCTGGGTCAGAACAACAGAAGAGCATCATCTTCAGTGACGGGGCACAAGGCTCATCTTCGCAAGAAGTACCAACGTTAGAGGTAAGCAATACAATATATGCCGGCCGTTTACAGTATTTTATCACTGAATGGGAAAAAATAACCTGTAATTCAACAGTTCTAAAGTGGATTAAGGGGGTCCCATTAAAAACAGTGTCAAAACCACATTGGGTCAGACAAAAGTTTTGCTCACAAGGGACTAAAAATATCAAAACAATTACATATATTCAAGCAATTGAAAAACTAAAAAAAAAATGGAGCTATATCTCCATGCACATGTGAAGAGGGAACTTTTGTCTCTCCTCATTTTCTCAGAAAAAAACCCGATGGTTCACACCGTTTCATACTTAACCTCAAATATTTTAATAGATACCTAAACCCCCCCACACTTTAAACTGGAAGATTATAGAGTTGCAAAAAATCTCATATACAAAGATTTTTATTTAACCACTTTAGACCTTAAAGATGCCTATTTTTTAGTTAACAAGAAAATTACAGAAAATACCTTAGTTTTGTCTTTAATGGTAAAATGTATAAATTTACTTGTTTGCCCTTCGGCCTTAGCGTGGCACCATATATCTTTACAAAACTCATGAAACCTGTAGTTCAATACTTAAGGAAAAATGATGTTGTATGCGTTGGATATTTGGACGATATTTTAATAATTTCTCGCAACCTAGAGGAAAGTAGAATTAATACAGAAAAAACAATTAATTTACTAGTTTCCTTGGGTTTTCTTATTAATTGGGAAAAATGTAATCTCGCCCCTTCACAAAACTGCATCTTTTTAGGATTTCAATTCGATACCTCAAGTATGTCTTTTAGCATACCTCACATAAAAGGAAATAAATTAATTACATCAATCAGGGACTTATTAAACAAGGGGTTTTGTAATATTACCGAATTAGCCCAAATTATTGGGAAACTAACTGCAGCTTGTCCAGCAATAAAATATGGGTGGTTACACACCAAAAGACTCGAAAGGGAGGAATATTTAGCATTAAAAAAACATAAAAATTATAAAAAAGTCATATACCTCTCGGGCAAAGCAAAAACTGATCTTAAATGGTGGATAGATAATATATTAATTGCTAATAATACGTTGGAAAGTAGGTCTTTCGAATTAGAAATATTCACAGACAGCTCAAAAACTGGGTGGGGGGCAGTTTGTGGGGAGACTAAAATACATGGCTTCTGGAGTTCCGATGAAAAGAAAAACCATATTAACTGGCTGGAAATCGCAGCAGCCTTTTATGGTTTGAAATCCTTTTGTAAGAACATTTCGAATAAAAAGATTCTACTAAGAATTGATAACACTATGGCAGTATCTTACATTAATAGGATGGGGGGTATAAAATATAGAACTTTAAATCACATTAGTAGAAAACTCTGGCTTTTTTGTGAAAGTAAAAATATTTGGGTATTCGCTTCATATATCAATACAAAAGAAAATTTAGAAGCTGACAGAGAATCAAGGTCAAATCCAGAAGACATTGAATTCGAATTATCCCCCCAATGTTTTGAAAATGTTGTTAAATCACTGGGAAAACCGGATATCGATTTATTTGCCACAAAGTTAAATAGCAAATGCAACCAATATGTGTCATGGAAACCCGATCCCGACTCTATAGCAGTAGATAGTTTTACCATACCTTGGACCAACTATTTTTTCTATGCATTTCCCCCTTTTCTAATTATATCAAGAGTTCTTAACAAAATTATTGTGGATAAGGCCGAAGGAATAGTAATTGTGCCAAACTGGAGAAGTCAACCATGGTACCCATTATTCCTGAGAATGATTGTTGGAAAGCCATTATATTTCTCACCTAATAAACATATGCTTTTGTCCCCTTTCAGGGAACCTCATCATTTATGGAAAGACCTTACCCTGGTGGCCGCGAGATTGTCCTGGAAGCCTTCAAGAGGAGAGGCATCCCAGACACTGCATCAGAAACCATGTTGGCCTTAATTTCTCAAAAAACTATAAAACAATACCAAATCACTTTCAAGAAATGGTGGGATTTCTGTCAAGCAAACGACAGTACTTTATTTGAGCCACAAATAACAAAGGTAATACAATTCCTAAGTATAGAGAGGGATAATGGAAAGTCATTTTCTTCCATAAATCTCCACAAATCTGCTCTATCATTTTTAGTATCTTTTAAAAAAGAACAAAAACTCATGCTTAAGAGATATTTGAAAGGCATATATAATCAAAAGCCTCCCACTCCAAAATATTTAAATACTTGGGACCCCCATCCTGTCTTAAAATATTTAGAAACTTTACATCCCCTGGAAAACCTATCCTTGCAGTTAGTATCGTATAAACTAGTAGGACTGTTAGCTCTAATATCTGGCCACAGAATACAAACTTTCACCAAAATTCAACTTCATCATATAATAGAGTCACAAGATAGATTAGAAATACTAATTTCAGAAAAAATAAAAACTTCTAGATTAAATAACCCACAACCTAATCTAATAATCCCTTTTTTTCACAGTCACCCCGAAATTTGTTTAGCTACAACAATAAAATTTTATGTTGAAAAGACTAAAACACTAAGAGACATTAATTGTGATAAACTTATTATAACGCATAAAAAACCCCACAGAGCTACATCGACACAGTCCTTGAGTCGATGGATTAAAGAAATTCTTGGAAAAAGTGGAATAAACACAAACATTTATAAAAGTCATAGTACAAGACACGCATCAACTTCAGCCGCGTTAAGGGGAGGGGTAAACATTGACACGATTAGGAAAAGAGCAGGTTGGACTGAAAAATCCAATGTATTTACTACGTTTTACAATAAGCCATTAGACCCAGACCAAAAAGCCTATGCAGAAGGTGTATTAAAAGGGTCAAGTTTTCCTATATAGACCAAAAATAATAATAATTTTTATATTTGTTCTTAAGTTAGTTTTAAACTGAGTGTTGTAAGTTTATTTTTAGTTTACAGTTAAGCACATTTAAGATATATTAATTTAGGAGTAGTATTTAAACCTAATTATGGCATAATTTTACATTTATCGTTAATAAATTACATGAATCAATATTAGACTGTTAATTAAACGACTCTACAATAGATCGCCTTTTGTTTCTCTAAACATCTACTTGGTGGAAAAATTGTAATAATGAGGATAGGACATGCGAAGTATAATTGAAAAATAAAATGACTTACCTTAAGGAAATTTGATTTAAATTATACGAGCATGTCCTATCCGAAATTATTACAAACCCTTCCCAAAATTACCTATGATCCCACCCTATAGGCGATCTAATATGTCCAAAACAGAATGAAGGATACCGAAGAGCGGCAGGGAACGGGTACCGGCGGTGTTGCCGCGTCTTTTTTCTCTAAACGATTGCACAAAACTCGAACAGAACAGGACTACTTGGTGGAAAAATTGTAATAATTTCGGATAGGATATGCTCGTATAATTTAAATCAAATTTCCTTAAGGTAAGTCATTTGATTTTTCAATTAGGAACCAAATCTCCAAATTATTCCCTGTACTGTACCAATATTTACAGATGCAGAATTGATGAACACCTATGAACGGACTCAAACCAAAGAAAGTCCCAGGGAGGTATGGAATCACACCCATGACATAGACACGGTCAGGTCAGGTCAAATTAGGTTAGATTAGGTTAGGTTTGTTGAAATGAAAGCGCGCGAAAAAAATTTGCTTTTTATATAACTGGTTTCAGCTAAACGCAAGTTGACCCAATGCATATGTTGTCATTCACATATCTGACATTTGTTCACTTATTAATCACCACAACTTTCATTTGTCAAGATTTTAACTTTAGGTATAATATTTACATATACATATATTCATACACACTATATTCTGCTGTTTATCCCTAGAACCACTTGAACTTTGTACAAAATTTGATATCAATTTAATAAGTAGCTTTTTTACACAAAATTTTTACATTTTATTAAGTCGCCATTTTGTTCCCCTACTATGAATTTTTACAAAAATATTACCAGTTCATTTTTCTGATTTTGGTATAAAATCTATAGTCAATGGGTTCATTTTTATCCCATACTTGTTTTTTTTCAAAATCAAGCTATGCCGCGAAGAGAGACAAACGGACGGAACGACAGATCCACACGTTTTTGTGATGTACGGTTAAGATAAAAAAAATTAGAGGGGTGATTTCATAATACTGTAATACATAAAAATAAAACAATTCACGGAAATAGAATTTTAAAAACCTTTAAACATTATATAAGGTTGTTTTTTCGTATAAGATTCTCATTCAAATTTTATTAGTTCATAACTTAATTATTGTGTAAAATTTGAAGTATTTGTATAAATAGCATTTTGATACTTGCATTTTAAACATTTTATTTGGTCGCCATTTTGTTCCTTCATACTGTATTTTTATCAAAATATTACCAATTCATTCCCATATCATCATTGATTTTGGAATATTTAAGTTAATTGGGTAAGCATTTTTAGCTGTGGTGTGCACAGATAGCGCGAAATTTGTTTTTTCGGCATTTGGGTATCCTAAAGTGCAAAGTTCTACCAAAACTTAAAGCTAACTTTCTAAGGATTGTTTTTTATAGTCTTATAATTTCTACTCTGATATTCATTTTAGGTTAGGTTAGGTTAGGTAAAATTTAAAACATATTTTTGAATAATCAATAGATTTATTATTATTAGGTATTTAAAGTTAATTTATCAATGTTTATTAGAGGATTTAATATACCGACTACAAAATTATAAATAATATGAGACATACAATGTTTTCAAGAAGATTAGAAAGGATTTTAAAAATTTTGAAAGAAAAAATACAGAAATAATGTGTTATTGTGACATTGAAACATTATAGCTTATTTGAGATCAAATTATCCGAGCTGTATTCATGAGAAGTTCATAATGATATTTTTTTTATTATTTGATAGGATTTTATTAAGGATGAAATTAATTTTTAAGAAATAAAATAAAGTCAAGGCCCATATTTAAAATAATGAGGGTGAAAGTGATAACTCAAATATGATCTAACATAAGAAATAACTAAAATCTTCATCTTGTAGATTAAAAAAATATGAGACAATCTTACTTTAAACGGATTTGTCCATCCAATGAAAATAATTTTCAGATATTTAAGAAATTATTCGCATTTTCTCCAAAAATGCTGTAACTAAAAAAATCTGACAGCTCAGATAAAAAATATATATATATATATATATATATATATATATATATATATATATATATATATATATATATATATATATATATATATATATATATATATATATACAGGGTGTTTCAGTTTTTTGTTGCATAACTTTAACAGTTGATAGAACTTTTCAAATTAGTGCAAAAAGTTCTTATAAACATAGGTCGTGAAGCGCTTAGTTATCAAGATACAGGATGTTAAAGTTTGCATTAAATTTTTCCTTTTTTTCCATTATATCTAAACGGTTGGACATAATGGCACAAAATTGGGTATTTGGGGGTTTTTGGGTGCGGAGAATTTAAATTCGATGTTAGTTTTCATATTGCTGCTAGAGGGCGCCACCGGCTTATCAGCACACTAACGTTATTGAACAGAACTTTTTTACCACTCGGTATATGGCTTCAGTGATTAAACTTTCCAATTCCCCCATCTCTTCTTCATAAAAAAGGTATACCTTGTTTAAGTCTCTAGGAGTGACCGTTTTCCAGAAAATCGCACTTGAAAGTTCAAATACTATGAATTATTATGATCTTTGTTAAATGAGTTAATCAACAAATTAAAGGACTTTTCAAACATTTTTTTTTCTGAATATAAAGTTTTGCCGTATTTTTATTTTTTAAAATTATCTTTAATATTTATTGCGTAAATTTATTAAGTTTTTTGCGATAAAAACTGAAAAATAAACAGCTTCCGGGAGAACTTTTTATTGTTAAAAAATTTAACGTTTTTGATTAAAATTTTTATAATTTTTATACATACGTTTTTTTTTCTAAAATACTTTTAAAAACACAGAGCTCTAAAGTTTTTAATTTTAAAAATAGATGCTTTTTAAATATTTAAAACATTTTTAACGTATCTTTTGCGGTAGAAAAAATGTACTCTTTCCATAACCCATTAAAGTTGGCCTTTTTTGAGATTTGCTTTTTTTTCAATGTAATATAGGTTTTTGGAATAATGGTATGGTGTAATCTATTTTATCACATAGCCAAAATTTATAATTTAAAAAATGTGGCTGACACACTTTTTCTATTTCCTTTGAACTAAAAAAAAAACGTAAACCCAAAATAAAAAAAAATTTATATAAAAAATCGAAACTTTAATTAAAACATAGGAAACTAATACATGTAATAGCCATTGAAAACAAAATGAATTTTAAAAAATTTAAAGAAGATGTTCAAAATGTGAACCATTTTGTTCAATACATAGTTCACATCGCCGAAAAACTGAGCGTGAAATGTTATTTAGGAATGGTCTCACCTGACCACAGGCATCCCTAATTCTATTCAAAAGTTCGTCTCTTGTTTGAACGGGAGTTTCATATACTTTTTCCTTTAAAAATCCCCATAGAAAAAAGTCCAAAGGGTTTAAATCTGGAGATCGTGGAGGCCACTGAACTGGTGCTCCACGACCAATCCATCTTTGTGGATAATGATTATCTAGCCAGTTTCTCACCAGCCTCCCATAGTGTGCTGGACATCCATTAAGTTGGAACCAAGCTCTTCTTCTTAAATTCAATGGAATGTCTTCCCACATATTCCCATGTTCCGTTTCTAAAAATTCCAAAAAAACCGCTGCATTTACCCGCTGAGGCAAAAAGTAAGGTCCAAAAAGATTATTGTTGTAAATGCCTATCCAGACGTTTACACTAAACTCGTATTGAAAGTTTCTTGGCCTAACGGCATGTGGATTTTCATGTGCCCAAACGTGCTGGTTATGAAAATTTACAATTCCACGACGAGTAAAACAGGATTCATCGGTCCATAAGACATTTCTTAAAAAGTATCTATTATTTGCAATTAGATTAAGAATTCTCTGACAAAATAACATTCTTCTTTCTTCATCTCCGGGTAGTAATCCTTGAATCGGTTGCAAATGATAAGGATGCCTCCGATCACGTTTAAGAACTCTATAAACATAGCTGGTTGAAATTCCTAATTCAATGGAAACTCTTCTTACACTTGTGGTTGGATCTCGATCAAACATACCCAAAATTTGTCTTTCAAAGTTTCTAGGTGGCCGAACGTTAATACCATTTTCTCGAACGTTGCCTAGACCCTGTTCAACTATTTGCCGATGAATTCTTACGAAAACCGAACGATTCGGATGTCTTCTATTTGGAAATCTGCGCCTGTATTCGTGGGCTGCTTCGGCAGAATTACCATTTGCAAACCCATAAATAAAATGAATATCCGCCAACTCTTGATTAGAAAATACGAAAGGCATTTTACTAAGTAAAGTACTAAAGTAGACAAAAAACGAGAAAGAAAATAGGCAAACTGAAATTTCTGCAAATAAAATACACAAATATGAATGAAGTTTACTCAAAAGTTTACTTTTGTTTTCGGTTTCATAGCAACAGGTTTCATGGCCCACTATTTTTGTTATTATTAACACGGTTCTGCTAGGCAGTCTAAGACTAAAAAATGGCAGGGTAACCTTAACTTTCAAGTGCGATTTTCTGGAAAACGGTCACTCCTAGAGACTTAAACAAAGTATACCTTTTTTATTAAGAAGAGATGGAGGAATTAGAAAGTTTAATCACTGAAGCCATATACCGAGTGGTAAAAAAGTTCTGTTCAATAACGTTAGTGTGCTGATAAGCCGGTGGCGCCCTCTAGCAGCAATATGAAAACTAACATCGAATTTAAATTCTCCGCACCCAAAAACCCCCAAATACCCAATTTTGTGCCATTATGTCCAACCGTTTAGATATAATGGAAAAAAAGGAAAAATTTAATGCAAACTTTAACACCCTGTATCTTGATAACTAAGCGCTTCACGACCTATGTTTATATGAGCTTTTTGCACTAATTTGAAAAGTTCTATCAACTGTTAAAGTTATGCAACAAAAAACTGAAACACCCTGTATATATATATATATATATATATATATATATATATATATATATATATATATATATATATTATATAGTACTATACTATATTATATACTACGTGAATAATACTAGGGCTTGCACAAAGCAGTTTGATCGTTTAACCGACATTGGTAAAGATGCAGGAGGACCTGGATCACTTAATGGCGGTTGCTTTTGCCTAAATATTTCACCTAATTGTTCAATTCGTTGAGAGGATTCCAACATTGCTTCTGCTGACAAATCATCTAACGTAACTAAGTCCACTGAAAATATACATTAATTTTTTGTTCATAACGTTTAATACAAATTGCATTGATTTGTTTAAAAATAACCCAAGTAAGTTAGGACAACTTTAATAAGTGTACTTTATCTCGATATTTTGATATCTATAGTAAGTCAGAAAAAGTATTTTAAATTCGCACTAATTTTATTTTATCAATTTTTTATATAACTGTACAACATGAAAGCAACAGATTAGATCAAGAATATGTCGGAATAAGTCTTAATACTCTACCTCTGTAGAAATATTTAAAAATATATGCATGTTAAAAATCGAAAAAACTAAATGCGGTACTAAGCTTTTTATTTTTTGCTATACCGTGCGATACCCTTATTATGTTAGCTAGTCGATGTTTTCAAAGGCTGAAAAATTCATAATAACACCTTTCTAATGCCAAATACGTAATAAAAACAAAATAATAACATCTGTAATTACTCAAATAAAGAGGAAGATTAACGGCTATTTGGACGATAATATTTGATATTTGTTCAACGATTAAAAAAGCCATGTTTCTTATTTTAGAATAATCTTGATGCAAATTTACATTGTTTTTAAAGGTAGAAGTATATTTTTATTTTATTTTTAAACTTGACTAGATATATTTAGAATGCGTTAACTTAAAAACGATCTGACATCATAATTTCCATAAAAGCAATGCGCATAATATTATCCACAAAAAATACACTATAATAAAAAATATACAATAATATATATAATTCTCAAACTCGGCTTTCCATAGTCTGTGTTATTGCAAAATGCTAATTGGCTTTTTTTTTCTGTTTCTGTTTCTGTCAAGGTCATCGAATTTTGGCCCTGGACGGAATAATCATTCTACAAAATTAATTTTAACCTAAATGGAGGGTATGATGTTGTTGTCTGTGTGTGTCTAAGCAATGTATTTCGTTTTATATTTTTTTACTCAAAATTTGTAATTTGAAGTGAAACGATTTCTGCCTTAGGTAATAAAAAAAATTGTATATTTCCTCTTTGTAGTTAATAATGTCACTTTTCAGATGTTAGACCATGATTCTTACCACTTGTTTATATTTGTATTCATTTTTTAGTGTACACAAGATCATTGTTAAAGACTAAAAAATAGCCGAAACGTTTGAATAAAAAAAAAACACGAAAAAAAAAGGATATGAAATAATTTTGTTTTATTCCTTGTATGAACCTCATCCAAAGAAATTTATTTTTCAAAAAAATATATATTAAAAAAGTATTCTACAAATATATATATATATATATATATATATATATATATATATATATACGTATATATATATATATATATATATATATACGTATATATATATATATATATATATATATATATTTTTTTTTTTTTGTTAAAAATTCTTGGGTACTGGTTTATTTTCTTAAAAGAATTATTTATTTCCTTAACGTTTCGCCCTTCATAGAGAGCTTTTTCAAAAGGATATTATTGGCCTACAATAAATACAAAACTATAAAATATCGATTGACACGCTAAAAACTATTATAATAAAATGTTAAAATAGGAAATCAGTATACGCACCTTAGAAATAAAAACAACTCACTGCATTATAGTAGCAATGATGTTTCAGTTGTGACTTGTGGAAACTAAATAAATACTACCGATGGGTTTTATTTTTTGTTTTTGGCTGAAAGCGATTATTTAGATTTACAATGTTTACATTATTTATATTGGTGTAAAATCAAGTTGATATTATAGAAATTATATTTATGATGGTGTAGTATAGAATATATAGGCATTTTATTATATGTAAAATACTAAATTAAAAAATTAAAATATCAGACCGTGGTAAATCTGACTCAATTTCTTGACATCTTGTTTATCATTTACGGAATGTTTTTCTTTTTTGATATGAAACATCTCCTTAATCATTAATTTTTGATAGTTAGTGTCTTTATTCAAAATTCGTGTGTCAGAAAAATTAAACTCGTGATTTTCTGATTTTTCATGTTTATGTAGGGCAGTGGACGCATTTTCGGGCATGGTCGGGCCGCTATCTAAATTTTAACTCTCACCATCCTAATAGTCAAAAAAATAGTGTTGTGTTTGGATTAGCTGACCGTGCCATATTGTTAACGTCTCCAAAATATCGCGCGGAAACATTAAAAAAGGTAAGAGAAACTTTAATTGAAAATAATTTCCCACTTAAATTAATCAACAGAATTATCAAACAAAGGACATACCTATATTAAAATAAATTAAACAAAGAGAATAATCCAACAAAAAATAAAAATGAAAACAAATCTTATATATCATTACCATATATAAACGAACTGTCTGAAAAAATTAAATACGCTCTTGCCAAACACAACATAATTGTTTGTCACAAATCCAATAATTTATTAGGCTCCCTATTCACACCTCTCAAAAGTAAAATACCAGTAAAAAACAATCAAACTTAATATATGCGGTACCATTTGAATTGTCCCATTTACATTGGCATTACCTAGAGAACAGAATAAACGGCCACAAGTACACAAAAAATGCGTCCACTGCCCTACATAAACATGAAAAATCAGAAAATCACGAGTTTAATTTTTCTGACACACGAATTTTTTTATCAAAAATTAATCATTAAATTTTTTCAAAAAAGAAAAACATTCCGTAAATGATAAACAAGATGTTTAGATTTACCACCGTCTATATTTTAATTTTTTAATTTGGTATTTTACATATAATAAAATGCCTATATATTCTATACTACACCATCATAAATATAATTTCTATAATATCAACTTGATTTTACACCAATATAAATAATGTAAACATTGTAAATCTAAATAATCGCTTTCAGCCAAAAACAAAAAATAAAACCCATCGGTAGTATTTATTTAGTTTCCACAAGTCACAACTGAAACATCATTGCTACTATAATGCAGTGAATTGTTTTTATTTCCAAGGTGCGTATACTGATTTCCTATTTTAACATTTTATTATAATAGTTTTTAGGGTGTCAATCGATGTTTCATAGTTTTGTATTTATTGTAGGCCAATAATATCCTTTTGAAAAAGCTCTCTATGAAGCGCGAAACGTTAAGGAAATAAATAATTCTTTTAAGAAATTAAAACAGTACCCAAGAGTTTTTAACAAAAAAAAATTAGACATGGTTTAAGAAAACGCAACAAAAATATATATAATATATATATATATATATATATATATATATATATATATATATATATATATATATACATATATTGTAGAATGTTTCTTGAACTTTTTTAATATATATTTTTTTGAAAAACAAATTTCTTTGAATGAGGTTCATACAAGGAATAAAACAAAATTATTTCATATCCTTGTTTATTTTTTCGTGTTTTTTTTTAATTCAAACGTTTCGGCTATTTTTTAGCCTTTAACAATGATCTTGTGTACACTAAAAAATGAATTAAAATATAAACAAGTGGTAAGAATCAAAGACTAACATTATTTGAAAAATGACATTATTAACTACAATGAGGAAATAGGAAATATACAATTTTTTTATTACTTACCTAAGGCAGAAATCGTTTCACGTCGAATTATAAATTTTGAGTAAAAAAATATAAAATGAAATACATTGCTTAGACACACACAGACAACATCATACCCTCCATGTAGGTTAAAATTAATTTTATAGAATGATTATTCCGTCCAGGGCCAAAATTCGATGACCTTGACAGAAACATATAATATAATATTAATGTTACCATGTATACAAAGCCAATTAGCATTTTGCAATAACACAGATTATGGAAAGCCGAGTTTGAGAATTATATATATTGTTATATATTTTTTATTATAGTGTATTTTTTGTGGGTAATATTGTGCGCAATGCTTTTATGGAAATTATGATGTCAGATCGATTTTTAGTTAACGCATTCTAAATATATTTAGTCAAGTTTAAAAATAAAATAAAAAATACTTCTCCCTTTAAAAACAGTGTAAATTTGCTTCAAGGTTATTCTAAAATAAGAAACATGGCTTTTTTAATCGTTGAATAAATATCAAATAATTATAGTTCAAATAGCCGTTAATCTTCCTCTTTATTTGAGTAATTACAGATGTTATTATTTTGTTTTTATTACGTATTTGGCATTAGAAAGCTGCCATTATGAATTTTTCAGCCTTTGAAAACATCGACTAGCTAACATAAAAATAAAAAGCTCAGTACCGCATTTAGTTTTTTCGATTTTTAACACATATATATATATATATATATATATATATATATATATATATATATATATATACGTACGTATATATATATATATATATATATATATATATATATATATATATATATATATATATTTGGTTTAAACAGTAATTATCATTAAAGATCTTATTATAAAGAGTGATTCTTTTTTAGCGCGATGTTTAATGTGTATACATTTTTAATATTTATACTCACAAAAATAAACATCATAGCTAAATATTTATATCTACGACTGCCCCCATACGCTTTTATAGTTTTGGATTCTTTGAATACGCAGCTGTCACTTATACCCAATTACTTTGAAGTTTTGAACACTAATGTGGTACGTTACGGTGTTTCCTTAAAATACCACTTTGTGTTGTTTTGTTATGACATAACCAAGTTATATTTTTAATTTTCTATAAAATATGGATGAATGACCAAAGCAATTTTTTTTCTTATGGGACGTGCCATTTTAGCTTGTTACTCGTAGGTTATGGTCTACAATACAACAACTAATTGAAATTGACAAATTCGAACCGAATATAATGGAGTTCAATGGCTGTATAAATAAATGCTTTATTGTCAAAAAAAATTTTACAATTTTGTGGACAAAGCTGTTGTAAAAAAAATAGTTTACAAACATCAAAATTAGCAAACAAAACAAGACAAAAACACATCATAAATATTATAGAAAAATAATATTTAAATCAGGAATTTAGAATATTAATATTATAGAATCCTAAAAGAAGTACATTAGAAATGTACCTTGTCAGTCGTACTATGTTATAAACATTTTCATAAATATAATGTAAAAAAATAAAAAAGCAAAGTAAAAAATAAAAAAGTACGAAACAATTAAAAAAATACATATACAAAGTTCGGTAAAAATGGTTGGTAATGGCAACTATCACACTAGGGGTTCATAAGGATAAAATTATGTGTTGTAAAACTCGTTCACGGTGTAGAAGGCTCTTTCCAGTAAGAATGATTTCAAAGCCTTGCGAAATGAAGTCAGAGATATTATGGATTTGATGTTAAATGGCAGGTGATTATGCATTTTTTTTGCATTGTAGATTACTGATCTTTTAATTAACTCTGAGTGTGGGGTTGGAAGATAGAGATCGTGCTCAGTATTTCTGAGAAGGTAGTTGTGAGAAGGTCTCTCTAATAGAGCAGGTGCGTGCTTACGAATTAAGCAAACCGATTCCAAAATGAATAAGCAAGGAAGGGTTAGTATTTTATATCCTTTAAAGAAATCTCGGCAGTGAGTTCTACTGTTAAGTCTCAGTAGGTAACGAACAGCTCTTTTTTGTAGTATAAAAATTCGATCAAATTGAGTCGCACAACATGTACCCCAGAATGGAATAGCATATCTGAGGTGCGACTCAACAAGAGCAACATAAACAGTTCTAGAGGTAGAAAAGCTAAGCTCCTCGGAAACAGATCTTAACGCAAAGCAAGCAGAACCTAACTTCCTTGATAAAGCGTCGATATGTGGATCCCATTTTAAAGAATCATCTACAAGAAGCCCTAGAAATTTTACAGAGTTTACGACATCAATAGTGGTGCCATTAAGGTCAAAGGGTTGCAGCGTGTTTTTATAAGACAAGACTTTCGTTTTAGAGATGTTCAAACATAGGAGATTAGAATCGCACCAGGATTTAATGGTGATTAGGTCATTAGATACAATCCTATGTAGGTCCGTGACATCTGGGTGGCTCCACGTAAAGCTGGTATCGTCCGCAAAGAGACATATTTTTCCACTAATACCGAATTACAGTGACATTATAAGAACTGTGGCGACCATAGGGTAACCAATTTTTGATTGGTTTGGTCATATTGCTGCTAAAATTGTTTTGTTTACTTTTTGCCTACGTGGGTTTCTATTGTATCTATTTATATATATATATATATATATATATATATATATATATATATATATATATATATATATATATATATAATATATATATATATATATATATATATATATATATATATATATATATATATATATATATATATAAATCAGGAATTCTTTAACCTTATATTTATATTTGACCATATTTTCTTGGGCCTAGGTTAATAGTAAAACACAAGTTTTCATATCAAGTCAACGTTTCATTGTGTTGAGCTTTCTTAAGACTTTATTTAAGTTTGCTTGATCTCTAAAGTATTTTTTCATTAAAACAAAAAACACAAGAAAAATATACACAAAGTCGCAAACAATATATACATACTAGTAACTTTAAAAGATTTAAAAACTTAAAATTGTCATATTAATAATATTACGTATGCTACGTTTGGTAAATAAGATGTTTAGTTTTGACAAAACACACATATTTAAATCTATTTAGCTCTTAGTTTTATGGTACTCAACATGTACACTGCTTAGTGGATATAGGTTTATTTGCAAAATCAAAAACAATGGAGTCAAATTGACGTCTCGCCTATCATAGCAGGCTTTTTTTTCTGAATAGAATCTATGTATAACTGAAACAACGAAAGTTATAAATAAATTAAATAATCTTTTTCAACAAAAAATTAACGCAGTTAAAACAATAATTCCAGTTATAGTTTTTAATAAATACATGCAGATTGAAAATATTGAATATGAAAAATTATTCAATTCTATTAGCCAAAAAAATTAAAAAGCTTTCTAAATTAATACCGGTCTGTGAAAAAAATAAATACGTCCTCATGGTTAGAGAACATCTCTAATACAGAATTTCTAACAGAAGTTCTTGCTTTAGGTGAAAACTTCTCGCTTCCTATACAGAACGAAAAAAACTTACCTTTAAGAATATATATCCTATGTAGAATCAGCTATACAAAATAAACCAAATGAAATAAAAGATAGCATAAGGTCACCGTAGTAAATATAATTATCAATTATAAAATAAAATGATCAATTTTCAAAAACGAATACAGAAACACCATAATAGAACAACCTTTAAAGAATGACCCAACGAACATCTTTCAAAATAAAAATAATACTTTTGTAAAAAAACTATTAAACACAAATCTATTAACAGACGCGGAACCTAAAAATGTGTCAATTCATAATGCAGTCACGCCTAAAATATATGCTCTACCCAATTTGCATAAACCTAACATTCCCCTTAGGCCTATAGTTTCATGTATTCAATCTCGCTTCTAGAAGCTCTCAAAGTTTTTGTCGAAGTGTTTGTCAAATATCACAGATAAAAATGGTTATTACATAAAAGCCCCATTTACATTTAAACACATTCTAGATGCATTAAGAATACCACCAAATTCATATAATTTCACTAGATGTAATTTATTTGTGTACTAATATACCAAATGAATTCATAGTTATTGCTATAAAAGGCAAATGGAATATTTTAAAACATTGTACAACTCTAAATCAGTCTGAATTCACAGAAGCCTTAAATCTTATAATTTCAAATAATTATTTTCAATTTAAAAACCAATTTTATCAACAACTTGATGGATGTGGTTCACCTACTTCCTCTACAATCGTACAAATAGTTATGGAATACCTAGAAGAGGAGTGCTCGAAAAATAGAATTTCAACATTACTTACTACATTAAGAGATATGTAGATGATTGTTTAGCATCAGTTCCCGAAAATAAATTAGAAGAACTTTTTAGCATTCAATAATTTCCACCCGAAACTTCAGTTGACTCTTGAAGTTGAAACAGAAAACAAAATACATTTTCTTGGCCCCATTATGGTTTACAAAAAAAAAAAAATTGGTCTGGACGATATCTTAATTTCAATTCTCATCATCCACACAAACAAAAAAGAAGTGTTGTGATTGGTCTAGCTGACCGCGCCATTAATGTCACCAGAATACTGTCACGAAGCCTTTAATAAAGTTAAAGAGATCTTGATTGGTAATCATTTTCCGGAAAAAACTGATAACAGAAATTATCAAACAAAGGACCTATATTTATTATAACAATCACAAGAAAAACGTAAGACAAGATAATACCCAAAGAAAAATACATTGCACTGCCAAACACATCTCAATTATGTGAAAAATTAAAACATATCTTAGGAAAATATAACATAATTGTGTGTCATAAAGTCCATAATTTGATCTTGAATCTTTACAAAATTAAAAACTAAAACTCCTAAAAATAAAAAATCCAATCTCATCTATGAAATTCCTTGTTTAAACTGTCCTATGAAATATATTGATATGGATACGACAAACTATCTCTTAGAAAATAGAATAAAAGGGAATAAGTATATAAAGAATGCATCCCCTGCATTACAAAAACATGAAAAAAGCACAAAAACAATTTAATTTTTCTGAGACCAAAATCATAGAGGAAAGAGAGGAAAGAAAAAAATGCAATAAACTACAAACAAGACATAAGAAAATTTAAGTCAAATATACCACTATTTGTTATTTTAGGTTCTAACTTCTTTATAAAAATATAGTATAGTTTTAACTCCGTCGAAGACATTATTTTTAAAATGTAGTATATCATCGTGAATGTCTGATTCTATGCTAAGGTTTAAATTAAAAATAAAGTAAAAAAATATATATATATATATATATATATATATATATATATATATATATCTTTAAATTCCTCACAAACGAAGTATGATAAGACCACTTTTGTACCTACAACTGTAGACATCAGTTACCTGGCAAACTACTAACTTGTTACCTGCCAATATCGAACACATATCAATAAACAAACAAAAGCATGCATTTTTCGAGGTGTGTAACCTTATTTTATTAATATTGATAATTTTTTGTAAATAGTATAAAATTTTAAATTAGTTCAAAAAAATTGTAGATGTCTTTATAATTTGTTTTTAAATGTTTTTTAAATTATCTGTAGATAGGAATGGTAAGTTTATATGTGTAGAAATCTATATATATATATATATATATATATATATATATATATATATATATATCGGTTTAGGAATTCTCAAACCTGACTACTTTTGGAGCAAATTTCAAACGAATCCGTATGACCGTTCTCAAGTTATCGTTGGCGTCGGCGCAAATTTTGTGTACATAAAGTATGGCGCCCGAATCTGAGGCTATGAAAAAAATGCAAGTATCTATGGAAATGGTGCATTACTCATTAGTGATCGGCTAAAACTCTACATATCCATAGAAACGGTCTGCCTTTGACTCGCCTCGCGGCTTCAGATCCGTGCGGAGTACTGTACACACACATCCATACAGATTTGTTTTTTCAAAAATATGTTTTTCCTATTCTAGGGACTCTAACACGTCGAGGAAACCTAACTTCTGTTTTTCGAAAATTTGGTAATACTAATTTTTCTGCAAAGTTAGTCGTGCGCATGATATACTGAACTTTTCGATTACAGGTATTTTTTTATTATATTTAAAGTGTAATTTCAATACCTCAACAATGCATACTCACAATAATAATCCGATGGATTCTTAAAATTGGGACAAGGATAATCTACTAAAGCAAAATATGGCAACATATCTCTTCTCCTTCCGCTGAACATAACTCGACCAGCAGATACTAAAAGTATTCTTGATAACATAATGAAAATCTCGTAGGTGGGTGGATGAAGAGTTAAAATTACAATCCTTCCTAAAGAGCTCCCACCGGCGCCACCATTAGCCCATTGTCGAAGATATCTGCCAACGCACGAAATACAAATGATGTTATTAATATTTTTAACGATATATTTTTTAAACATACAGGTATATGTTTAAAATAAATGCATTAAAAGAATGCATTTGAAAATTTGTTATAAATGGATTTTTAAAGTTACGGCTAAGAAGATGTGATCTTATAAATTCTATTAAATTAGTATGAATCAAAATTCCTTATCTAATTTTTCTAACAATATAACAAAAAAAATTGTCAAATGCCTTTTCAAAATCCATGTAGAGGACATCCAACTGGCTACGTTTATTTAAAATATTTTGTGATATTAACATTAAGTTAATTTGAGTAGATCTATTCATTATTCACAATATTTTAAAGCAATATGCCTTTATCTAAAATTCAGCGGTTTAAAAGTTACCCGATATTTTAAAATGTTTAGAGCTGTCCTAACTTAATCCACAAAGGTAGCCAATGCATTGTTACTTAAACATAATTAATCAAAATTAACTAAGTAATTAAATTAGTGCATTAAATTCCAGAATATTTCATTGTAGTAAGATAAAAACCTGTTTACGCCTTAGAAGCCATTTCTGAGTAAGAACCGCGACCATGACAATTGTTTTCTATAAAAAATATTTAGCTACGTAAAACTCGGAGGATCCGCAAGTATTGGACCTATACGTACAAATTAGTTGGATTTTCCAACTATATATAATAATTTCATGGTGCACCTATGGCAATAAAGAGAATGTAACATCGATCAGCTTAACGTGCAATGTTTTTCTTTTTCAAATTTCTCGTATATGAAGTAGAACAAAAAAATTACATAGAAATATTAATGGCTTGATGATTATTTTTGTATATTTACGACTATTAAGAAAACTGATAACAATGTCCATAAAATTAACTCATATTCTAATTCTACACCGTGCAACGAAAATTCCAATGAAAGCAATATATGAAGAATGCATTAAATAGAAAACGATTGTCTTGAGAGAAAAAAAATTATCACTACACATTAGTAGAAATTAATATGTTGTTTAATTTATTCATTAATATACTTACTCAACAAGGAAAAATGTATCAAATATATCCATTCCTCTAGTTGGTTGATCTAAAACTGCTATATCGGTATCTTGAAGTAAATGGCAGGCTACATTTAGTCTTCGTATTTCGGATATTGTCATCGAAGATACTTTTGTATTCCTAACTTGTTCTAATCCTAATTCTTCTATTAAAAGATTTATCTAGAAATACAGATTTTTTTTCGATGAATAATACCAAATTAGCAAAATTTAACAGTTTGAATAAATCGAAGAAATGGTTTCAAGCGAGGAAAAGATTGAAAATTGCAATTAATTATAAAAAAAACAGAAAAAATTGATTAATAAAACTACACAAACTATGTCTGAATCTATACTTCAACAAAACTGGGCTTAAATTGAGCAAAGATTAAAAGATTTCGCAAAATGTTAGATCATTTACATTTTAACCGATTAGAATTTTTCAGTTACAAATTTTTATGCATTTTTCATATACTTTATATTTTCTTCTAGTGCGTAAGAACTCTAAAAGTTATTTGCTTATATTTTACGTATATCTGTTTGCAGGATATACAGGATGTTAGTTGTTAAACATTGTTTGTAACGGCCCATCTGGATATAATAATTTAAAGAACTGGATTATACCTCTATAGGTATCGGAAAACATATTACAAACAAGATATACATAATGAGGTCACGAGGCGGTTCGGATCGCTGCATACAATTCTCAGTACTCTTGTAAAATAAAGTAAAGGGCGTCGCATTATCCATTCTAAACTGTTTAGCCTGGCGAGATCAGTAATAAGGATAAATACAGATTTTATAATATCACTAGTGCCATCTAGAAGAGCATGGTTATGTGTAGTCTCTATTTGCTAGAGTTTATTAGAATCAACTAGATGCTCAAAATACCATCTGGCAGCTCTAGGGGCGGACTATCCGGACATTTCTTCGGGGAGGCATTTTGGCTATGAATGTGTCAATTGATAAATTAAATACCTAATTAACAAAATTTATATTTGTCATTTTTTGTACCACAACTTCTATTCAATTTAAATGTATTTGCTATTTTTGCCTAAAAGCTAAAAAAATATTCGTAATTCATAATTGTAAAAAAACCTAACTATATGTATACTGATATCAAAAAATTTAACTTACGCAAGTTAAAACGTTACTTAATTCAACTAAACGTTGAAATATCTCAAACTGAAGATTCTGACTTAATATATAACAAACTTATTACAGTAGTTGAAGTAAACTCCTATATCCGAAAAATAAAAAGAAAAAAACAGCCAACAAATAAACAATTCTGTGAAATTTAAGATACTAAAAAAAAGGTAAAGATGATTCGAGTAAAAAAAAGAAATTATTATTAACAAAATATTTACAACAGGGAATCAGAAAGTATTATGGGAAAATATAAATATTTTAATCCATGTAAAACCAGCGAAAAAGAAAACACATATTGACCATCTTTATATTCATAATTAACAAATTGAGGCTGAAGAAGAGATCTGCGAGGAAATGAATAATCATTTTATAAATATCGGACAGCGATTAGCAAAACAGATTCTACCGAAATCCTCCGGAATAAACCGAAGATTCACATTCAATGTTCTTAAATATAGAAGATATGCATGAAGAAACAATTGTTCAAATGATAGATTCTTTAGATTCGTTTAAAGCCTGCGGATATGAAAAAATACTAGTAAAAATTGTTAAAATTACCAAGCGTGAACTTACTCCAATTTTATGTCATCTAATCAAAACAAATTTATCCAGATTATTGAAAAATTATCCTAAAAAGTGACCCAAATACAGAGTCTAAATCTATTCTGCAATTGAGAGATTTATCAACGATAAAGTTGGATAATTTTTACAAAATCAAAATGTATTGTTTTTTATCAATACGACTTTCGCAAATTCAAGGGCACTGATGTAGCAGCAATCAATTTAGTAACACAAATTTAACTTGCTTTAGACAGACATGAAAAATATTGCCTATTGTCCTTGGATTTGTGTAAGTCCACTATATGGAGACCACAAAATATTACTTAACGACTTGTTTCATATCGACATAAGATGTACAATATATAATTGGTTCCAAAATCATTTATTGGATCGAAAACGGTTTATTCTCATGGGCAAAAATAAAAGTAGTTATCAAAAAATTGTATGTGGCCTGCCTCAAGGATCTATTTTGGCGCCAGTGTTTTTCTTTTTCTTCTTAAAGTGCCGTACCCGTATTAGGGCGTTAGCGATGGCCAATGAATACTTTCAAATCAATCAATCAATATCAAGATGTATATAGTTCCTTGAGTGCACTACACTAGACCATTATAATAGGGGATGTGTTCTCGGTAGTGGTTTCCCCTTGCCTTCTACACAGTTGTATCTTGTTGTGTATATGTTGAGTAAGAAATCTTGATACTATTCGCAGTCGACCCCAAGTCTACGAAGAGCGTGGTTATTTTAGAGACTGGCTAGTGCACTCGATTCCAAGAAACAGTGTATAAATACTGCTTTTGCTGAAAGTTATCAGTTCCCCTACGGCTGATCAGAAAATTATTAATGCTGAAACAAACCATTGGTACCAAGTGCGTTTAAGAATTGTAGCAATTATGCTTGGTCAAATTTGCATTAGTTTTTAAGGTATAAACGATGTTGCTTGAGCGTAATAACGGCAACTTTTAAAAAATAGTTGAGCTGTTATATGAATCTTGACTTCAATGATTATCGAGGTCACCGTCAAAGTCAAGGTTGCCGTATTTTCGATGAAGGTCAATCATGACAAGGTCTTCAAGTTATTGTATTGTATTGTATTAAGGTTATACAATTTCTGAATTGTTGTTAGTTAGACCTATATATATATATATATATATATATATATATATATATATATATATATATATATATATATATATATATATATATATATATATATATAAATATATATATATATATATATATATATATATATATATATATATATATATATATATATCGATTAGAATTAATAGAGTAATTTTCAGTAACATTTTCAAAGCGATAGGTTAAAAGTGAAGGAAGCTCACGGTTGAAGTCGAGGTTATTGTACTGTTACCGTATTTTTATATCGATAGGTTAAAACGGATGTGGTCCAAATTACATAGTTTGAATTTTGTATTTATTTTAGGTTGTTCACTTCCAATATATTTAGAATTTAATCACTGATTTAATATACGGTAAATATGCATTTATGATCTAATATAAGAAATAAAGGATTCTTACCCTATCTGATGATTCAATTTTAAGGTACCCTAGTTTCTCTGTTGGTTTTCTGAGATCGTAATGAAATCTGAAACAGTAATAAAGAAACGAAAATTGTATCTTCAAAACTGTGCTTAAGTCATTTTACATATATTTCTTTTTACCTATTATACAAATTAAAACAACGAATGTATTCGGATTGGTACGGAAGAGAGGTAAACTTCAGGGTAGAAAAATTTTACCCTGTAATTAATGCAAAGAATTCCATATCGTAAATACGCCGAATTGAATAAAAAAGCACGGACTTTTTAATTTTATTTTTGTTTTTACCTCATTTTAAAAATATTTTTTTATTATTTAATATGGGTGTCTCAAAAAAGATGGACAGATGTCAACATTTATTGTTTAAATAATACACCCCATTCCTCTTTTAAGTTTTTAATTTTCCGTAAAATTCTATAAATATTTTATACGACTAATCTTATATAGTTTTACTTATTAGTGAGACGTAGAAGTTTAAAATTAAATTTTGGTTCAGATTGAGTCATCATACCATAAAAACGGAATCGGAGTGGGTCATAGCGTTTATAAACCGTAGTTAATTCGTTGAAAAGAGAAAGTTACATTTTTTGACAACCGAAAAAAAATCAAACCATAACAGCCGCAGATATTCAGAAAAGAATAGATTTTTAGTAACTTTCTTTTTTTATGAAGAGAACGACCCACCAGATTTCAAAATTTTCCGTTAAAGGTATGGTTTGAGAATCAATATCTAGTCATGATTCCACACCTTTCTGCATTATCTAGGCTTCTATTGTAACCTTAAAACAGCTAATGGTTATATCCCGATAGATGACAATTTCGATAGGACGGACTAATTACTGTTTCCTTTCCCACACAACAGGGAGTTGTAGAATCCATGCCACCTCGTACTATTTAACTATAATTCCGCTGACTGGGATGGGTTGCGGGATTTCTACTCTTCCTTGAAAATTCAAAACCTTAAAAAAATAAACTTTGGTTTTCAAAATCCTGCGATAATACCAGACTAGAGAAAATCCGTACTTATAACAACAATTTTCTGAAGAACCCTACTTCAGAAAATCTACAGACCAAAAACGAGGCTCGAAATCATTACAATCGCATAAGTCTCGAAACCAAAAATGCCTTCAATATACGCATAAAACGTCAAGTTCTTTCTTTCCAAAATGGAACCCAATCCTTTTGGTAGATGCCAAAAATATTAATCAAAACTTCTGCAAATGCTCCTTTCCACTCTTCCACGTCTAAAGCAAAAGCTGAGCTTTTTGCAAGACAATTCGCCGCAAATTCTACTTTAATCCCTCCTCTTCACTTCCCCCGTCCATCAGTACCAGCTTTGCCATACAACATGCACGAAATTACCTTTAAGGTTAAAAAGATACGACATATTCTCAAAACACTTAATACCCAAATAGTCCTCACAACGTTATTCCCAATGTCCTACGGAAAGGGGATCTTTCCTCTAAGCTGGAAATCTGCTCGAGTACAGTCTGTTCCCAAAAAGGAAGCTAAAACACTTCCGTCTAACTACATACCCATATCCCTCATAAGTATGAGTAAGGCAATGTAGAAGTATATCAATCAATCTTTTAAATTACCTTGAAAGTTATAAAGTTATACACGACAGGGAATATGGCTTCCGCCACCAAAGATCCACAGCAGATCTTCTTACCTTCGTAACCCATAACCGGAATATAAGTCTATCGAATTACACGAAGAAACCCAAGTTATTGCCCTCGACATATCCAAAGTATTTAATCAATTATGTCATGACGCGCTTCTTAACAAACTCCATGTATATGGTCTTCCTCCACAACTTTGAACTTTGATTGCCAGTTTTCTTTCCAACAGAAGTATTTCTGTAGCGGTTGATTTTTTCTTTCATCAAATCAAGGCAGGCGTTTCACAAGGTTGTTTAGTGTTGGCACCTACCCTATTTTTCCTGCACATCAAAGACCTGCTCTCTTCTACCCTACCCTTTTCTCAGCTATGTTGACGATAAAACACGCCACTGTTTCTAAGACCGAAATTGATGATAAGCGTAGCTTTATCCTCAACCGAGGCCCTTATTAAAATCGTAGAATGGGGAGCAAAAAACTTTATCTAGTTTAACACCACTAAGACACTTGTTTACTATCTCACAAGTCATCTCCCAGTACCCACATCATTCAAATGAAAAATTAAATGCTTGAAGCCAAAGCTTCCGTTAGCCTAGTCGGTATCACTTTTCAGAAAGATCTTCTTTCTTTTCCAAGTTCGAAAATAATTTTGTTCTACCAACCCGTTCACCCTTTACACTTTGCAAATCAGGCCCTGCCTTGAGTATTGTTCGCACATATGGGGAGCAGCCTCTCCTTCAATCCGTAACAGTGGCGGCTCGTGGTCAACTTTTCAGGGGGGTCAATACATATAAACCACAAAGAGTCATCTGAAAAAATCAGACACACGAAACAATAAAATGCCTTTGTTACTTCGCAACTGCATGTCCAGGCACATAAATAGTACATATTTCTACGAAAATAACGATTTACTTCTTTGTTTTTGTCTTTACTTGTTTGCTGAATTTTAAATTTCGGCAAAGGTCGATTAATGGTCTTAAATTCGAGTCATTTCTCAAAGTTCAGCTCGCCAAAATAATTGAAAACGGATTATAAAGTCTTAATATTCTAAAACACTGGCTACCTTTCTTTAAAACATTAATTTAAACCACAAAATCAACAAACAAAATGTAAAGTCTTCAAAATAAAATCTTTAAAAATACGCAACGTAACCACAACCTATCACTCGATCCACATTAAACACATCAACTGATAAAAATATTTAAGTTTCCTCGGCGCAGCTGTTGACCCAAACTTTGCCAACGTAAGCCGTGTATTACCTATGCGCCCTTATGCGAATTTGATTGGGAACACTCGGGAAAAACTCGCCTCCATTTATAACCACTAGGTCAATGCAGGCCGCCAGCCGTGATCGATTCCAAATGAAACGAAACCTGTCCGAAGAACGCGGTGCGAGGCATCGATAGTGTGTCGCGGAATTGAGAGAACGGTCAACGAGTTTATACGCTTAGAATAATAGAGGGAATTTCCAAATTTAAAAATTGAAGAAATATAAATTATGTATTATTTTATTTATTTGTTTCTGTTTGGAAACATTTATTGGGGGTCATTGACCATTTGACCTAATGGAGCAGCCGCCAGTGATCCCTAATATTCTTGACTCTGTCCAAAGAAGAGCTCTTCATCTGATTGTTCATCCAAACCTTACAAAGAAGCTTGCATCACTAGGGCAACGTCGAATTATGGGCGATCTGTCTCTGTCTTACAGATACTACCATCGATTCTGTTCTAATGAAATATCATCCATTATGCCCTCCTTAGTCATTCCTGCCAGGGTGACACGAGCATAGATCCACATGCACCCCTTTACGGCCCAACTGCAAAGATCAAGGACTTCCCACTTTGTTCGCTCTTTTATTCCCAGTGCGTCCAGATTATGGAACCGGCTACCAGCAAATGTCTTTACTTCTTCTCCTAATCTGCAAGTCTTTAAATCTCGCATCAATAAATTTTTCTTATCTTTATTTAAAGCAACCACGGTACCTAGTACTTCGTGGTCTGCTCATAGATAAAAAAGGAATGATAATCGACGCCAAAGTTTGGTGAATATCGGAACTTGGATGCATTAGCATCAAATAGACTTAATTTATGGCCGGCAGCTTCAACGTTTTTTATTAATAAAATTATATTTTAAGAGTCGTACTTTTTATTAGACGTAGACCATATATTTCATTTGTGCAGATGTCCTATTTGTAGGAATCCAATATGAATTGTTTATAAATTTGATCAAAAATATATTTCATCCTAAATTTGTAAATTAAAAACAAGACAAAAAAAGAGTAAGAATAACAATTAATGAAAATCCCAAATACTGTCATTTTAAAACCTAATCACTTTGAAGTATCTATAGCAAACCAAATGTTAATATTTTGCGTTAAATTGATTATTATATTACTTAAGTCAAAGTCTAGATAACTTTTTATAAAAACTGTTACCTAGTACTTATCATGGAGGGTGTTTTAAAATATCGTGCAAAATTGGGCGCCAGTTTGAAAAAACATATTTTTTTATATTTAGTTCCCGAATTAATCATATGAAGACTGGAAATTTGTTCTTAAAAAACAACAACTATTATAAAATAGTTCACAAAAAATAATTAGAAGCTAACGACAGATTTATATGAGAGTTAAAGTAATAAAGCCTTGGTTAGGTCGCATATCATTACCTATAATGAGTTTTGATAATGACTAATGCACTACAAATTATTGGTATTCAAACAGACTGATAATTGCAAAAGGCAAATAATGGAATATTATACTATCTTAAGACTAATAAATATAGGAAATTAAGCATGTTTAAGATATCGCAGGTCTGTAATTCCTCCATGCTTAGATTTTTCATCGTCCTTGTTGATCAGCTTTTGAATCTTTTTCCTGATTATAATATTTATTATGGCAATTAACAAGATCACACATATAATGATTGCGGTAACAGAATAATTTGTGGTTTTTGTCGCAAACTCTGTATACTTGTTTGATTCACATAGGTCGTTTTCCATGATCATAGGTTCCTGTATATGATACAACTGTAATTCAATATCTTTGTCTGCCGGTTGAAAATCACTATTTTCTAACTTTAAAAGCATTGGGAAAATATTTTCTGTTTCCTATAATTAATTCACCCTGTTTTACCCCCGTAAAAATTAGGTAAAATTATTTAATACAGTCGCAGTTTTCTGTTATTTCTATAGGTTTATTTAAATAGTATAAAAAACTGTTTTTCGTAGTTAATTGTGCAAAAGTATAGTTATTTTTTATCTTTTAGTAGTATGTACAATTTTCGTTTGTACAAAAGTTGATTAAGCGATTAGTACAGATCCATTTATTATTAATATTATTACATTTTTCAAACCACAAACAGTCACAATAACATTTACTAGGTGGTACAAGAATTATTGTTCTACAGTAGGTACGTTGCACACAATTTGTAAATTACAAACACCTTTTGTAAATTTATTTTAACGATTATTATTTTAGGTATTTTAACGACTAAAATTGCCATTTTTTATTTGGTTGAATATATCTTGTTTTACAAATTGAAATTAATTCGTATAGAAACGGGTAACGTTTTCTAAGGAAACCCCAGATTTGCTCTCTCCTGTAATCTCAACAATTCGACATCTAATGTGTCTGAGATAGCAAAGGTTTTTAATAATTTGTTCAAGAATGAATGAATTAAGTTAATTTGTAGAGCATGATCTAGTATTTACGAAGTTAAATCTAAAAGGCAATATATATATTTGTTATATATTTTTTCAGTATTTAAGTGATATATATATATTTTATAAATATATATATATATATATTTTATAAATATATATATATATATATATATATATATATATATATATATATATGAATAATATGAGCATGAACATTTTCAGAAATATGTCCTGCAAAGGAGCTTAATTTTTTTACATAGTATTTATTTTATAAATTTTAATATTTTCAAAGTGTTGTAAATCTTCTTAATCCAAGTTTCCTGTAAGAAACTTTACTGAAGAGCAGGAGAAATTGATTTGTCCTCGTCGTTTTCTTACACTTGTTTTGTCATGCTTTAGTTTATGGAAACTATTAATTGCACTGTTTAATAATTATATGAGTAATTTAATTGTAGTTGTAAATTATGTTCATTTGGGAATAACACTTCTTGTTTACTTAAATAGTAAATAAGTGTATGGGTAAGTAAAGTTTGGATATTAATTAGATTAAAATAAATGTATATAGTATTATAGGTTTCAATAATTAAACTATTACTAAAATTTTCTTCGTCATAACCATTATTCAGGATTGGCATTATCTGCACTGTCTTGACTTTCGTGAGGATGTCAATTCTGTAAAGAGAAAAGATTTTTTCTTAGTCTTTATTTTTCGTGTATGAACTTTCGGCTCCTTATTAGTTTTCAACTTTTTTTCTATTATATTTCTATTTTTGTTAGTTATCTTAATTGGTACGTACTTTAGTAAAGCTTTGTCTCTTCGATCGGTTTTCTTATAAATAGTCTGACCATCAGAGATTTCAGGGATTGTATCAGGATTTTTGTTTTGTATTTCCGCCGCCGTCCGCGATTTTTGATTCTTATAAGTTTTTCGATAGACTAATTCTAAGAAAAGTGTCAGTTCTTCTTTACGTTTTTAGTATTATACTATTTATATATTTTCCATATGTTAGATTTAATGTTCGTGTAGTGTAATTACCAGGTAGCCAAGAAATTCTGCTTCAAAATTATCCATTTTTATTTGGTAGAATCCTTGCGGCAAATCTAACGTCGTGAAATGAGTACATTTTCGAAATTATCTAAAATTTCTTCTACGCGTGGTAGTGGATATTTATTTCATGAATATGTTTATTTAAACTTAGATAATCTATGACCATTCGGAATCTCTTTGCGCCTGAGGCGTCCGCTTTTTTAAGGACTATCCAGACAAGGGCCGAATAGGGAGATATTGAAGGTTGTGTGGTTTTGTTAATTAATTTTTAGATTTGTGACTGGATTTCGGCTTACATGTTATGGTGATATCTAAATTACTTAGTGTAGATAGGCCGATCGTTTATAGTTCTTATTGTGTGTAATTCGTTAAGATAGTTAAAACGTACTTGAGCATATAAAGCAAAACGATGAGTTTTATTAGGTGTATTTGTAACTCCGAATAAAGTTTTAAGTTTTAGAGTGTTGTTTTTATAATCTATGACTGCTTTCATTTCTACTAAATCTTTGGTTCCTATTAAAACATCAAAATCGTCGTGCAAGTCAATAACACGGAACTTTATATTATTATATATCTCTAATTCATGAAAAATAGGAAAAAGCAATTTCTTATTTTCTTGAAATTGTTGTTTATAAGCAGTTATTTCGAAAGGCTCAAAATATATCTGATTTGGAAATAATTCTGCACTTTTAGGGTTAATTATGAATTCTCTAGCTCCTGAGTCAATTAAAATTGTAAGTTGGGATTTTGGAAGATAAATATATGGGAGTTCTATTTTTTTTGCATAATATTACTTAAGTTATTTTCCTCGGTAAAGCTATTTTTACTTTATTATTTAGATGATCTAATGATTCTGGCAGGCAGAGAAATCTGAACCTTTTGTATGGTCATAGTTGGTATAGTTTCCTGATTTTCGACCGGAAAATCTGAACTCTGTACTTCTTGAAAACTAAATTGGTTATTAGGTCTTACATTTCGAAAATGACTATATTTCTGAATAAGCCTGTTTTGTAAATAATTTGGGCGATACTTTCTCATTGATTGTGTCCGTGGTACCGGAGTTTTTTCCTATTGATGTGTTAGTAACTGACATTGGTGTTAGTTTTAGAAAAGTTACATTATTTTTCTTGGGGCGAAAACATTTTGTTTTGGATGGTTTAAGGCAGGGACTTTAGTTGGGAATTTCGGCTATTGTATTTCCCTAGGTTGGAAATTATTCGGTTGACTTAGGATTTGTTGTTAGTAAATACGATTTTAATATATCTGGTGAGTTACTTATTAATGTAATGATGGATGTCTTTTCTGCGTGAAAACGAAAAGCATTTTTGTAAATATTCTTTGCACACACACTTGTTTTAGTCTGACTATAAAGTCCATTATAGATCATTTTTATTTATATTAAAATAATTTAATTGATGTTATAAAACCAGAAAATTGATGAAGTTACCAAATTTTTGTCTAAGGGCGGTTCTTAAATCTTCCCATTTAGTAATATCAGAACCACAATTTAAAAAGTGATTCACCTCGTCTATAACTTTCGATTTTATAGCAAGAAAGACATATTTCTTTTGCGATTCAAATGCATTAAAACATATAAATTATTAATAGATGATATAAAATGTTCTTAATTATCTGGGTTTCCGTTAAAACTTGGTAAAAGTTTAGTAATTGGACATATATTTGAATATGTTCCTAATGAAATATTTTGTAAGTGGCAATTTAAACTATCTATGGAACGTTCAGTATTTTCGGTTATATTTAATTGAGAAATATGTTTCTTTAAAAGATCAATCCAACGTTTTTGAGCTTCTGACATAGAGAATGGCAATTTTAGTTGTTACTTACACAAGTAGAATCGTAGAATGAGGAGTTGTTCATAAGGATTTACTTTCTGCACCAAATTGATCTTGTCAGGAAAATGAAGTACTTGCTTTCTGATTCTTCCCGGTAGGTGGTTTTTCTTCACTTACTTGGTTAAGAGAGTCCTCTTCCAATCTGGATTAATGGATAGCAAGGTAGTTTGCACCAATAGAGAGCCTTTGTTCTTTGGAATAGTGTTTTAACAAATTAAAATTTAAACTTATACGTGAACACTATCTTGTTCGCAGCGCCATTTAAGAATATGAAAATTAGAAACTTGCTTTTAAGAAACGTTTAATTATAAAATAGTATACAAAAAGTACTTAGAAGCTAACGACATGTTTATATGAGAGTTGAAGTAATAAAGGCTGTTTTACATGCTGCAATTCTTCTTTGCAATATGTAATAGTCTTGAACAAAGGCATTCGCAGTTTGACAACAGGTACAAATGTCTTGCCACTGCGCATGCTTTTGTTCAAGACTATTGCAACTTGCAAGAAATAATTGCAGCATGTAAAACGGCTTTAATGCCTTGTGTTAGGTCGCAAAACATCGAGAAAGGTTCTTATCTCCCATAATGATTTTTGATAATGGCTAATGCAGTAAAAGTCATTATTAATATTCATTGGGAATTGCTAAATTCAAATATTGGAATATTATACTATCTTAAGACTAATACATAATGTCTAAGATAGCTCCAGGTCCACAATTTGCGTGACTATAAAAGATATGTACGATATTTACATCCCTCAAAAGGGGTCTCTAGATGTCAAAAGACATGTCTGCCTGTCTATATGTTCGAGGTATAGCTAAAAAACTACAAAACTGATAGACTTCATATTTTGTACAAAAATTAGCTATATCAAACAACCTTGGCCGAAAAAGATATCAGTAGAACAGCAAAACTATATAATTTTTTACAGGTGCAAAAAGGGCCTACGAGAAGAATTGCTTTCGATTATGTCACAGGATACCCTATTGCGATCATGATTTCTTGGCCTTTACCCTGATTGCTCAATGACAAAATAGAAAGCAAAACGTCGTTTTGCACTTGCAAAACTTATATCATGGTTTTGTTCTCTCCTTCTCCCTCTGGTGACCTGGTAATATTTTTGTCAAAATCTAATGTGGACAATAAAATGGTGGCTTAGAGAAATATTAAAAAAATTGTTACTAAAAAAATAAACTATCCAATTTACCACAAATTTTGCACAAAAATCGAGTGTCAAAAAAAAATAAATTATTTTGTGAAAGAATTAAATGGGTTATAAACATAAACTGTTAAAATTGTGGTACGAATTCAAGATAATGGAACAAAATAACGGCACGTAAATTGTTTAAAAATTCAAGGTAAAACACTTTCTTATTCAACTGATTCAAATTTTGCACATATCATTACATCAATTACATTAACTAAAATATTTACTGTAAAAAGTTTCTGGATAATATTTATTTAGTGAAAAACATGTGTACATAAATTTAAATATGTTTACTGCGTTTTGTGAAATGCACAATAACTAATTTTATCGATAATTAAATTACCTCATTATTTGTACTGCTGTCATATCCATACATAAATTTGAGTTTCTTTGTGCGTATGCTACCCTGCTTCTCAAAAAATCTGCTCGTACCCTTTGACCATTTAATAAAATCTAAAAAAAGAACAGAAGAAACGGATGAACTTTAACCACATAAAAGTAATCAAGTGCAACAAGTAAATGCTTTTTCTTAACTATAGTGTAACAGAAGAAATTAAGGCTTTTTAAAGGTGCTAAATTGGACCAGGCACTAAATACGTTGAAAAACGATTTTGATTAACTTTCTTGATTTTGTTATATTGGATTCTTGGTTCTTATTTTAATTGATAAAATTAAGACCTCTGCTCCCCAGAAGTATTTTATTAGAGAATTTTTCTGAATTATTCTCAGGACCATTTTAATACATATAGCTCAAGAGCTCGTGACAAAAAACTGAAAGTGTAGTGGCTCGTATTTTAATATGATGTAGTATTAAGGATATACCCGAGTCACCACCCACTCACAAGGTCAGGTAGTGGGACACCTGGCGGCGGCGTGCTTTGAAGTATGTTAAATTATTACAAGCACTACTATAGTAAACGGCAGTCTAATAAGTCTGGTCCGACGTCATGTAAAAATCTGAATTAAATCAAAAAAAGCAGTGTTCCCCAAAATGTATACATGAGAAAAATAAAAAATTGCCGATTTATTAACAGCTGATTTAAGTATTACCTTTCAAGAAACAAGGTTAAGTTTTATTTGTCAAGTTCGATTTGGGTACGTTCAGAACTAAAAAAAAAATGTATTTTATGCGGCTTATTAAAAAAAAAAACTTTAATTTGAATGGCTGTACTCGTGCTATAATATTATATATCTGATAATAAGAGAACCCAAAGGGTTGTAAGCTCTAAAATTTGGTCAAATAAATACATTTTTGATATCAAAAGCTTTTAAAAAGTTCTCTAAATAAGAGATGCTACGTATTCTTTTGATTTGAATTCAGACTTGAGAGCAAGATTAAAACATTTCTCGTCTTCAGTCAACTTGTGTCAAAATGGGGTTTCATTTTAATAAGCTAGTTTGAACAGGAGCAAAAACTTACATACTGAGCAAAAAGATTATTTTAACTGAAATAAAAAAGGAGTTTATTCAAAGAAACATTTGTTTGCTATACGCGAAACAAATATAAATTTCAATATTGAGAAAGATTTATTTGTATTTATTTTAGAATATTTGTTTGCCTAAATAATTACTTAATGGTAATAAAATAAAATATAAGCATATACTTTATTTATTTGGTTGAAATAAAAATTTATTAAACGCAATTAACCTAGTAGCTATACAACGTTCTCTTAAAGGAAAATGTGCAACACTAAATTCTAAATATGCCACACTTAAAAGAGAAAAATACAAAACACAGTATGTAACTAACTAAAAAACAATATCAGAAGCACAAAAGCCCTTGTCTACTCTAGTACTACAATAAGAATGATAAGTACATATATACACTACAAAATAATAGCTAAAACATAATATTACAAAATTTCAAATTGGCTATCTGAGCCATCTTCAGATGTATCATTATTATATTCAGATATTGAAAAAATTACTGGGATTATTTGGACAACTCTCAGTTTTTCTCGATCCCACCACTCCATAATCATTTTTTCGGTGTGTTTTATCACCTTTTTCTAATTGTCCTCTGATATGTGATCTAAAGAGTCTTGCTATACCTCTAGAACTTCTTCTGATGTAAGTCCTGCGCCAACATGTTTTTCATAATAAGATTTTGCGCCGGCCCGTATTAGCTCGATGGCATTAAATTGGCAGTGGTAAGAAAGCAAAATTCCCTCAAAATTTCATCCACTGCGTAAATCTTTTGTGATTTTAAAGAATCGCTATTTAAATCAGTTCTGCTTTTAATACAAGCGGGATTTTGATTTTTTTGTTAATTTTTTTACAGCTATACTTAATTAATTTTTTTTGAGAAGAGCAAAAATAAATATAACATAACACCTAGAAAAAAACAAATGACGACAAAAAAGTCATCACGTGATAACGTGTAGATAAAACAAGCATGACAAAAAAAAAGAATTTGTTTTGTATTACTTGGGTGTTTATGAATAACCTTTTTGTTACAGAGAGTGCCAAATGGCAGGGGTGCAAATAGGCGCCCCCACTTGGCTACTCCACTGCCAGTGATTGCCTTGAATGTATTATATCAAGATCTATATGATTATTTCCTCGTAGTAAAGTATTAAAACGCCAAGAATAGCTCCCGAAAAATAACTGTTTTTTTGTGCTTTTTTGATATATATTTGTGTATTGTTTTTTTTATCGTCCTGTCTGTAAAATTTCCCCCAATCGAACTATGTCATTATTAAAGCATTATAAGAAGAATTAAGAGCGTAAAACGCCAAAAATTAATTTTAAAATCTTTCCAAATTGAAATATTAGTATGGAAATTGTTTTTGTTCTACTTATTAGCACACTACAAAACAAACAATCCGTCTTAAAAACGATTTCGAAATATGAGTTGTGCAGGTTCAAAGAAAAACAAATTAAAATAATATGAGGGACTAGTGCTTTACTTGGAAGAAACAGTTTTATATTCGAACAAAACAAATAGTGCTTGATTTGTATATAATAACTGATTAAAATTAAATTACATTACTATATTTCACTTAGCCGGGTGAAATTACACTAAATTAACTCCCAGAAAGCTGGAGATTATTTTATTTTACTTTGGGCATTCCAAATAAGAGGAATATGAGTTTGCGATAGTTTCTGATATGAAATAAAATTTTGGGAGCCAAAAAACTTCTACTAAAAATTGCATCGTATAGAAAATTTCATTCTTACCAAAATTAAAGAGAATTAAATTATGCGTGAAATATAGTAATGTAATACACTTCTTAAACATTAATTTTGGTTCAACCGTTTGGCCAGAATCAGCAGTCAAAGATAAGCAAATTTTCCCATTTCGGCTGAAAAGTGCGTAATGTGCTTCACGCTCACTTTCAAACGCCTGTGACTGGAAAACGGCTATTCCCAATGAAAAATGTAACATTTGAAAGTTCTAAAGCAATGGCGGACTAAGAGTATTTGAAGCCCGGATCTTTCATTTTAGGGCCCTGTTTTTTATAGGGAATTTTCTGTACGAGGCACCCTTTAGATGTTATAAACTAAACACTGAAAAAAGTGCCAAGAGTTTCCCAAAAGTCTAACTCTCCTCAGAAATAGTGGCGGATTTAGAGGGTAGGCGAAAGAGGTATCACCCCCCCTGAGCAAACCCGGTGGTTACAATGTTATTTATAAAACGAGAACTGCATAAATTGAAAAACGAAATAAACTCCTTAAATTAAAAAGAAATAATTTCCAACTTTCAGGGAATTAATGGAAGGTTAACGTCTAATTTGACTGGGCTAACTATTGAACAAAACATTTCCTGAACTTTAATTAATAAAATTTTGAAGAATTTTCGCGTGGTGGTGTGCTTTTTAACAAAAATACTTTAAGTATTTTTCATATGACCGGACTTAATGAATGTGTTTGTGTTTTAAATTTTGGCTAAGTGTCTACTATTTTTCCTTCTATGTTGATATCCTTTTCAGTGGTCTTCCTTTGTCGTATATAAGAAGAATAATTCCGAATTCAGTCATACATTTACAAATAAAGTAATTGATACACTATACCGGGTTACCTTTGGGAATTCAAAAAAACCCCAATCATACAAATACTTTTTCTATTTATAACGCTTAGCTCTTTTTAAAAAACGGTAAAATAGAGATACTTATTTTATTTTTTTGAAATTTTTTTATATTATTATTCTAAGCAGATGGAACACCCCCCTAAAACAAAATTAAAATTTTAGGTTTTTCTTTTAAGACGTGGAAAACGCCAATGTATATAATTTTTTTTTTCGGCTACACAGGGTTATTCTAGAGATTAAAACAGGAGGTAAAAAAATATTTTTTTATTTCAGAAACTATTAATATTTTTAAAATATAATAAAACACAAATATTTTATTATTATACTTTTTTGTATATCGATTTTGGAATTTTGTTATTAGGTGGGGTCTTTAGTGATTAAAAAAAATATATAACATCTAAGGGCTGACAAAATGGTTCTAGTCTAGTTTTTAAATGGCACAAAAATCCTCAATATCAATAAAATATTAACTTGACAACTTAACAATGAATAATACCAAGGCCCTGTTTTATCTCTATGTTCAGGACGATGGGCTAAGACCAGGTCTAAATCCAAATTTTCTTCCAGTAGCGTAACTACAAGTTTTGGCGCCTTTCGCAATTTTCAACAAAGGACCATCTAAGGGCTGACAAAATGGTTCTAGTCTAGTTTTTAAATGGCACAAAAATCCTCAATTTCAATAAAATATTAACTCCAATGAATAATACCAAGGCCCTGTTTTATCTCTGTGTTCAGGACGATGGGCTAAGACCAGGTCTAAATCCAAATTTTCTTCCAGTAGCGTAACTACAAGTTTTGGCGCCCTTCGCAATTTTCAACAAAGGACCACCTATATGCACGATAGAAAATAAGTGATGACTAAAAAAAAGTCAGTGTATAAACATATTTAACGAGAAAATAACTGATTGCAAAAAAAAGTCATCCATATTGCTGGGGCTGGCGAGGGTGTTGTAGCTACGCCACTGTTTCCTTCTGTAAATAAACAATTAGATTCCAAATATATAAATATTCTGTCAGCTATCCAATATCTTGGACAATATTGGTAATAAAGATATAAGGCAATAGTTGCGTAACTCGTTCTATATAAATCAATGCTTAAGCCTCTGTTTTGCATATTTACTTAAACCGAAATTTAAAATATTATGCTTGGTATTCTATTACATAAATATTTATACTGTATCACTACACAGCAATTTTACATCATAAATTACCTCTCCCTGTACTGGACTTTTTCTTCCTGCAATCAAGTCCAGAATAGCGGTACCTTCTTGTTCGGAAGTGGACATGACAGCAAGCAGATCACCTCCTCTAGCTTCAAATGAAGCCTCACTTATAAGAAGATGACTTTTTGAATTGAAACACGATGTTGATGAATTAGGCCATAAACTTACTTGATTTGCCTGGAAATAAAGGTTTAATATATTTAAATTTAATGATATAAATATCTCACTACACTGGCAGATATTAAAATTTTATTACATGCAACATTCTGTAGTTCTATTATTATCTTTATAACTGATTACTGAAGAATCTAAAATAACTTTATGGTATTCATTTTTAAAAAGGTGGTCACAGTATGTTTTCCCTTTCTTCATTTTATTTATCCAAATATATTTTTGTTTCTCCACAAAAAAAATCCCGAGGTCAGCAATAAGTTCGGTGAGATTATTTAAATACTAAATATCTTATACTTATCCACTTAGTATGTCTACAGAAAAAAAAAAGCAAAGTCACATGCTGAATAAAAAAATAGTTATGTTTATATTATGGATATACAATTCACAATTAACAAAATCCAGTAAAAGTTCTTTAAGTTTCCCTGTAGCTTTATTTTTTATTTTAAGAATGGTTGTTTTTTCTTTAGCAGACAAATTTAATTTTGCTTGGAATTGATGAAAAATTTAAACAAACTAATATCTAAGCATTTATTATTTTGATAGCCTATTCACACTTTGATGATTTTTTGGCACATGTTTATATAAAAACAATTAAAAACTACCACTACTTTTTTATTTTAAATAGGACCCTGCATATTTTTATATTTTTTTATTAATATTATTATTAAATTATATTAAATAAACACTCCAAAATATACTATATGTTCATTTTTAGAACACTTTGAGCTAAAAATCGTTTGAGCAATAATATATTTTAAAATTTTTTTCACTTTTTGTTTTATTGAAAGTGCAAATTAGTACAATATTTTTAATAGCATCTTCTCCATTTTTCTGTTAGAAATTTTCTCCGTAAAATTACTTTTTTAAAAATATATCACATGTACATTTTCAAGATGACGATAACGGCTATTCCAAATGAAAAATGTAACATTCGAAAGTTCTAAACCAGTGCCGGACTAAGAGTATTTGAGACCCGAGTCTTTCATTTTAGGGCCCTGTTTTTTATAGGAAATTTTCTGTACGATGCACCCTTTAGATGTTATAAACTAAACACTGAAAAAAGTGCCAAGAGTTTCCCAAAAGTCTAACTCACCTAAGAAACAGTGGCGGATTTAGGGGAAAGAGGCATCGCCCTCCCCCTGAGAAAACCCGGTGGTTACAATCTTATTTATAAAACAAGCACTGCATCAATTGAAAAACGAAATAGACTCCTTAAAGTAAAATGAAATTATTTCCAGCTTTCAGGGAATTAATGGAAGGTAAACGTCTAATTTGACTGGGCTAACTATTGAACAAAACATGTATGTATCACATGTTAACCTACATTTTCAAGATGACGGTAAAGATGTCATTTTAAAAAGTCAATATGGCTGCAATTTCAAATAAATGGTTATTTTATTGCCCTCTTGAAAGTGAAAGTTGCGATACATCTTTAAAAAGTAAATTTTACGGAGAATAAACTGCCATTAAAAATATATCAGGTGCTAGTAAAAATATTGGCCAAAACTGCTCTTTTGATAAAATAAGAAGTGAACTAAATTAATAAAAGAACCATTATTACCCACAATGATTTTTAGATCAAAATTTTCTAAATGAGAAAATAAATTTATTTTGGACTGCTTAAAAAATTATATTGTAGAGACTGTATTTTCTTCATAATATGGCAATATTTAATTAAAAAAAATGCGAAAGCTAAATTTAACATGAATACGACAGACTATAATATACTAGTAAGATAAGAGTTAATATATAGAGTCCTATTTAAAATAAAAAAAATTGGGGTCAATTTGAAAGTATTTTTAATTCTTTCATTTTTAAAAATTGGCTTCGTATCGGGCTGCATAAGTGTACCAAATTTCAAATTCATATGTTTAAAACTAAAAAAAGGACTACCTGTTACATGTCTCCTGTGTCACCCGGCATATTTATAGCAGTGGGCCTATAATCCTTCCTTGAGAAATACCTTGATATATCATAAGATGAGACGACAGTTTATTGCAACTGTGACTCGCTGCGTTATGTTATTTATAAAGTGGTGGATAAAGTCTATATTGATATGGAAATTGAAGGTTTGAAACCAAAAATAAAAAAATAAATAAGACCTAAAATATTAGGTCTATGCATTAGTCGGAACTGAACAAATTTATAGCTCCTTAATAATTTTCATTTAATGTTTTGTTTTTTTTTTCAGTGAAAGTTTTATTAGCTTGCTATTGTTTAATAATAATGTTAAAATATAATTATTTTTAACTGTGACTTACCTGTAAATGAGGATAAATAAATCCCGAGGTAATTTCGTCTTCTTGATTTGTATAATCAGACCGTATTACTAAGGGCCCTTTTCTGGATGTGGGTATTGAAAATTGACTTTCAGCTTTAGAAATTGGCTTACTTAAATGGCTAATTACGCTGAAACAAAAGACATTTTATTTAAAGTAGTAGAGGAATTTGCAAAGAACCCGTAATTACTGTGCAAAAGGTTCTGCACGAGTCTAATTGAAAATGGCCCCCGTGTAATTGGCCACATTTTTGCTAAATGTAATTTATGCTATCTTGATCAAGTTAACATTCTAAGTGGAAAGAACGTACTGTTCAACCGACTTCAAAAAAGGAGGAAGTTATCAATTCTATCCTATGTATTTTTCTAAGTGTGTACCTCGGTTACTCCGCGATGGTTTGACTAATTTGAGTGACATTTTCAAGCAAATTAAAAAAATGTTAAGTTATAGGATTACGCTATTTTGAACTGTTTACTCCATGTTGCATTCACCATTCTGTCACAAAGAGAAAGTATGTATGTTACCATTGTATACTGTATAATAAGACATGTTATTATACAATACAATGATTTTACGTAATACGCTGTGGACCCAGTGGCCATTTGTTAAACTTGGCTTTTACAATAAAAAAATAATACAACCGACTTTGAAAAATGCACTAAAGAGTGAAATAATATTTTTTCAACTTGAACATTTTACTCTGCGAAGTTGGCGCCAAACTAATAAAGACAGTAAGACATTATTTGGTAATTTCGCTCTTTAGATTTTTTAAATAAAACTAATAGCTAATATCGATTTCTTTTCCTGTAAATTGTCTTCTACAGGGTCTTCCGACATAATTCGCTAGAGACAACAGTGTTTTAATTTTAAGAGATGAGAAGAAAACTGTAAATTATAAAAGTTGGAAGGTTTATTGCGTAGTTTATAGAAAATTGTCATTTATGTATACAAAATATTTCAAAAATGTGAAGCAGACCCAACATACATTTTTAATGGAACACGCTATACATTGTCTATCCATAAAATAGACCTCTTTTTGTTCATTATAAATATACCAGATTTAATAACGTTTATCTTCAAAGGCATCTGACAAATTTGACATAAACCGTACTATAAGAGGCAAGAGATGAAAAACGTTTTAGTACATTGTGGACTCAGTAGAAATGCATTGTCTCTTATGGCAGAGTATGTTGGGTGTGCTACACAGTTTTGACACATTCTGTATACATAAATAATAATTTTCTACAAACTATCTCATAAAAATAAAATAACGTCAATATTGAAGGTGGCAAATTATGAAGAAATACTCCGTAAATACGACAAAGCCAAATCTACAGGATATACATGCTGTATCTAAGAATATACCTAGATAAACTCAAAGAAATAATTAAGGGATATTTTATATCCGTATTTGAATTTGGATGAAGTACGAACGAATTGTCTGATTATTTAAGCCAATATGAAGGGCGATTGTTATGCTTTTAGCTGGAGCACGTCAAGTAGACGTTTTCAATCATTTTAGTGTTGGACAATTTGTGATAAAACGACTTAAGAGTAGATTCGATGAAATTAACTGGATATGCAGACGCCGCGCCGTGGACAAGGATGGAAGAGATCCACCATTTTAAGGGAAGATCGGTACTGCAAGAAGATTTCCCACTACTCCTCCCACGTATTTGCTGGGCTGGGCTACAAATATTTGCCAGAACTGTCCAAGATCGTTTGCATGAGGTTGGACTTTTTTCAAGGAGACTTTTGCGTCGTGTCCTATTGCGAGTTCATCACAAAGTACAAAGAATCAACTGGGCCCGTCAGGATCTGAATTGGAATCTGGAATGGGAAACCACTTTATTTACAGACGAAAGCAGAATTGGATTACACAGTAATTCACGAAGAACTTGAGCTCGGCGAAATAGGCAAACTCCTCACCACCACGCCGCGTAGTTCATCGTTATGGTGGAGAATCAGTTATGGTCTCGGCTGACATTGGATATGACGCCTTAATATTGTGGATGGTAACACGAATGTTAACATTTACCATTATTAATGACATAATCTGACCATTAGCCTTTGAAGGTGGTGAGAGGTTTATTTTTGATGACGACATTGCCCACCCACATAGAGCCAAGCTAGTTCTTCATGGTCTACATTGAAAAGATTGCTTAAACTGTCCCAACTGTAATTGATGAGTCAAGAGGTATTTTGCCACGTCTATGGGAGAATCTTCCTTAATTACAGTTAGACAATCTTACCGGGGTAGAGCTGTTCGGGATACTAGAGGTTGCTTTACAAAAATATTAAAATTTTTCGTTTTGAACTTAATTTTTTCTAGTTTTTTACTTTATTAAACATTTAACCATCATTCATTTTCCTGTTATTTTGTAAATAAATTGTTCATTGTTGCTATAAAACAGGTTTTTTATTTAATATTTTAGTTTTGTTGAGTATTTCTACACGTATGCCACGTCCCAGGCACGTGTATACCTATACAGACAAAAAATTAAATTTTCACGCTAGGCTTACTTTTAGGAAACCCTGTATGTCCAACAGTATTTTGAATTTTGTATAATGATATGTTAGTGAAAATATCCTGCAAGTGTAGATTTATATTCAGGTATCACTTATATAAAACGTAGATAACTAAAAGCAAATAGCCTAAAAGTAAAAAAAAAAATAAATGCATGTAATTAAATAAAAATTGTATTTCTCTTATTGGAGGCATTAAAAACAAAAAATAAGTGCGCCATACAGTTAAGAACTCCTAGAATTAGGAGTTGTTTATGCAGCCCGCTTTCAGGCTAAAATTCACATCTAGCGTGCTACTTTGGCCTAAAAGCAGCCTAACGGTTTTTTCTAATAAATTTTTATACAGTGTGGCTAGTAAAATCCGCATCATTTCCGGAATTTTTTTTAAATAATTAACTTACATAAAATTTGAGTTGGCAGAAAGTTTGTGACGTGATTTATCTTACCTGTCAAATTTGATATTTAAAAAAAATTGAAAATTTTGAAAAACGGTAAAGGAAAAAGGTTCTTTTTCGATTTTATAGCTATATGCCAGCTATCGGTTGACTTGAAATTTTTCTCATTTTTTATTTTGATGCTTGCTTACATTGTCTGAATTAAACTACTTATTTTTAACACATTTATCACCTAAATACATTTTCTGAATGAATTTTTAATTCTAAACGCATTTTATTGATGATGATAAATGGATCCAAAAAAATGCGTCCAACTTGATGCAAAGTTTATCCAGTTTCCACAATTTAATCTAAATTATTTTTAAATTCGGTTATTTATTAAGTGAATACATATATATTTATTTTTTAATAAAAACGAAACTATTTTCATATCGCCGTTTCTAAAAATATATAGAATCTTTTTATTAAATTAGTTCAAATAAGGAAATAAAGCCTAAATTATAAAGTAGCCTATGAAAACAATTGATTAAATTCTTCATCCAGCGATTATATTAAAAATAGTGCATCGATAGTTTAATTCAGGTTTCCTTATATTCGGTTAGCTAGGTGAAAAAGCTTTGAAGACCATAACGCTGAAATTTTACATGTAGCTATAAAGTCAAAAAATAAACAACTTTTTTATTACTACTTTTCAACATTTTGAGAAAAAAATGTACTTTTTTCGCATTTATAAAAATGTCAAATTTGACAGGTTATGATGATAAATCACGTGACTAACTTTTTTATTGTCATTTTTCATTATTTTAGTCAATTATTCAAAAATTTAGTCAATTATTCATAAAAAAATTCCCATACGATGCGTATTTTCTGGTCACACTGTATAACAAATACTATTTGCCTTAAAACTAAAGTAAAAAATAAATACAATTGCATAACACATTCGATTTCATGAGATGTTTTAGGAAACTTGTCCATGGAATAAAATTTTTAATTGATTCTCAAAAATGTATAATTTACCAAGGGACAATTTACGTGGTAATCGGACAATGGCAGTAATGTCAAAATTTATCCATCATATTAAAAACACCATTTTAAGTATACTGTAAGAAACATTTAAAAGTGTATTGGCATTCAAAGAATACAATGTACTCCAAAATTCGATGATTTGTCCATATAACTCTAACTAAAGCACAGCTTAACTTTTGAGGCAAAATATTTTGACATGTCCGTTACTTCCTTTGAATCCGAAGTCGGGTCAATTTTGTTATAAACTGTATAAAATAAATAATTTAGATTTTTATTCAATTCTAGAGATTTCTTATATAATAAATACCAAACCTTAGCTCTAGCCATTTTTAAAATATTTACGATCTAATAAAAAAACTGATGAAAACATCTGGAAATTAAAGAGCGATATTTTAACAGCCCGCATGACCTATATAAACAAGATTTTGATTTATGTACTGATACGAGTCTACAAAATAAACGCCACACTACAACTTTTTTTAGAGAGAGTAGCTCAAAAATATTATAAACATTTCCATTTGAAAGGGTTGTAAAGAATGTCCCAAAATTATGGGTCAATATTTTTTCATAGTAATCTATGTCATAAAAGAAGACTAAAATGTCATGTAAACATATTTTAAAAATTGCTTCGTTAGGGGTGAGAATGATATTTTCGAAAAGTTTAAAAACTAGATTATGAAATTTAGTTATTTTAGTAATTTAATAAGATAAATGAGGAGCGATCCGAATGGGAGAGGGAAAGGCAAAGCAAATTAAGACACCTTAATTTTTTCTGCAAAGATTTTTTCAATTTGCAGTTTCAAATTATGAAAACTTGAACTGAATTTTTTTTTAAAGAAAGATACTAATTCGTTAGGATATACCGTTTTCGAGAAAAATTGATTTGAAAATTGTCTTACATTAAATATTAATTATACTTTGGGTTCAGTAAATAACTAAATCATTTTGTTTCTACTTTCAACTGAAAAATTGTATAAATTGCCTCTTTAATGCCATGTATCCTAACAAATTAAACTAAGAGTACCTTTCTTTACTAGAAAACCTTAAGCTGCAGAGGGACTCATTCTCGGAGCTGTAGCCCCCTAACGAAGCAATTTTCCATATATGTTTAACTGATATTTGAGTCTTCTTTTATGACATAAATTACTCTGTAAAAATATTCACGTTTAATTTCGGGACCCCCTGTATATGCTGAGCAATATTAATGCCACGAGGTGAGAGAAATTTGATCTCTTCTCGTCTCGGCACCATTCAATCTCAATACTCGAGACGAAACGGGACGAGAATAAAGGTCGTCTCTACTTATAGTAAAAGAAACCCTGAGCTTATAGATATAGTTACCTACCCCTTTCTATTTCTGTCAAAGGATATTATTGCATCAACACGGTTCTCCCGATTTGCTTTATTAAAATGTTTCATTGCAAAAACTAGGTTTAGAATTGTTTCACGTCTTTCTTATATTTTTTGAATATATTGAATTTGAATATAAATGATTTTTATATTAATAATAAACATAATTATAGCAATTTTTTCGACTACATGATGTGCAGAGTTTTTGTTTATATTTTTAACGGGTTCTATAAGCTTTATTTTAAAACACAGAAAAAATGTTATGTGTACATATTTTATAGTTTTATCTAAACCATGAGGATTTACTAAGAAATAAACAAATGACTATCGGAAAGTAAAAAATGAGCATAATATTTGTTGTTTTGAATGAAACATCTTGTAGGTTATTGTTTCATTAATTGAGCCTTTTCCTGCTGATCATACATTTATTAGGTTTGATAGTTTTATCTTTGAAAGTAATCGAGAAAATTGTAAATTTACAGTCAGAAACCCTGTACATACGCAGGATAAATGATTATCATGTAATTTTTGGCTTTTTAATCAATCAATATGTAGGATGGTCTCAAAAGAGTATGAAGAACAATGATTTTTTAATGGAACTGCTTGTATATTATTGACTTTTGAATTATGTCTTCAAAGTGCATTTTCAATTTTTTTGTGGTTTAGTTTATTGGCCTTAGATATCTCATTTAGCCATGAATTATGTCCTATTAATTATATCAGTCAAATGCGTCATATTCGACACAGTTTTACAATACTAACAGCTATAGGGGACTTAAAGAAGAACCAAGTGATATACACTTCTCACCCTAGGGCCAATTCAGGAAGAAGTATGGGTAGTATAGTTTTAGTTAATTTCAATATCCTATGCATTTAAGCTTAACCTCCTAGCCGGGCCTGCCATGTTTTGTCTAATCTTATTAATAAAAATAGAATTGGAGTAATTTAAAAATCAAATATTCCACCACCAAATATTAGTATCTTTCCATACCCCCTTTGACACTCTCTGTACACTTAATAACCTAAAGTTTCGTTAATAAATGCTATAATTATTTCTTTTACAAATTTTTTCTCTTGAGGCAGAAGGTGGTAGTCTACTTACTATATTTAATTATTTTGTATTTAAAATATTAAAAAAGATTTCAAAATTTTGCCAGTAAATTCAACTTACAACCCTGTAATAGTAATTTATGGAATAAATAAATTAAGAAGCAGTGGCGTATTTAATGGGGGGTTTGGGGATTTAAACCCCCCTAGAGCCAGTTTTGCTTATAACTAAAATAAAGTAATGACCTTTTTTTATTTACGTTTAAAAGCTCACTTATGTAGAAAACAGAAACCGAAGATTTTTTTTAATTTGGACGTTATTACGATTTAAATTTTACATTTATTAACACAATCTAAAAAGTAAAAAACACATTCCGGTTCTCCTGTTTATCTTGGGTCACTACATTATCTCTATAGAAGGTAAAACAAAAATTAATTTTTAGGTGTTTTTATATCTACAGGACTGATTCGTTTTTCCGAGCCAGGCTCGACCTTACATTATATATATAATTTTATTTTTCAAATCTACTAACAATTTCCAATATTTTTTTTGAATAATTTAATCAATATCAAAAACTATTTGATTTTGAGTTATTGTCCTTTTTTAAAGCAAATATAGAAAATTTGATTTAGAATAAGAAAGTTGCTGCCCACCACAGAAAAACAAAACATCCAGCAGATATAAAAATATGTGAAATACTGAAAAACTTTTGTATTAACACTTATCTCTATAGGCAGTTACTGAGATAAGATAATGTCCCAAGTTAAATGTTTTAACGTTAAGAATGCATTTTCAAGGGACTAACATCACTAACAGGTGCGAACAGTAGCTTAGCCAGACTTAGCGCTTGGGATGGAACATAATTATTTTTCAACACGGTTGCAAGTTTTTGACGGATATTAACCAAAGAGAATAAGGAGGAACAACAAAAAGTCCACAGATATTGCAGAATTTTTATCATAGTAAACATTTTTGCAAAAGAAAAAATTAAAATTAATATTTTAAAAAATTTGGCTATATATAGAAAGTCTTGGGAGGAAATATATCCCCCATATCTCCCCCCGTAGCTACGTCACTGGTGCGTTAAATGTATCAATTTGTGAACGTGCGCAGTTCGCTGAGACATAACCCACAATATGATTATTTACAGCTCAACTAAAATTTCATCTTTACTGGAGATACATTTTTATTTTTAAAAGTTATAATGTTCCTATATATTTAAATTTGTAAAACTTTTGGGTAGGCTTTACTTCTTGCATGACATGACAGCTTGTAATATGCCAAAGAGGTCGGTAATGATATTGAATTTGGTAAACAGTTAATAATTCCTGTTCTGATATTCTTTTTCTTTTAATTATTTATGGATAATAGAAATGCAGATAATTTAATGATTAATATTATTGTCTACCGCCAATGAACTAAAGAAAATTCCGAAATATGGACAGAAAAATTAGAAATACATTTACTATAATGAGAACTAATAGAAACCATAAAAAATATTAAAAATCATCTTTTTTTCCTATTTAGACTCGGAAAAAGATAATACAATATTGCAAAAGAAATCTGAAGAAAATTTAATACAAATTTGAGATTATAAAATATTATGTAACATACTGTATAAGGCAGTTGCTATATAACTATGAAGTTGTGTCAATTACATTGTATATTTCGAAAACGGTTGTCTCTAGTTATTTAGACCAGAAGTACCTTTTTGCCGTAGAAATGGCAAACAAATTTTAAGGCTTTTCTTTGCAAAATAAGGGTAGTAGTAGTAATACCAATACCATATGATAGTATTAAACAAATTTAATTATCTAATATTTAGCGATATTTTATATTAATACATCTAATATTAAAGCGATATTTTATATTTACATTAACAATTAACCAAATCACTCTTTTTGCGAATATCAGTTATTAATAGATTTGTTATTCGTCTACATCAGTGTCTTATTTTTATTCTTCCGAAGAACTTCTGCAAAGTTTTATTTACCTATGATCTACTACGTCATGTTGAATATGTGGACCATGAAGACCGAATTCCGCCACACTCGCTCTTCTAGGGTCCCTTAGATGATGCGGTGAAGCCGGATCATACGCTCTGTTGTATTCCATTGCTAGCAAATTAGCCTCTGAAATACTTTTATGTCGATTCCACGTTTGTTGAGGACCGCTTGTCGGTCTTATCCCCCCTTGGTGCATTGCGGCTAAGGGAAGTGGAGGATTTGGTTCCTAAAACACACATAATACACAAGACATTAGAGCTAAATATATTTTAATATATAATCAATATTTCGTCGATTGCGCTATAACTTTTTATTATGTTTTAGTTTATTTGTATATTAAAATATTAATGAAAAAGTATAAAGTATAATTGAAAAATTAGTTTCCTTACTTTAAAAAAATTATTAAAAATGAAACGTTTAGAATATGCTTAAAAAACGCTTCTACTGAATCTAGTTGTTTTTCTAACAAAATAATGCCACAAAAAAGTAGCTCACTCCAATATCCTTTGTCAACGACCACTTATGAAAGTGACAAAAAGTACCCTTAACTTGATTAGAAAGTGATTTATTTTACATGCATGTTGAAAAAAAAATTTCAGCAGGCATTTTGAAAAATATGAATAATCCTTAATTTACAATTTAAAAAGTATGATTTGTTTATGATATACTTGTTATAAGTTTGCGTGGGAGAGATAATTACCTACATACTTTATAACATCAAATATTTTAAAATAAAAATACTTAAACGTACCGAAAGTGTTTTAATTTATCTTAAATCCTGCTAGACGAGTAAAAATTAAAATTAATGTTTGGAAATCTTAGGTTATAACAATAAATTTACAAAGTAATTGTTCAATAAACTGGTCAACACTCGAAGCGTTTACCCTAGGTTTTTACCTCATTTTCAGATTTGTCAATCTTAAAAAGTATCATGCGGACTTTGATGAATTTGAACTTTTTCGAATGATTGGTTAACTGGGTTTTAATTGAGCTATCAGTTTGGTGTGTATTATCACATGATAGGGATATACAGGGCGAACGATGAAGTGATGTAAAATGATCTAAACTGTTTGATGATCCCATTTTAACCAGAAAAATGCAGTTGGATTCTTAATTCGATTTTTGTGATCTAGGATGATAATTTTAAAAAGCAATTTCCCCGATTTTTGAAATTTCGCTTTTTTCCAGAGATACGTTCTTTTTTGCTGAAAATGAATTTTTTTTAAATACGGTTTTGTATTATTTTTGTTGGCCATTCGATCCAATTGTATTTAAGTTTAGCACATTGATGTGAAGTGTTCTGTTCCCACGAAATGTTCAGGTTTGCTTTGTACATGATGTCCCCAAAAGTTGCGGCGGACAGCAATTAAAAACAAAAATGCCGTTTTTTTGCAATTTTGCGAGACTAAACTTTACATGGAACACCTTGTATAAAATACTCATTATTTCATAGTAATATATCTATAATTTTCTGGTTTAGGGTACTTAGTCTCGGGACGGTTTCGCAATTTTTTAGCCAACGTCCTTCTTAAGAAAGATAAAGGGCGACTAAAAGTATGCGGTATTCTGGCCAATTTAAAATTTGAGCTCTGTTATTTTAATACCTTAGTGGTCCTAACTCCATCTTAAATAGACATTTTAATTAAAACAACATTATTTTAATATACAGGGTATTTAGCATCTAGCGAATGAGTTTCGGTAGACGATTATTTTATTGTATTCGGTAGAAATAAGTAATTATCTACATTTAACTTTAAATAAAAGTCAGAATTTTAACAAACAAAACACTAAAAAAACCTTAAATGAAAAATAAAAGAATACTAGTAGGACCACACCTATTTTCTACTTACTATAAATACTGCGAAATAACAGTAAATTTGCGAGTTCTCAAAATTTAAATATCTTTAACTTAATAACCACGTCAACAAAAGTTATACCTTCGTTGTCCTGGTTATGAGGACATTTGCATTTTTATGTCTTAACTGACACCCTATTTTTTAAATTGTGAGTACAATGTTTCGACTTTTGACAAATGGGAAAATATTATGAACTGTTTTATTATCTTTGCAGTTTTTGACCCGGCCCTGTAGTCAAGTAAGATGCAAAAATCGAAAGCAGCTAAATTAGTAACTCTTGCTTTGAATGTTCTTTATCGAATTTCGGGATGTACTTGATGTCTCAAAAGGCTTTAAAATTCTAGACTACTTTCATGAAATAAACCCTATAACATAATTCAACTTTTTTTTACGATTAAAAATCGAAATTTTTTGCATTGCTGTAGAATCTAAAACACTTGTTTTGGGGGAAAACGGTTTGCACATTCTTAGCTTAGTTTTTAATATTCTTTCCTATGTTATAATTATGGCATAGAATAGAATATTTAAAAACTGAGTTTTCAATATAAAGATAGTCCCTATCTAAGCAGAGGGGAGCATTCACTCATCCCAGATATTTACATATCAAAAGGATTGAGCTCTGATGGCGCCCTTTCCGTATTATTGGGTCCATTTTGGTGACTAGTTTTTATGTTACCCATAAATAAACTTGCGAACTACTCGCGATGTCGCGAGTAGCAGTGCCTTTTGCATGGCCTGAAAAAAAGTTCATTAAGGTTCTTGATGTTCTGGAGCAAGTTTTTTGGGATAACACCTATTGTTGACATAATGAAAGGCAGTGTTCGGACGTTCATTCCCCACTGTCTCCTGATCTGTTCCTCTAAGTCACGATCTTTTTCAGTTTTTTCTGCATACTTCTGACGTAAATTTTAAGTATTCGGTATTCTCTATCAAAGTTATTTTTCTTGCCTTTTTATCTTCAAGAATAAGATCTGGTCTATTATAAATATTAGTTTGGTCTGTCAAAACACTGCGGTCCCAACAGAATTTGTAGAAATTATTTTCTAAAATTGGCTCAGGGTTGTACATATAATATGGCACTCTTTGTTCCTGCGAGAGATGTAATTTCTCTGCTAGTTCTTGGTAAAGAATTTTGGGTAATGCATCGTGTCTCAACTTGTATTCACTCGCAGCGAACATTTGACATTCCCCTGTGATATGGTCTTTGACATCCGACATTCATACCTGCAGTTGTCATTTAAAGTACGGGACACGAAAGAAAACCGGGCGGTCCTTAAAATAAAGGTTCATAGTCTTAAGCAAGCGGAAAAGTAAAATTTGTGTACGCAAATAAATTTTATGTTATTTTATTTGTTGTAATAGTTTGCCGCTTTACCTATAAAGTGCGCCAGCTAAGCGGTAAAATTAATCGAGGATTTAGTAAATTTCGCACTGGTCCACTTGTAATTGGGATGTGCCTCGAGTGTCCATGCACTTGCCGCTAGACGGTTTTTGCTATTTCCAGTGGCGCCTATACATTTCGAGCATTTGTTTTCATTTCTATGTAAATGCGTTGCGTTGAATTTGAATTATTATTTCGAAGTAACGATGGCGAGCAAAAGAGGAAAAACAATTCGAAGCGGTGCACGTAAAGTTATTGCGAGCGTTATAGAGGCCTGTACTAGAGAAGCTGAAAATAATAGTTTGACTATTACAATTCAAAATCGAACAGAACGTGCTGCATTTTTACACTGGTGTTTCGGAAAGTAGTGTAAAAAAAATTCAAAGAGAACATAATGATCGCTCATCTTCTACTTCACCTTTAAAATCTCCTGGTAAAAAAAGACCCCGATTATCATTCAAAGATAAAATTGACGATAGTGATTTTCAAGTAATTCGACGAACAATAGAGGATTTTTATATAAACTTGAAGAAGGTTCCGACCTGCAAACCCCTACTTCGTGCTGTAAAGAACAAAATAGATTTTCCGTACGGGTATAAAACCTTAAATATTTTGTTTGGCGCAAGTGCCAAAATAAACAAAAATTGCTCTTTGAGAGACCAAATATATTTCACTGGCGGGTGAAATATCTATCAACTGTAGCAAATAGGCAAGAAGGACGCAATATTGTGTATCTAAACGAAACCTGGGTAGATAATGATATGACAGTGAACAAATGCTGGCAAAGTGAAAGTTTTACAGGTAATGTTCAGGGAATCCGGTCTAGTAGTAGCTTTATTATAGTTCATGCTCGTTCAGAAGCAGGATTTGTTCCAGATGCTGCTTTAGTTTTTCGCTCGGGACTAACAACTGGACACTATCATGGACAGGCGAATAGAGATAATTTTGAAAAGTGGTTGCTCGAGAAGCTTCTACCTAACATTCCTCCCAAATCAGTCGTGGTAATGGATAATGCGTCTTATCATTCTCACGTAGAAGATAAAGTGCCAACTAAATACTCTACAAAAGCTCATATGATATCGTGGCTTAAATCGAACAATCTTGTATGTGATCCAACATGGAGAAAATATCAATTATATGAAGTAATATCAGCCAAAAGCCTAGAGACAAATAGTATAAAATTGACGGTTTTTTACGTAACCTCGTCATACACCTTTAAGGCTGCCTCCATACATGTGCGACCTTAACCTTATTGAACTTGCATGGGCAAGAGTAAAAAAATATATTCGAGAGCGCAACACCGGTGAACTTTCAATTAAAGATTTAAATAAAATAACATTAGAAACGATTGACTCAATATCGGCTGAAAATTGGAAATCGTATTTTAAACATGTTCGTTCTATTGAAGATAAATACTGGGAAGTAGATGGCAAAATTGAAACAGTCATTGATGATTTAGATATCACACTGGGATCTTCAAGTAGTGACCACGAAACCTCATCATTTTTAGAGGAAGACAACGATTTAGAAGGAATCGAACCATTACAATCACAGCCGTCAACCTCAAAAATGGCTTAGTTTTTTTTTCATATATTTTGTAAAATTGTTCATAAAGTAGCTGTCAATAAACTGCTTCAAAATAATTAATTTTCTGTTCAATACCGGGTGTCAAAAAATATCCAATCTTGCAATTAATATTTGAAAAACTACAGAACTCATATTTTTCCAAAATTAACACATCAAGGTAGTTATAGTAGGGGAGCCAGCACTGATTCCAGTGAACAAGATTTATCAAAATTTTAACTTATGAAATTCGACTTTGGGCTATTCGGGTATGCCAAAAGTAACCGTTTGTCTCCGTCTGTCGTATTACTTTGTACAGGGGGCGTCATTGTGAAGTACTATACAGGGCGTTTCCTAATTGCGTGCTAATATTAAAGAGGGGTGATTCGTGGACCTTTTTAAGAAAAAAAGTTAATATGAACCTAAAAGTCTTAACTTTGGAGATACAGGGTTTTAAAAAATCACTTATTTTAAATCCTAATTCTGATGCTATTATAGATAAATAACTGTGTGAAATTGTATGCATAAAAACGCATTTTTTATTAACAATCAATTTTTGAAATTTCTACCAGTGGCGTGCAAATGTAATTAACCTGGGTAAATCCGTATGTTCCTTAATGCATAGAAGACGTGTATCAAATTTCATGCAGTTATCTACAATAGCATTAGAATTGGGATGAAAAAAAAATGTTTTCTTTTTAAACTTTGCCATCCTGTATCTCAAAAGTTAAGACTTTTAGGACATAAAAACACCCCTTTTAAAATCAGCACGCAATTAGGAAACGCCGCGTATAGTACTTCACAATGACGGCCTCTGTATAAAGTAATATGACAAACGGAGACAGACGGCCACTTTTGGCATACCCGAGTAGCCCAAAGTCGAACTGCATAAATTAAAATTTTGATAAATCTCGTTCACTGGATCTGATGCTGGCTGCCCTTGTAAAATCTGGACTTGTAAATCGTGTATCACTACGCTGGGTAGTACAATAATAGTGGATAGTAGGCAGTAGCCCGGGAACCGTTAATGACAGAACTCAAGAAAAAATATATTTATAGGTAAATCAAAATGAAATATGCCATTTTTGCAACACAAAAGAGATATAGAAGTGCGGTACACGAAAGAAAACAGACAACCAACAAACCAAGAGGAAACCTCCCCTTTCAGGAAACATCCGTCACGACGTCAGCCAGTAGTTCGAGGCTATTTTGTCGACGTAATCCTGACTGACCTCATTTAAATGTTTGCCATGTAGAGGCTTTTCCCTCCAACTCTCCAGTTTCTTATCTACCGTTTCGTGATGAGTTGAAACTTGCTGCTCTTTTAGCTGTAAAGGCGTAAAGTGATCCGAATCACATATAATCTGATGTAAGTCAGATGTGCGTGCGATATCTGGTAATCCTCTTCCGCCTTGATGACGTGGAATTGTCGTGAATTCTATGGTACTTGTTGGATGGTGATTTGTGCCTTTGTGAGTAGAGTTCTGATCTTTCGTTGCAGGTTATTGATGTCACTGTTGAAGCATTTAATTATCCCAAATAAATATCCAAGTACAGAGAACAAGCGTAGGTGTTAATTGACCTAGACAAATTTTTGCTGTTTAGTTTTTATTTTAGCAATGAACGTATTCTTCTTGTAAACTCGCTTGTCAGTTCATTCTTCATTACTCGGTGATTTATACACTGCCCTTGCTTTATACCAAGATGTTTGTAGGTATCTCAATGTCGCATTGCTTCCATACTCTGACCGTTCTACAACTCAAATCCATCGTCCTGAATCCTACATTTCCTTATACTGACAGTTGTGCACTTATCTAGCCCAAACCGCATTGTAATATCTGTAGAGAAATTCTCGACAATTTTGAGCATCTAATTCAGCTGGTTCTTGGTAGCTGCCATTAGTTTTAAATCCTCTATATATAAAAGATGGTTTAACTTAATTTTTTTTCTGTTGTTCTTTTTGATACTAAACCCATATAAGTAAAATTTAAAAGGTTAGACAGAGGGTTCATTGCAATACAAAACCATAGCAGACTCAGTAAATCACCTTGAAAAATACCTCTTTTTATTGGAAGAGGATTAGTTTTGATGTCAATATTGGTATCATTCAAGTGAATAGTAGTGTGCCAGGTTGACATGGCATGTTTCAAGAAATGTATTATACAGGGATCGATATTGTACATTTTTAGTACTCTGATGAGACAGTCATGCGGCATAGAGCCGAACGCGTTTTTATAATCAATATAAGCCATAAAGAGATTTCTCTGCTCAACTTAAGCTTGATTACAGATGACCGAATCAATTATCAGTTGCTCTTTACAACCCATAGAGTCTTTAGCACAATCCTTTTGCTGTATAGATATTATTTTGTTGTGTTCACAAAGCGTTGGGAGGCAAGTAATTAGGAAATATTTAGAAGGATCGAGAGTGTTGCTTCGGTCTTTTGGAAGAAGATAGGTAACTCCTTGAGTTGACATATTTTCGGGTTCCCGCATTAGATTATTAAGGAAAAATGTTAATTTTTCGTGTGTGGCCCTGATTTTCTTTAACCAGTAATTATGTATTCCATCAGGGCCTGGGGCTTTCCAGTTGTGTACCGTTTTAAGAATACTAGTAATTTCGTCACTTGTGAAAGGATTATACTGCATTTGGTTATATTCCCGAGCACTTATATTTTCTATTTCAATTCAGCTTGCGCTTAAATTAGATGTTACGAACGTAGATAATTGCTACTTCCAAAACCGCTCAACCTTACTAGGATATTCCTTTTAGTATTTTTATGGAGGGATCTATAAAATCCCTTTTCTGATCTTGCAAATAAAGCATTATTATGCTTTCTCTCATTGCTGACCTTATACCTTTTTAGATGACCTGCATATACAGAGACTTTTTGTTTAAAAGTATCGAGGCATTGAATAGGTGTAATATTCGCTTGATCTTGGGTGGCGGGTGTGTACTCTAGTACGTTAGATCATCGATTCCACTTTGTGATCCTCATTATTATTTTCAGGTTGTTGTCCTAGTGTCTCGGCCATTGATGTATCACTATTTATGGTGACATTTAAATTGTTCATGTATAGACGGACCTGAAGAGGCAACTCCATCTCCAATTGTGTTCAATCTTAAAAAGCTCCTGTCAAAAGTATGATTCGCTATCGCATTTTTATTGACAGAAGCCTGTCTGTTCAACATTATGTCGCCTCTAACTCGTATGCTGTCAGACTCAGTAGTGGCTCCAAGAGTGTCCTGGCGATCCCCAGGCTTCGGGTTTGCACCATTTCCATGGGTTTGCTACCATTTACCCCCGTGCGCTATTATTATTATTTATTATTATTATTATTATTATTACTTGATGCACAGGTATAATTTTCGTCGCAGCACTTCTGAGCCTGTGATCACTTACACAAGCGTTGCGCGGAAGGCAAAAAAAATGACCATTCCTTGCGTCCGCTCCGTTAGTAACAACCCGATATTCTGGCTAATCCTGCGAAGTTTGTAAAGCAGTTCCAGGTACTTGGAACGCTGATCTCATTCCATGACCAAAAATATCTTAGTCGCCCTGTGTACCTTAAACCAAAAAATTATAAATAACCTGTTAAATTATAAGCATTTTATACAAAATGCACCAGGTAATGTTTAGTCCCGCAAAATTGCAATGAAAAACAGCCCCTTTGTTTCACTTCATATTAATGTGCTAAACGCAAAAATAATTGGATTGAATGGCCAACAAAAAAAATACAAGGTCGTTTCTAAAAAATTCTATTTTCAGCAAAAAAAATCGTATCTCTGAGAAAAAGCGAAATTTCAAAAACCGGGGAAATTACTTTTATGAGTTTTCATCCTAGATAACAAAATTCGAATTAAGAATTAAACTGCATGTTTCTGGTTAAAATGGGATCGTCAAACATTTTAAATCATATTATATCATGTTATAATGTGCCCTGTGTATCCTTACCATCTGACAATGCACACTAAATTCCTGTCTCAACTGAAAGCCAGTTAACCAATTATTCCAAAAAGTTCAAATTCAACACAATCCTCATGATCTTTTTTAAGATAGATAACTGATGGAAAATATCGCAATCTTATTTCGATCAAAAGTGCAAACAAGCCGAGAATATAAAGAGTAATATTTTCTTTGCATATATTAGAAATTATAATATATAGGGTGTTCAATTTAAAGAATCAAATTCCTAAATCATGCTCTTCCAAGTCACCTTGTATAACAATTATTATTGCTCTTTTTTGTAAAAAATTAGAATCGAAAGTACTAGGGAATACCGAAGGTTGCGTATCGATGAAATGGCCTCTCATACATTTCCAAAATATCAGCGGCAGAACAATAACAAAAATACCTTTACCTACGACCACTATAGAATATAGAAAATGGACAAAAACACGGGACCTACAGGCTCAATAAATAGCTTATTGCACATGGTAAACAAAAGTTTCATTATTCGAAAAAGTATATCTACATATTTAGTGATAGTGGTCGTAGGTAAAGTATAGTACAAAGACTTGAAATTTTAATGATACTGGGTTATCGGAATAGAATACAAACACAGCAAGATTTTTGTAACATTTTTAATGATAAATATCCTAATAGAAATCCATTAGCTAGTTCTACAGTAAGTAAAGTTTTGAAAAAATTTTGTGAAACTGGAAACGTAAAAGATGCTGCACACTTTGGCAGACCAAAAAGCGCAACTGAATAAACAATACAGTACAATATATTACACAATATAATATAATAAACAATAAATTAATTTAAACGTTCTTGAAAACTAAATCAGATGTTTTTAAAATGCTGTCCATTTATTTCCTGACAGTATACCAAATACTATGGAAAAACATTCAGAAGTATATCAGTTTCCTCGATTCTTCTGCATTCTTTTTCTATCCTTAATTTAAATCAACAAGGTTATTTCGCTTAGTTTTGAAAACCACATTCTTAAGGCGGCCTCAAAAGACGTAATTGAGGGGCGACAAATCTGGGGACCGAGCTGGCCAATCAATTATATCCCCACTCCATCTTCCAAAATACACAATATCCAGATATTGGCGAATATTTTGAGCAAAATGCAGCGAAGCACTTTCCTGTTGAAACCAAATTTCATCATTTGACACTTGATTATCACCTGAAAAATACCGTTCAAAAATTCAATACAACTGGTAAACAAGTGGCAACAGCTACTTACGATTATTTAGAAATAGTTGTGCAACTGGTGGTACAATTTCGTTTTGCAAAAGACTTAAATAATTTTCTCCATTTAATGTTTCTTCCATGAAGAAGGGTCCAATTATTTTTTGACCAACTATACTGCCCCAAACATTTACTTTTTCGGAATATTGGATATGAGTTTCGCGTATTTAATGAGTGTTTTGGTGGGCCCAATATCGACAATTGTGATTACTATTTTTCTCATTTAAAAAAATGTTGATTCGCCTGAGAAAACTATTTGGTGAACACAATTTGGCAGACAGCGTCCCATCGTGGTCTCGCAAAATTCCAATTGCCAACCGTAGTCATCTTTAGAGAGCTCTTACACCAGAGAATTTTTTTAGAACTTTTCTCACAGTAGATCTAGCTAATGGATTTCAATTAGGATATATGTCATTAAAAATTTTACAAACATCTTGTGGCGTTGTCATTCTGTCCCTATAACCCAGTATCATTAATATTTCAATTCTTTGGGTATAGTTAAATGATTCATTTTTGAAAATCAACGAAGCTGCCCATATTGACATTGTCAGGTAAGGTTTCGTGCGATTTCCTGAAAAACTGTTAATTTTCGAAGAAATTGCTTTAAATGAAAAGTGGCGAGAATTCTAAGCAGAATCCGAAAATGTAATAAAAATAATAATTTGATTTAAAAAATTAAATTTATCATCGATTAGTGAAATTAGATTAATTAAATCAATTAGAATTTAAACACCCGAAATATCTCACTTATCGCTCACCTGATTTTAATGAAATTTTGTAGGCAGGAAATTATGCCCAATTCAATGGTGACATTTACAACATTGCCAAACCCTTTTTCCATTAAATGATGAGAACTTTGAAATTTGGCTTCAACAGGATTCTGCCCCACCGCATTATGCTTGAAATGTTCACCAATATCTGGCTGTTGTATTTTTTGGAAGAAGGATTGGACGTAGGGGTACAATTAAGTGGCCAGCTCGATCTCCAGATTTGTCGCCCCTCGATTACTTCTTGTGGGACCACCTTAGGAATGTGGATTTCAAAACTAAGCCAAATGATCTCGTTGGTTTAAAGCAGAAAGCAAAAATGCAGAAGAATCGAGGAAACTGATATCCTTCTAAATGTTATAAATTTTTTCCACATTATTTGGCTCGCTGTAAGGAAATAAATGATCAGCATTTTAAACATATTGTTTAGTTTCCATCAACGATTAAATTAATTTATTGTTTATTGTATTGTGTATTGTATTGTATTGTTTATTTTCGTACTAAATATCCAAATAGGCATCGCCTACCACCATCTCTTCCGCGTTTTGGACTGCCAGAGTGTGCAGCTTCTTTTAAGTTTCCAGTTTTTCGAATTTTTTTTCATAACTTTACCTACAGTAGATCTAGCTAATAGATTTCTATTAGTATATTTGTCATTAAAAATGTTACAAAAAACTTGCTGTGTTTGTATTCTGTTTCCATAACCCAGTATCATTAAAGTTTCAAGTCTTTGGGTTTCGGTTAAATCAAAGGTTAAATGATCCAGCTTTGTAAATCAATGTAAATCAAACTGACATTGTTAGGGTGCAGGTGTGCAGGTATTTTAATAGGTGATACATTCAAATATCGATATTAAGCCATGCTTTTCTCAAAAACAGTTAAACTTCGAAAAACTTGCTTCCAATGAAACATATCGAGAATTCGAAAATGCAATAAAAAATAGGATATTCCATTTAAAAAATTAAAGTTCTCATCAATTACAGAAAAACGGCAAACTTGGCAATGTTGTCAATGTCACCATTGAATCAGGCATAACTTCACGCCTAAGTACACAAAATTTCATTGAAATCACGTGGGCGATAACTGATATATTTCAAGTGTTCCATATTTTTGTTATACACTCTATAAGAATAACTAATTACAAATCATTATAACGATTACACTTTTAAGCTCTAGACTAAAATAATTACAAAACTACGAAATTATTTATATGAATATTTATAACAATAAAAAGTAAATATTTAGAGTTTTGTAGTGTCTTAATTATATTAGAGAAGCCAGCACATATATATTATACTTTACCTTATGCAAATATACGATTTTCTTACAAGTAGTAATTTCTAAATTCCAACACTGGTATTAACAAGTTCTGGGTTTCGCCTGAGAGAGAGTATTACTGTAATATATCTGTATTCAGCCAAGTTTTATAAGCAACTATGTGCTATTATGATTCCTAAAATTGGCCTAGAATTATGATTACCAGTTTAACCGCTGAAAGACTGATATAATGTGACCAATCAGGTTAAATTGGCCTTATCCGCATAAAATATATAGAGTGTAAACCCTTATTTATTTTTGTAAAATGATATTTGTTTCACAACATTCTCTTACAGGGTAATTCAACTAGCTTAAATGCAGAATACAGTTTTACAGTTAAAAGAAGATCTAGACATGTCAAGGGTTGCAATAAAACTTATAAAATAAATGAAAGAATTGATAATTTTGGATAACGCTATAAAATTATTTTTTTCCAAAATATTTTTTAAAACCAAGTTCCAAAAGTCAAATATTACCATTTGCATCATGCTGAAATCCGTTGTATAAAACAAAATGTAGGAGGTAGAAGAAGTCGATGTTCCTACCCTAAAAATGACACTTTTTATAGAAGGCCTCTCTTAGAAGCAGGTACCGACAGCATTCCTCCCAAGTTTGCCTTTGACAGATACTACACAATTAACATAACTGACGAAAATGAAAACGACCTTAATATAACCTAAACGTAAATTCTGGATGCTTACACACATACATGCTCACAAACACACATCATAAAAAACAAAAATACGTCTTCCGTGTTCTATGAACTTTTCAGCTTAAAAAAAAAACCCAATTTATATTATTTTAAAACTTATATATAAAGGTCCATGTTTGTTATGCAGAGAGTAAAACATTTCCTAATGCTGTGACTGCCAAAAAATAAACGTATATTTAAATTTTTAGTTCAAATTATCTTATTCATTTAAAAAATCGTATTTTTCCGACATTTGCAGAAAAATTGATTAGAAGTTGGCTATGCAGCAAAAAACATTTATTTCGTCGAGGTAAGAAATTAATATTCTTATATAGCGCTCTGTAGCACAATTGTGGTAAAAAGGATGAAAAACGGCGCATAGGAAGTTTTTTTTGAATTTCTTGAATTTGAAAATAAAATTATCCATCATGTTTTGTATATTACAATTTAGTCGTCTTTTATATTCATCTTTATTCAAACTTTATATGCCAAAATTTATACTACTAAAATAAGGCCAGGAATTATCAGTTTAATTCATTTTCTCTTATTAAATAATATCTGAAGCTATGCCCTAATCGTTTCATTTCTAGGTTAAATTACGAAATTAGCTCCTCTGGACAAAGTTATTTATATTACTAAATGATGAATCTTTAACTATATGGTGGTATCAACTGATAAATTTGATCGTAAATTATGAAGCTATATAAATTAGTTGATTGCCTAGGTCTGCTCATAACGCAGACTGTTGCGGAATAAAATATATTCATGCATCTCCAAAGAAATATGTACAAAATATCCTATTTTCGGCTCTTTTGCGGGATATCTTATTTTTTAAGATAGAGGGTTGCGGTTTTCGCGACAGTATGCTACTTTTTTGTAAAATTAAAGATGGCGTCAGCACAATTTTCATAGTACTTTTGGTTTTTAAGATATGTTGCATTTCCAGGCACCCTTCCTATCCAAATTATCTGATAACTTATCAAAAAGACGAAAACTGCTCCTTATATGACTTTTTCCGTAGAATTCAGTGCCGGTTTCAGAGTAAGTATGCGGTGACAGGTCAAAAAGTTATCGGACCCTACTTAATTTTTTTTTAAATGAGGCAGCTTTTATATTATTCTTTTTATTTATTAGGCTTAATGTGGGCTTTCCGAAAATATATACATATATGCAGTTATTTTGGAAAACAAGCTCAAAATTCGAGATTTTCTAAAATTCTCTTTTGTGTCCAATTAGTAGGTAGTAGCCTATATCTAATTTGTTTGGAACAAAAAGCAAATTGTCAAAACCTTTGAGGTTTATTGTCAGTTTTTGATTATTAATAAAATATTTTTGTTGCTTTGTTGTTTTTATTTGGCTATATACTATATTTAATTTACTTTTTTACAATAATGGCGGTCTATGAAAATAATGAAAAGTGTGATGTTGGTTCGTTTCATACAATCTAATGAAAATCCCCAAGAAGTTTCGGAATTGTACTTACAAAGGTAACGTATTTAGAGCTCTATGGTTAGGATAATATCTTAGGAGTTTTTTTGTTCGTTTTAGATATCAAGAGAGAAGGCAACCTGACAAAAAGACATATTTGCCGGCCCTAAATCAAATTTAGTAGAGCACCGATCATTTTTCCCCCCGAAAAGAAATAAACGTGCTGGGTTATGTAAAAGCGACTCCTTTATCTTTTTGCCAGCGAATAGAGGAAGCCAGCAATAAAATAAACAACAATCCAAGTTTGATGCTCAAAGAATTTTGCAAAATTATAAGTATCGCCCATATAAAATCCATATAGTTTAACATTTACACCCCGGCGATGCTCAGAGCTGAATGTTGTTTTGCCAGTGGTATTAACAACAAATCCATATTGATGAATCTTTTGGCAGACTGGTTATCTGGTCCGATGAATCTTATTTTTCAAGTGCGGGAATTTTCAATCGCCATAATACAAGAAACCTCTCAGAAAATCACCTTTTAATTTTTGAGTTAGCATAACAATGACATTTTTGGGTTGGGGTCTCGTGATTTAATTTTGGAAGATGAATAGTTTATAGAATTTTTGTAGGAGGTCTCACAACGCGTCGGCACCTAGAAATTCTTGAAGAAGTTATTTCACAACTGATGGAAAATATTCCATTAATTTTATCATAAGTAAGTTAAAATTCTATAATTAATTTAAGAATTGAGAATTAAAAATATGAATTAAGTTTGAAAATATTACATCTTTAGTATAATAATTACTTACATGAATTTTGAATACATTTTAGCCTTAGCCTACTACCTACTAATTGGACACAAAAGAAAATTTTAGAAAATCTCGAATTTTGAGCATGTTTTTCGCAATAAGTGCATACATATATATATTTTTGAAAAGCTTACATTATTACTAACAAATATAAAAAATAATATACAGCGGGTCCGATAACTTTTTTTGACCTGGCCCCATATACTTATTCTGAATTGGCACTGAATTCTACGGAAAAAGTTATATAAGGAACAGTTTTAGCCTTTTTGATAAGTTATCAGATAGCTGGGATATGAGGGGTCCTGAAAATGCAACATTTTCAAACCTATCTTTAAAAATAAGAGATACCCCGCAAAAGTGCCGAAAATGGAATACCCTGTACGACATTAATTATATGATGAGCTAAACAGCGATCTAAAAAAAATGTTTGGTACAAAGATATTTTTTTATTGTTCGAAGCAATAGCAAGTAGTTCAAATCGGAAGGAGATGTAAGCAAGCCTATTTAAATTAACAAATCAATGCAATTCCCAAGACAGGTAAATCTTTCTATAGATTGGTATTTTCCGAGTGTTCTCTTTTGTATTTAACTGCAACAGAATTTTGCACAAACTTTATAATTTATTAATTGATTAATTTATTTTTTGCTTTGAAACGTTTATATACCTTAAAACATTATGCTCAAGCTTAAATCAAATGTACTTATAACTTGTTTGATAAACGAACAATAGTCACTGCACTTAACAGAAGATGTTTATGGTTCATTAAACTGCATTTATAAATAAACCACTAATTAAACACATTTAATTTTACAGGGTATGGCCTTACCCCATGATGATAGGAAGGATGGGCATTCTGCATACGGAAGTCCGGGTCCGATCTGTATTTCCGGTTGTACTTGTAATGATTTGCTGTCTCATTATCGCTGCTATCGTAGCCTGAAGAACCTTCCCGAATACCTCTACTGCCCAATTTTTGACTTCTGAAAAATAATAACCATGAAGAAACTAAATATGGCATTTTTAATTTAAATTCTATAATATACAGATCATTCGTGAGAAAATTTTATTCATATATTATACATTCTGATATTTAGTTACCACAAATGAATGTAACTACCTAATGAAATATGATCGTAACCACTTAAACATTAATAGGAACCCTTTTATTTATAAGTGTACTGAAAAATGTGTAAATTCAGATAAGGTACTCCATCGTAAAAATTGTTTTTTTTAAGGAAATAATATTTAGAACTAGTTCTAAATTTCTTAGATAGCAATAATGTATATATATATATATATATATATATATATATATATATATATATATATATATATATATATATATATATATATATATATATATATATATATATATATATATATATATATATATATATATATATATATATATATATATATATATATATATATATATATATATATATATATATATATATATATATATATATATATATATATATATATATATATATATATATATATATATATATATATATATATATATATATACATAAGAGTATGGGATAGTTATGGATTTACCTAAAACGAGCCAACCATCCGCTTTAATTGAAGACAAAAAACTTGATATACTCCTATCAGTAGAAGTCCACATTCTTCAACTAATATTTTAGCGCTAAGTAACGATGTCAGTAGAGCTTCTGTAAAGCGATTATTAAAGAGCCAGAAGTATCACTCGTATAAAGTGCATGTCGTACAGAAATTTTTTGAAGATTACAACAATAGAAGATTACAATTCTGTGAAGAAATGATGAGAAGATATGACGAAAATAATATATTTTTAAAAAATATCTCATCTTATCCGATGAGTCTTTTTATTTAAATGAAATATCAATAGACGTAATTATCGATTTTGGTCTGATCGATATCCACAGAGCATACGTGAGGGACATACACACCATCCGCAAAAAGTCAATGTATGGGCTGGCATAATAAATAACCGAATTTTAGGACCATATACCTTTAAATAAAATCTTACTGCTTTGCGTTACTTAGATTTCCTTACTATCGATTTAATACCTGCATTAGCAGTAATGTTTCCTAACGAGAGTGATGCAGATATGCTCCATGAAAGAATATAGTTTCAATAAGATGGCGCACCAACGCATTTTGATATAAACGTTCGAAGGTACTTGGATGAAAATTTTCCAAATCGGTGGATAGGCCGGCGGAGACCCATTAGATGGCAATCAACGTCTCCGGACCTTACACCATTGGATTTCTTTCTATGGGGGTATTTGAAGGAGAGAGTGTTCAAAAACAGACTAAACAGCGTTGAAGAGGATGGAGGTTACTAATTTACCAGATGGAAGTACAAGTGCTGTTGATAGTATTAACCAAAGACTCGGTGTATGTAAAGTAGAAGGTGGAGATCACTTTCAGCATTTGTTACATTAGCCGTATCAGGTGAGAATTATAATATGTTAATAGAATATTAATTTTAATTAAAAAAAATTATGTGGACTCGTTTTACTGTAACGAAATGAGCAGAACCCTAAATGGTTGCTAGTAGCGGATTAAGTTTTAGAAGATCTTCGCATAGAGCCCCCACATAACCTGAGTAGCCATTAGAAAAAAAAGTTGGCGTGCCACAAATTAAGGGGTTGCAGGGAGGGGACTGAAAATATTATAAAAAGACGAACAACCATTTAAACCACTTCAAGTGTTCCAGCGTTTTCGTTAAAAAATACTCAAGATATTAATTTTGTGCGTTTTTTTTTGAAAACCCTGTTTATATATATGTATATGTTACATGTATTTTATCTTTTAGTTTAACCAAAGAGAGAGTGATCAATAAAATACCCCAAATGGAATCAAACTTTTGTATTGTATTCCCTAATATTAGGGATCAATTGAGAGATTTCCGCGTAGCTCGGCACAATTTCATGGCCAGTATCGTACCTCCGAATTGCGCATACAAATATTTGTAAACCAATTTGGCGCTTTCGGCAACTCCGCACCTATTCTAGTTTCGCGCCAACTAATATTTCGAGCAAACGGTGATACGAACGATTAAAAGTAATGAATTTAATCGTTTATCTGATGAAATGCCGACTTACGATCTAGGAATCTATTAAATTCAAAGTTAGATTAAGTTACATTACGTTAGGGCCGGCACGAGACATGTACAAAAGGTATGACTTATTTTTACTTCCCCATATAACAGGAAATTTATTGTTGTATTAATAACATTACACTGTGGACCAAATTAAAGTAGCCCCTTTTTAACATCTTATTAACTTTTTTTATTTTTGGACTTAAACCAAGTGGATTAGTATTTGGGGTTTATTAGAAAATACGGTTCATTTAAACACCATGGTTGATGAGCTCAATGCCAGGAAGTGTGGCAAGAGTTTTTCCAAGATGCTATTGTCGCATCCATACAGCAATGGCATAGGACTAAACTGCGAAAAACATATTTTTAGAAACAAATTATTATTATGTGTGTATGTAAACAAAACTTGCGCCAACGATAACTTGAGAACTTTCTAATCGTTTCAAATTTGAAGCAAAAATAATCTAGCTCAGCGTTTCGCGGAGGTTAAATTTTGGGTATTATAGGCGTAAATCTTCGATATTTTTAAGGGGTATAAAAACGTCAAAAATCATGTTTTGAGAACGCACGAAGTAATAATAGTCAATTTGAAAACAGAAATAGTTGGGGTAGATGTTCTAATATTGAAAAATTGTGGAAGTCGTTGGGGTAGATACTTCTTTTTTTTAGATTATATATATAAAAATAAAATGTATGAAATATTTGGAAAAAAGCCGAAACATCACATTTATCTTGTTTTTATACAGGGTAGCCCAAAAAGAATGAGACAGCCTCCTGGAAACGGAAACAAAATTTCAAAAAACGGTCAAACATGTCAAACTTCTTTTATTTTTACTAGAATGTATGGTATACAGATGAACCAGTAAAACTGTGGTACTAATTCAAGATGGCTGAACAAAATGGCGGCTAAATAAAATATTTAAAATCTTGAAAAAATTCACCCTCTCAGGTTTTACAAAATAATATCTTCACGTTTTAGCGTCCCTAGATAAAACAAAATATATATTTATCAATTCCTTCGGTCCGTCTGTCGGTTTGTGAGTCTGGCTGTAAGTTCACTGCAGAGTTTAAAAACTACTTACTCGATTGACTTCAAATTTTGGTCAAAAATTAAGACTCATATGAGGATGACACGGTAATATTTTGGTAAAAATCCAGTATGGCAAAACAAAATGACGGCGATGTTAAAAAAATTATTACTAAAAAACTGCTTGTACAATTTATCTCAAATTTTGCACCACAATCAAGTATTATATAGAAATCAACTGGTACAACAACAAATATTTAAATATTCAGCCTGAAAACTTAATGGACAGATTTCAAATTGTGAGTCATAAATAATTCTGGTATAAAAATAAACTAGTCAAACTGTGGTACTAATTCAAGATGGCGGAACAAAATGGCGGCTAAATAAAATATTTGTAATTCTGAAAAAATCACCCTCTCAGGTTTTACATAGCTTCACGTTTTAGCTTCCCTAGATGCCAAAAAATATGTTTTATCAATTTCTCTGTCGGTTTGTTTGTATGTCTGTCAGTTCACGGCATAGCTTGAAAACTATATATCAGATTCACTTCAAATTTCAGTCAAAACATTACGGATCATATAGAGCTGACCTGGTAATATTTTCGGAATAAGATAGTGAAACGTTAAAAAAATATTACTGAAAAACCAATTATCCAATTTACCTCAAATTTTGCACAAAAATCAATTGTTATATAGGAATGAACTGGTAACGTTTTGGTATGTATATAAGATAGCAAAACAAAATGGCGGCCTAATGAAATATTTAAAAAATCAACCTAAAAACTGTACTTATTAGACTAATTTCAAATGTTGTGCAAGCGTTAAGGGTGATAAAGAGACAAACTGGTAAAGTTGTGGTACGAATTCAAGATAGCGGAACATAATGGAGACCAAATATATTTTTTAAAATATCAACGTAAAAAAACTTATTTAATTGACTTTAAATTTTGCAGAAAAATTAAATGTGATATAGGGATAAATTGGTAGGTATTCCATACGACGTAACAAAATAAACGGTGTGTGTTAATGTAAAAGCTACTACTGAATTTATTTTAAATTATGCTCAAAAATCAAGTGCGGCATAGGTAGAAACTGGTAAAATATTGGTAGGAATTCAATATAATAGACCAAAAAGGCGCCGAATGAAAATATTTGAATTACTATTTCTGTTTATAAACTTGACTGTTATCGGCGGTGCGTTTTCAAAATATTGTTAGCACACATTTTATTTACGTATACACATCCGTACCGACATCATATGTCGAAAAACTCAAATGATATTTTTCGAAGATTTTTGCGATTCCAATATAGTCTATAAAGTGTATTAATAATACAATATATTAACTGTTATAGGGAACTAAAACTAAGCCATGCCTTGTCGATTACAAAAACCGCGGGGCCTCGTACGGTTTACCTCTTCCCATGCCTTACGCCATCCCTGACCTAACTTAACTTACTATAATTCTGAATTTAATAAATTCCGACTTCTAACTCAGAATTTGATACATTATACTTCCGAGATTGTAAGCCGGAATTTAATTAATTCCGAGATCGTAAGTCAGAATTTAATGATTTACGAGACAGTTGGAATTTGACAAAAAGTATTCATACAATTTTTACGCAAACTTTTTAAATAAAGCTAGGCGCTATTTTTAATTAAATTGTTAATGGAAAGGTGTAGCACACCTTTTCAACCTTAATTCAATACCAGAATATAGTGATTTACCTATTTCAAAATTGTGATGTTAAATGTGACAGAAGCTCATTCTAATTTTAAACAAAATTCATTATCTCCTTTATTAAAGACACCCTGTAACTAAAAAATTATTATACTTTGACTCTCCGTCCGCTCATTTTAATTAAGGATAACTTAAGGAATTAAATTCAAGATATTTTACTTCAATTTCATCAGAAAGACGCACTGTATAAACAAGTTCCCTTGCCTCTATGAATTATTTTTTTTCTAAAATCTTTTCTAGTAAAACATAAAAAAACGTTTCGTGTAGATTCAAGTTTTTGACCACCCAGTACAAGATATGTAATTTATGTAAGAACTAACAGCAGTATGTATATTTTAGCAAACCTATTGAAGAATATCATGTCATGTAGAAATGTCACAATTAAATTGACAAGAGCAAACTTTAAAATTATATATGTTCTTCTTGCCGTATCAATGAAATTATTATTTGCTTGGAATTAACCAACAGATGTTTAATATTTAAATTATTTACGCTAATAAAACCTCATAATTAACGGTACAACCTGTGAAGAGGCAGAATGGTGTTCATAGAAAACCATAAAAATAGTTGTCAGTAATTTTGAGCACAAGTTCTAAGTAAATTAATAATTATTAACAATACAGCGTTTAAAAATTAAGTTAATAAATATATGCTTAAATTAAATATGATTTTTCGATATATATATATATATATATATATATATATATATATATATATATATATATATATATATATATATATATATATATATATATATATATATATATATATATATATATATATATATATATATATATATATATATATATATATATATATATATATATATATATATATATATATATATATATATATATATATATATATATATATATATATATATATATATATATATATATATATATATATATATATATATATATATATATATATATATATATATATATATATATATATATATATATATATATATAATAGTAATTCATTATATTATTGATTCTAAAGTTTGCGTTCCTATACATACTCTTATTATTTTTACCTAAAATTTAAAAATTATCCTTTTTATGACATAATTTTTCAAATATGAACATTCTCATAACCTAAATTTGAAACGTTCAATTTTTTACCATACTTCAGTAACAAAAACAAATCATGTATTGTTATTTGACGTTTGACATCAAAATTTTATGTAGAAATATCTGATTTAAACAACTTTTTTTCTCAAAAGTCTTTCGTTTTTATTACATGTAAGTTTAGAAACATATTATTAATATGATTAACAAAATTAAATTGTTAAAATTTTAGGAATCCACATGAAGAAGAAATAAAAATATTTCGAAAGGTCGGTCAAATAAAGATAAAACGTAAATAAAGACATTTCCTGACCGAATTCCCCGTGATTTTCTTAAGTTGAAATTTTTCCAGAATCACGTTACTAAAATTATGTAAAAAGCGCCATGTATACATATCTATAGAAAATCAGCAATACACATTCTCAAAAATGAAAATGATTGTTATTACAAAAATAATTTTTATAATACTCCTCCTTTCCTTAGTCCCCCCCTCCCCAGCTATGTACTTCACTCATGAAATGTTTTCTGCCAAGAGTAGAGATATTTGATATTTACTACATTCATTAAGATTTATAATAACCGCAATAAACTAACGAAAAAATAGATTTCCTCTTAGGGGGTATGTCTATCTAGTGGTGAAATGACTTTTTGGTTAATTAGACTTTATACGCCAAGTTTGAAGGGAATATATTAAATAATTTTTCAAATTTGTCGGCAAAAAAATTAGGTAGAAAAATATTCAAAATGGCGTATCGGCTATTTCAATTTTTTTTAGTATGCTTGCTAAAGCACCACTCTGGCACTACTCTGTATATTTTTTGAAATTTTCATCCAAATTGGTCAAATCATCCTGGGATAATCGGTGTACAAACATAAAAAAATACATAGGCACGAATTGATAACCGCCTCATTTTTTGAAGTGGGATAAATAAAAAAACATGTTTATGTAATATTTACCTAGTCTTAGGTCTCGTTGACGCATTTCGAATAAAATGTTGTGGAGTTCCTCTACCTGATCTGTTAGATCCATTGTGGTTGGGCGGAAACACTCTCGGCAAACCAAATTTTAGATAGGTATACATGTTAGACCCCAGCGTTGATCTGAAATAAATAATAATGTATCTATATTTCATTACGACCTATGAATAATTTCGTATCTTGAACTTAAGCTTCCAACTTTATACTACCGGGAATTAATTGCAGTTCATTTTAGTATTTTGATTTCAAGTAAATATATCCTAAACTTTTCTAGTTATTATCTAAAAGAAAAACCTAGCTATTTGAATCAAAATAAAAAATATATTGTATTAAGTGAATGTAAGTAAAAACTTGGGAAAACAACTTATAGTATAAATTAATTGAATTTGGATAGTGATATATAGTGAATATCCTAATAACTAATACCCTGAAATTATCAAACATGCTTATATCAAAAATATTAGAAAATACCTATGTAAGAAAATCTATATAATTTAAATATTTACTTTTTTTGTGGCCATACAGAATTCAAGCCCGCTACCAGCAACAGCTTTCGCGATAATTTGAAATTTGAAGCAGCATCATTTTAAAAAAATTGTGAAACGGCCACTCCCATTTCAATATATCTTTAACATTTCGGGACACTGAACTTTGTACTTGATGAATTATTCCCGAAGTAATTAATACTTTATTTATAGTCATTAACATTAGCAAAAGCTATAATATGTACAGGACAGTTTTTTATATTTTGACATGCGTTTTCGCCATTTATTTTATTGAGATGTTATAAATACAAAACTTGAAGAAAAACAAAAGAGCATCGAAAAGCTGTGAAAATTAAATTTTTAAAATGGGACACCCCATATATTTATGATAGTTAAAAAGAGATCTTGAGAGCTGGATTCACCTCGTCCAATAAATACCTGTTCGAAAAAGTTGATCTTTTATCTGGACGAATGTTATATACATTCTATAAAATTTAAATCAAAAAAGGATCAAACAAAACGGCGAACCAAATGAAGTAATTGCCACAGTGAATTCTATACTACGTAACTGGAAAGGCTTCGACCATTGCCGAGATCTTCTAAAACTGTATTAGGGGCAAATGTGAGTAATGTGACTAAGATAACATTCGTGTCTCTTCCACTCGTATCATTAAATGACTTTTTTGCGTAAATAAACTTTGAACTCAAATTTTAGAATTGTTTTTTCGTTCCTATGTGCAGCTAAAATATTCACTGTAGCTTTCGAGTGCTCAAAGTTTTAGCAAAGCTGTGGTTTTAGTTGATTTTGTTCTCAATTTTGTAATTCGGGGTGGCCTTATATAAACATCTGATGTATACATTTGAGGCATAGAAAGACTTTTTTGGAAATAATCTATTTATTATTAATACAGCACTAAGTCATTTTGTCATTAATACTTTTCAATCTAGGCATTCATTGTTAAGCGAAGATTGCTATACGATTCAACTAGTTCTAAAAAAAATCAAAATATTTCTAAACTTCAGATAGATATTAAAAGAATAATGTCTTTAGATACTAGAAAAAAATTCCTGGGGGAGGAGGGCGCAGCGGATTTTTTTTGGATCGGCCTTTAGTTACTAGGCAGGTTTAATTTTATTTTAAAAAAATCCAGCTTGGGTTCGATACATACCTAGGTAATCTATATTTAAAAAGCAGAATAATCCAATAAAGTCTCCTCTCTTTTTCACAAAAGATATATTTGACTTCGAGAATAATTAGGGGGATACGTTTTAATGAAATATTTCTGTTCTTTAATGTAAATAAACATCCAAAAGTTTATATTTTTTAAAGTGAAACACCCTGTATGTTGTATGTTCATTGAATAGTTCTTGTTTTTCTGGTTATAAATATACAGAGAGAATGTTAGAGAGATGATAACTGATATTATGTATTGCTCCTTACGGACGGTATTTGTTTATTTTCTAGTGCATTTTTCAAAACATACATACGGGCAAATTTATAAACAGAAAACAAGAACTATTTAATGAGCATATAATATACAGGTTATATATTCTATTTAAACAACACGAGTTGGTATTTTTTGATAACTTTTCTCAGTTTAGTTGTTTTATCCGATATGAGGATGGTCCTCTTCGGAGCGGCTGTCTCGGCGAAGGACAGTTCGGCGCCGGGTCATTTCGGCGCGATCATTTTCGGTGCCCATAATAATATAATCGTGAGACATTATTCTGTGAATATTGTGGTGTATCACTTCCACAAAGGCACAAAAGGGAAACTTGCAGATCTCAATTTGGTAATGGAGGTCAAAATAGAACATCCAGCCACAACCATTGCTGTTCAATGCGTCGAATGAAATCGTTGACTCTGGAAGTGACTTACCTAGATGTGGTGTATAAATCTTTTGTCGATGTAATGAAGAATCAGTTTTCGGAATTTCAAAAAAAAGATTCAGATATGGTAAAGTTATGATAAGTTGAATATCTATTAATATTGTTCAATATGCAGAAAGTATTGTTATTCAAATATAAATGTATTTTTTTTATTTTACAGGTCTCTACAGAAAATCCTTACCTAAAAGTAAATATTAATAAGTTTTTTTAATATTTTAATTGCTTTTTCATACATAAAGTTGCCCAAATGTCTCGAAAACAAAAAGCTGTTATTAATGTGAAAAACCAAGATGAATGCTGTTTTGCCTGGCCGATAACTTCAGTGTTGTATCCCGGAAGCAGAATAGTTTCAGAACTTGGATCATATCCGCATTTTTCAACAGTGTTAAATACTACAGGTATAGATTTTCCAGTTGAGTTAAGATATATAGCTAAATTTTTGCAAATGAATAACATTTCCATCAATGTGCATGGTTTTAAATCAACGTTTAAAAATAATAAATTTATATACGGAGTAGTTGACCCATTGAGATATTCAAACTGAAAACTGCAAGTGCATGTAAATTTGTTACTAATTCAAAAAGATCGTGCTCTAAAGATGATATTGAACGTAATTGTAATTCAGACTGTTTAAAAAGTCATTACTGCTGGATCAAAGATTATTTATAGTAAAATCTATTTCTGCGATGGTTGTCTAATATATTTCATTTCACCAACATATTTGATATTACATCAGAAAAATGTTTATAATCATATGTACACATTAACACCATCAATACTCAAAAAGTAGATACGTTTGGAAAGACTGTAGCGAAAAATATATTAAAACTTGAGAATATCGAAAAGCATTGAAAGTTCGTTTTGTTGTATATGCAGACTTTGAATCTATTTTAAAGCCATTAGAAAATACCGACCCAAAGCCCCAAAATTCTTAAAAGGCAAAAAAAGTTAAACGTCAACTATGTTCTTTCGCATACTTAATATAATGCTCTTTCGATGATTCGATTTCTAAATTTGAGCTGTATAGAGGGTATGATGTAGCATAAGTTTTTGTTTCCCGTATGGAAAGCAATTTAAGGCATTTGTACAATACTTATTTGAAAGATATTGTACCAATAAATCGATTAACCTCTGAATAATTAAAAAAGTTAAAAAATGTAGTATATGCGAAAGTAAAGGACCATTACCACATAACAGGGTAGAAAGTATTTGGTGTTGCATATGCCATAATTTCAATTATAAAATACCCAGCTTTATCCCTATAATGTTGCATAATTCAAGTGGTTACAACTGACATATGTTCATTAAAGAATTGTGCTGTCGAGGATAATATTGGGGTTATAGCTCAAAGCAAAGAAAAGTATATCATCCACAAAAATATTCATGTGCATGATTATCTTGATAAAACTAATGTATGACAAAAAGAAAAAACTTGAAATTAAGGTTGTTTGATAATTTTAGATTTTTGTCAGAATTATAGGAAAATTCGGGTGTCGATTTAGTTACTCAGTTTATAGAGATACAGAAATATTTTTTCCATCTCGAGCAATTTGATTTAATGCGAAAGAAGGATATTTTTCCATACAGTTTTATGGATTGTATGGGAAAAATTAATTACCCTACACTTCCAACAAAAAATCTATTTTATGATATCATAAAGAAAGAGCATATTAACGATGAAGACTATGAAAAAAGTGTGGCGTGTGTTTAAATGTAGGAATGGCGGAATATTCAGATTTGTATTTGAAGTCCGATATTCTCTTATCATGTGATGTTTTCGAGCAATTTCGAGATACTTGTTTAAATATTTATAAACTTGAACCGTCACTTTACAATAGTCTTCTAAGTTTATTTTTTGATTGTATGTTGCGCATGACCAAGGTAGAGTTAGAGTTGTTGACAGACATCGATATGGTCAACTTTTTCAAAAAGGGTATTCACGGCGTAATAAGTCAGTATTCGGAAACGAAGCATATTGCCAATAATATATTTTTGCCAATCTTTGATCCTACTAAACTAACTTCTTTTATCACTTATTTAGATGCTATTAATTTGTACGGTTATAGTATTTTGCAAACATTACTATATAGTATATTTGGGTGGCTATAATAATGTGAAATAACAGATCTAAATATTACGGACCTTCCCTTTTTAGTTGACAATATTAAACCACCAGCGGGAACGGCAAAACTGCCAAAGTTGATACCAAATCTCAACCAAGAAAAGAAGAACAATGGGCATTATAGAACATTAAAACAAGCTATTCAAAACGAACTAATGGTCATGCAAACGCATATAATTTTAAAATTTAATCAGCCAGCGTGATTAAAAACTAACATTTATTTTCATACGAATTATCGAAGGGGGGGAAATAAATTGTTCGACTTAATTTTAAAAGTTTTTTGAAAATTTTGTAGCTATTCATAAGGATGAAGTTAAAATGGTTTATGATATAAGTACCAATATATATTGGATTTTCTAGATTGGACATGTCAAAAACTTTAATATATAATTTGTTTACAATTTCATCAAAAAAAAATGATAGTGATGCTTCTTGACTGTATACCGAAGACTCCTTAATATTAAAAATATTTGCCGATAATTTTTAAAAAGTAATCAGAGAAAATACAGAAAAATTTGACACATCCAGTTATTCTGAAAGAAATTTTTTTAATATTAGGAAAGTGAATCGATCTTGGGGTGAATGAAAGATGAGTTTCCCGGTGATCCGATAGTAAGCTTTTATGGGACCGGCATAAAGAAAGTAGTAAATGAAAAAGAGCTTAATATCGAAGATCAATGGAAAGCTGTGGAATGTAGAACTTTTATTTTTAGAGAAATGAAGAGTTTTCGTAGGGAATTACATTGTGTTTATAATGATGTAGTGAATAAGGTGGCATTATGTCAAAACGAAGATAAACGTTATGTAATTCCCTCACCAACAAAAACTCAACCCTAGGGTCATAAAAAAATAGAAACTTTTGGTTCAAATATGTGACGAATTGCTAGCTAAAAATTGTGCTAATATGCAATTTTATCAGATTGATGCAGATATTAGATCACAATGTTTGGCTAAAATATGTGAGGAATTGATATCTGATGATTATACTGACATGCAATAATATTTAGATGAGTACTTTAGCTTTAAAATCATAGTATATTTTGTTAACAGAAACATGAATAGTAATTCTTAAATATTAAAAAATAGTTCCGTAGCAGGAGAGCAATATTAAATATCCGTTAAGCCGGGTACTCGCTTAACGATCGAATATGGCCGCATGGTGAGGAACGCATGTGTTTGCTTAGGGTGTACATAAAAAAACGACGATTGCATGCCTTCGAATGCGGACAGGTTTGCTAGCTTGTCGGTACTTTATAGAGAAAAATCGTTGCACGATGTCAATTCTCTACATATGAATGCACACCAAACGCATACCTTCGCTAAATGTAGACGTCGTGTAGCGAATATTTAAATAAACGAGCGCACATTACACGTCGAAGATCGAAGCACAACATCCTCCATATTTTCTTTCCTCTGCACCTGACACAATCCATTGATGCACCAAAGTAATTAATTTAAGGGTTGATGAAAGTATTTATTTTGACCTTACATTGGAGATTGTAGTCCTGTCAGAACGCTAAAGCATTCCTTTAGTTTTTACCCCAAAATAAGGCATGTTTTAATAAGGCGGAAAACTTCCCTATCAGGCCGAAAATTAATAGTCAATTTTATTCATGTAGTACTGGTAAAAAGCTTTCATTTCAGCCATGTGAAGGATAACGTAATCCACAGGTACTAAAAAGTTTGTAAGCTATGAATGAGGCACACTAGCCACATGCCACAATATAGGAGAAGTACATTTTATTTTTATAGTACTCGCCGACAGCTCTCATTATATCACCTATTGCTCGAATGGTAATTCCACATAGGTAGTACCCAAAAATCGAATGAGACAGGTGAGTCTACTACACAGAGTCTACTACCCAGAGACTCGGCAGCAAATTTTATTTTTGTAATACTCTTCGGAACCCTTTATTTAAACCCTGTTAGAATATTAATGCATTTTCATATTAACTTAAAACTAAAAAAACAAACAGAAGTGGTTCGTATTCAGCTGTGACTATATTTTCGTCTAATACGAGTTTTGACGCTGACGCATTTTACATAGCACAGTCGGCTACCGGACCAATAGCTGTATCCAACACGAATGCCTTAAATTAATAAAAGAAACCAAAGTTATCATTATATCGGTTTAAGTAGCTTTTAAAAAGTAGCTAAACAGCTAAGAAACAAATTAATAGCTACAGCCACAAGATACATTTTTCAAAAGTATCTCGACTAAAACTACTATTATCCAGCTAGTAGTTTAGCGACTTGGTGGTTCCCACCTGCTCAGTTTTACGCAGTAATATATAATTATTACTTTCACAGAATTGGTACTTACTTCGGTCCGTATCTCGGGTGTGATAAAATAGACTGAACCGTTGTGTCTCTTAGTTGAAAATTCCCATAAGGTAGAGGGCTCTTATCTGTAGATCCCAATGCGCTATCCGTGAAATCAGAATTCAAATTTTGCCTGCAACATGCAAAAATTAACCTTTTATATATACGTACGTATATATATATATATATATATATATATATATATATATATAAGCAAGATGAGTATAAAATAAACAAAAAAATGTTGAACAAGTATGAGATCTACTAATGTATGACATTTCTTTAATTATTACTACTATAGTACATTTCGTTCAGAGTATAGACAAGCATTAATAATTCTTTAATAACATTCATGCATTTTGAAATTATATAATTTCACTTTACGTGGTTACGAGGGTCCTTTTTAAAACTTAAGACGGTACTTTTTTTCTTATTTAGAACATTATGTTTACGTGGAGCAGTTCCTTATATTTATTTATATATTATTTGTTGTTTGTTATATATTTTAAATGATCCAGTAACTATTTTAGTTAATTAATAATGTTAGTAAGTTAATACGCTTTAATTGAAAAAAGTTAAAAATTGAAATTATTTATAGTGAAACATCCGCCAAATTCATTTCGGAAATACGTCTGTTGCTATATGAAAAATAATCGACTTAAATGTTTGCAAAATGTATTTAACAGTTTCAAAACTTTTATGCTTATGTATTATTCAAAATAAAATACAAATAAATTTTTAACAAATCAGATTAAAACATTCAGTTTATTAAATTAATTAAATCAGTCTGCAGGAAATACAATTTTAAGAGGATATTGTAGAGAATTTAAGTTCCGTAATCGATTCTGCTGCACATAAATCAAACCAATGATATCTGCAGTATAGCAGGTCGATGTGAGTCATCGACAGAAATATCATTAGTCTAGCGAACCAGTTCAGTAAAATTTAAAATATGACATTTGTCATTGAAAAACTCGTCGTGTTCTTTGAAAAAAAAAGTTATTATAAAATTTGTTTAAATTTTTTGAAACAAAAAAAAATATTAACGAAAATACGACATGCTTTAACTCGAGCCTTTTTTATTTCGTTCCTTAGTAAGGCGTTAAAAAGTCGACGCATTTTAGACTTACTGAGAATTTTTTTTAAGAGAACCTATCTGATTTCCTTTGAAACTTTGGGGAAAAAATGTATGTTCATGGTACAAAAGTTTATTCAGATGCATTTTATTAATATTTATAGATGAACTTCAATCAAATTAATCAACATCAAAATAAAAATGTATTTTTTTATGGCTTACCGATAAATTGACCAAGCATGTAAATCTTCTGAAGCTGTTCCTGAAAAAGCTCTCGTATCGGGGTTCGAAGGAACAGAATATTTTCTTTCCATCTCGAAACCTTGAGAACCACCCCCTTGTGAGGGAGTACGACTTCGCACCATTTTGCACCTATTTTAAGTATGCTATCTTCCATCTGAAATACAACAAAAAATATTTTACCAAATGGGCCCTGATGCCTATTACACTTTTTGTTATATTACAAAGAGAAATTAATGCAAATTACATTAACAAACAACATACCTACTAGAAAATAGTAAAGACCATTAAAAAACATAATTTCGTTTTATAAAACTAGAAATTAAAAGCCTTTAAGAAATATTAGTAGTATTTTAAGCTCTTTATCTATTATTTTAATTTGCAAAAAATATATTTTAGTCAGCCAATATTGGTTAGTTTTAAAATGTCTAAAGTGTGGAAAACAAATCGTTCTTGATGTATTAATGACCATTATAAATATATGTGTAGGTAGGCATTATAGCTATAATCTTGACCCTTATCCAAGTAAATTTTTAGGCTAATTTTAGTAATAATGAAAAGTTAGTGAAAATGCTTCGAACAGTAAAAAAAATATTTTTTCCGAAAATTGTTCAGAAATTGTGACAATTTTGATAACATTTTTGAAAGGAAAAGTCAATATTTCCTTGCAACTAGTCATGCCAGGCAATGGGAAATAACTGTGAGGAAATATTTATTTTGTACTGTAAGGAAATATTCTTTCTTTACAGTTATTTGTATACTAAAAAAATGTCAAGTTTGACAATTCGACATAGCTTTGTTTCCAGAGTTTCAAAACAAAAATTTCACTTATTGAAGTCGGCGTCAAACTGCTATCTGATTAATGGGTTCCAAGGAATCCCATGTATTTGACATTAGTTTCTATCCATCAAAAGTCATACGTTTTAAAAACACATTTTAGTAAAATAACTTCTAATCTACTATATTAATTTACTGTTGAAAACTTACTTGAGAAAGTCAAATTATTAGGGCCGTTTAAAATTGTGATTTTTTACTTTCCTCGAAAAGGAAAGAATTGTAATCACGAAAAAATTGCCCACCGAGACTTTTTCAGATCTTCACGTTTCACGAGACTCTAGATGCCGAAAAACATGTTTTCTCGATTCTTGAGCTCACCCATGACTTTTTTTGAAAAATTAAGGGTCATATGGAGATGACGTACCATAACTTGATCAAATATGTATTTATGTATGTTAGATCTGGACAATAAAAGTTGTGGAGATGAAAAACGTATATTTGATTCAATCTGATGTTAAACAGTGATTGTTAAATATGTAAATAAAACAGACATATTGACATAAATTCTTATTCTCACATGCGCCATATGGCTATTCAAGAGAACAGTGACTTTTGGCTTGACAAACCTAACGTAAAAATGTAGCAAAAACGGCAGAAAATATATATGAAATGAATATGAAACAAATAATTAAAAAAAAGGTAAATTGGCCTTTACCCGACGAACGTAACGAATTCCACTACACACAGATACCACAATTTATATATATATATATATATATATATATATATATATATATATATATATATATATATATATATATATATATATATATATATATATATATATATATGTGTGTGAGTTAATCCGTTAGGAATAAAGTTCCGGGTAATGCGACTTCACTGATTTTTTAATTTTCAGTGCTTTTTTGAATTCAGACATCTATCAATTTAAACTTTAGTTTTGCTTTCTATAATGGCGATATCGTAATGTCTTAACTGTTACTGTTACGTTTTGAGATTTTAGAATATTTTTCGTAAAAAATACTAATACAAATAAATGTAATGTCATGTTTTAAAATCTAAAATATAAGAGATTGTTAAAATTCGTATAGTATTATATTTTATATAGTTAATCGTTAATAGACATAGTTAATTTGGAAAATATATTTTTTTAGATTGTAATGTGTTATCAACCTGTGAAAGGTTTAACTCTAATGAATAATTAACGTTAAATTGATAAGTTGTTTTATTTCTTTTTATCACTCAAAAGAACAAAAAAGTATGTTTGGTTTCTAGATTTGTGTCATTATGCAAGGTAAACGAAAAACTGGTTAACTGTCAATTATTTTGTACCATGAGACATTTAACTCTAGAGAAATTTTACTGACAAAAAGGTGTTTCCATATTATGGTTAAAACTTTAAAATGTATAGAATTTGCCAGAAAATGTCAATTTAAGACTGCGTATTATTTTAGTTCATTTTTAATTGTTCTGTTGTATCAGCGAAACTCTATTCCTTGTCGAGTTATATCAAGGTAGGCTCAGGAGGGTAGCAGTCTTAAGAGTTCATTTAGACCCGCAAACCTATCTGAGACGCCACTATATGTACTATACTAAAACCATGTTAAAAGTTTTTGTCGTTGCTTTTTGTATATTGTATTTTTGTAATCGTAAAAAACAATCAACCTGTTAGATTTTTGCAGATATATATATATATATATATATATATATATATATATATATATATATATATATTTTCCAGATTTCCTAGATTCTCCTGTTTCCCTCGATCTGTCGTTCTGGTTATGTACAACAGGCTACTTATCAGATTGACTTCTAATTTTGACCAAAAATCAAGGAGCATTGGGGGAGGAATCAAGTTTGATATAAAGATAAAATGTTCAAAAATTCAGTCCCGAAAAACTATTTATCCAATTAACTTAAAATATTGTACAAAAATCAAGTGTGAAATAGAGATTTAATGGTAACTTTTAAGAGCCAATATTATATTGTAGAATAAAATATCTTTTAATGTAGGAAATTAATAAATTTCATAATTTAATATTTAGGGACTATATAAATAAAGTTATGAAAAGTCAATAATATGATTGAGCAATACGTCACGTAAGCCAGTTGGGAATTTTGATTGGCGGGTCACTTTCAAAATGACAGCTGGTATTCCAGAAGGCCACATAGAAACAAAGTTTCGTATTATAAGGTTATGCGACTGGATACTGGCGGCTAAGAATTCAAATTATTGTGTTTGATACGTTATTATTTAGAGATTATTATTGCAGACAGTGTTTCTTAATATATTGATGTAATATTTATGCGTTTTACTGCATTTCATGTTTTTAAACGTATTAAAAAATAAAGTTGTGTGTGTTAATCTGCTATAAATTCGCATAGTAATGTTTGTATTGCAAACTTGATTATTTACCAAAATAGTTTTTTTTTTATCGTTGAGTTAAATGCAATAAATTAGGAGTATTAGCATAGTTTCTGCTGAAATGGCATAACCACCAGCAATAGTGCAACTACAAGATAAAGATTCAAGGTCAATGAGAGCCAAGGCAAAAATCGTTTAATTTTGCCGGCTGTCACCCCTTTATAATGCGTACTCTTTACATTAGGAGTTTGCTGGTATATCTCATTGTATAATTAATTTTATATGTGAAAATACTAGATTGAGAGTATTGATACTCTTTTAAATATTGAAGAACATATATAGTGGACTTTCAAAACGGTCAAACCTCTGAAAAATTAGCAAGAAGTATGACTATACCAACATATTTTCAAAGTTTCGGGGGCGGAGGAAGGACAGGACCTCCCTGGCTACGTGCCTGTCTCAGAGTCCTTTAACCCGACTGCGCATGCAAAGGAGGGTAATACAGTTAACAGTTACGTATGTAAGAAAGTATATCCATTGTGTGTTACACATACAAGCTAATCGCCTGTACCGACTTCCATGAGTGAGGCGTCAAAAGATTCGTCTGTATCCCACAAGTGTTCTTAGCATGGTTTGCCTGCAAAAAAATCAAAATGGTAGAATTACCGCTTATCTGAATTTAAGGGAAATATGTACACTTAGGTATGAAATTATGTCGGATCCAATGAGTTCCGCATTGCTTGCCAAGTTTACCGTTTTTCTTTTATAAAAGGATTTTTTTATGGAACACCCTGTATTATATTACTTTTTTAAAGTCTGCGTAAAATTCTCAATACTTTTTATGAAAGTCAGCAGTTTTTGCAAAAATAAGGGTCTAATATCGATAATTTAATGTATTACCTTTTATTAAAATACCTGGACACAAAGGTTATGGGGATAGAATGCGAAACCTGCGAGATCTTTGTAACATTTTTAATTGCAAATATCCTAACAGAAATCCAATATCTATATCTACCGAAAGTAAAAGTTACAAAAAATTTCTTGAAACTGGAAAAATAAAAGATGTCGTAAGTTCTGGTAAACCGGAAAGCACAATAATTCCTCATCTTGGAACTAAAACACTAGCAAGAGAAAACAGTGTTTCAACTTTAAAAGTAGGTTTGTAAAAACAACGAAAACAATACAAAAAAGAAATTCAACAAATAACAAATTAATCAAGCTAAGTAAAATGTTGTCAATTTACTTCCTGACAATAAACCAAATACTGTGGAAAAACATTTAATACATTAAAAAGAATGTCAGCTTCCTCGATTCGTCTACATTCGATTTCTATTCGCTCCTGTAAACTCTCGAGGTCATTGGGCTTAGTTTTATACACATTATTTTTTAAGGTGTCCCCACAAAAAATAGTCGAGGGGCGTCGAGTCCGGAGACCTAGGGGGCCACTCTATTCTACTCCCACGTCTAATCTATCTTCCAAAAAAAGCATTGTCTAAATATTCCCAAACATCCCGAGCAAAATGCGGTGGAGCACCATACTGCTGAAACCATATTTCATCATTTCGTGCACCATTACCTAAAAAAATCAAGTTCATAATACACCAGGTAAAGAAAAGGAACGGTTATTCGGAAATAGTTTTGCACTAGCTGGGACAAAGTTGGTCCTTAAAAGAAGTCAAATATCTTTCTCCAGTTAATGTGTCTTCCATCAAGAAGGGACCGATTATTTTTGCACCTTTTATTAATTTATTTCTCTTTTAGAAAAATTGGGTATGATTTTCTCGTATCCACTGTGGATTTTCTCTGGCTCAATATCGATAATTAGGCCTATTAACTTTTTCATTCAACAAAAAGTTGCTTTGTCAGAAGAAATAATTTCATTGACAAAATTTAGATTGGTATTGTAACGTCCTATCATGATTTCATAAAATTTCAAGCGCCTATCATGATCATCATCAGAGAGTTCTTGCACCAAAGTTATTTTGTATGGATGAAATTTTTCGGTTTGTAGAAGTCAGTCTACGGACATGTGTGACACGTCATTTTCTCTTCCTAATGTTCTGGTAAAAAGATGCAGATTTTCTTCTAAACTGATTAAAACATTCTGAGCCTTATCACCATCTGTTGCGCTTTTAGGTCTGCCGAAACGTACAACATCTTTTACCTTTCCAGTTTCATGAAATTTTTTGTTAATTTGACTTACGGTAGATTTAGTTATTCTATTACTGTCCGGATATTTGTCATTAAAAATGTTAAAAACATCTTTCAGGTTTCATATTCTATCCCCATAACCCAGTATAATTAAATTTTGGATATTGGACCCTTATTTTTGCAAAAACTATTGACTCTTATAAAAATACTCTTAATAAAACGTATAATTCTCAATACTTTTTATGCAGATTTTAAAAAAGTAATGTAAAATAGGATGTTCCATCAAAAAATTCTTTTATAACAGATAAACGGTAAACTTAGCAGCAATGCGGAACTCTTATTGGATCAGGCATAATTTCGTACTTAAGTGTACATATTTTCATTAAATTCGGGTAAGCGGTACCTGAAATATTTCGTCGTTTTCTTCAAATACACTTGCGGGTAACAAAACGTCGGATTTTACACAAATGTCAGAATATTGGCCTACGTTTCACATTTAAAAAATCCTATACTTTCCACTCGCGCTTGTTATTAACCTAAAAAATATTTTTCTTTTTAAGATCGTTATAAAATTTTTTACGTGATGGAAGTTTGGCATCGTCGAATTTTGAAAAATAATCAACATCCAACTTTTCTTCTCGAACCTTGAATTTCACAGAGTAAGCCGCACTTTGAAACATACCGGTGAGATGGTAGTGGTCTGTTACCTTTTTGCAGATATGAAATTGTAGCCATATTATACTGACCTTCTGTTTAAGAGTTAGAGAATTCATTGATTGTGGCAACTTATGATGTCATCTTGCATCAGACTCTGCCCCAAAAAATTACTTTGACAAATGACAGTTGACAGATAGTTTTTGACATTGACAGGTGACATGTGCTACCTGGTCCCCTAGCGCTTGATCAGACCTAAATAATGCCATAGCCCACGTGGACGAAAAAGTCTAACATCAGAGATATTGAGATAAGACTCTCCGCCGGCGGATGACAGACTACCAAGCCCCTTATTTACACTACCTTCAACTACATAAACAGTAAACACATCTTTCTCGAACTTGTAAACATTTTACCTGAAAAATAAATAATAATACAGAAAAAAAAAAGAAAAAGAATAAAGAAAGCGACCGAAACATATGTTTACCAGAATCGAGCATTTTATAATTGTATTCGCGCCGAACAAAAATGCTGCTTTCGGCCCCCCGTTATCATATCGGGGATTTTAAAGTAATTTTCTTCATTTTCAACAATAGTTTTTTTTTGTGTAATACCCATAGAAAGGTTGTATGTAATGTATCTTTTTAAAAGCGATTAAACTGCGTAAGAAGGCTGGTACTGGCACGAAAAAGGTTTTCTTGACTTCTAGCAATACGGCTTGTGATACAGTGCCATTATGAGGTTGGCGACCGTGTGCGCCGCACATAACCCGTATATGCGACTCGGCTCTGCACTACTGAATGTCCATTGCACTTTAGAGATTACCCTTAGAGCATTTGCTGACAAATAATTCATTATTATATATTGAAAACGATGATAATTTGCAAAAGGCCCTAGAACGTTTTGACTTTGGAAATGTCTAGTTCAGTATTGTTTAGATAATAGTCTTACAAGAGTTTACACAACCCTTACGTGTACTCATGCGACAGGTGCTAAGGATATTGTCGAAAAATCTAAAAATGACTAGAGTCGGCCACAGGCTCACCATAATCGCAATCATTTACTATTCACTCAAAATGAGATACACTCAAAATCGACCTGCCTATCGGAATACGATTTTCTCTTACAGCCCTTTTTATAAGAAATAAAAATAACTTTTTTACAAATTTATGCCAGGAAATAAAAATATATTCTAATAACAATAATAGTATTCTTTTCAAAAAGATTGTTTTTGTACTCTGGTCTTAATCTTGCAGACCAAAATATTGCACATAGTAAACTGAAATAGTACAGTTAAACGTATCCTGCTTTCATTACAAAAATTCTATATGGTGTTTTTTTTTATCCTGACATTAACACAAACAGCGCAGCTTTTGAACGAAACTATTTCAAATTTGATCGAATAATACGAAAAATCATTGGAATAATTTAATGATAAACTAAAAAAAATAAATAATCATATTTTCAAATTTTATTATATGTCGAAATTAATTCTATTATTGTTCATTTCAAAACATCCTTTCATTAACTTTAATTCAAACTACAATTTATTTTTGCAATAACATCTGTAGTTTTTATGATATTCCTTATGGTCATTTTTTCATTTATCATTTTAATTCAACATTTAAAAAAATTTGATTTTCATTTTTTAAAAGCACCAAAATAATGATTATGAAAAACTAAATCGTGAATGTGCTGTTGTTTTGTCCTATAAGGTCAAACAACCAATTCAATTTTAAATTATAAATATCTAAATAATATTAATTAAACCAAGATACAGAAATGCTACGTGAAAATTGTTTAGAATTTTGTGCGAATTTGAAATATGTAATAAGAAATTGAGTATTCAATTTAACAAATTTCCATTATTGTCATAGAGTGTAAACACTGTATATTTGGCACTAGTGTACAACGCAATTTAATAATTTCATTTACGTATTTAGAGTTTTTGTCAAAAATAATTGTACTTAAATTTTAATCAAATTTGTGCAACATTTTTAAAAAGCACAATATAATAAAAATGCGTGTAATTTGATGTAACGGTTTCCCATTGTGAAATTGTCTACTGGCCAATTTAATGTGAGAACTACGAAATGAAGAATTATTCGCTTATCATAAAGTGTAATAACGGTTCTTCAATATAAGAACTGTTCTTTATTAAGTTTTACTTAATCGAGTATTAGAAACAGTCGGTTTTAATTTAGAAAATATTGTAAAGCTGCAGAAATTGTGCGATTTTAAGAGAAAAATATTCTGAATTTGTGTTGATGTCAAAACATGACAAAATTAATAAAAATAATTTGCCCCCTCCCTGAAATAATTTATAAATTAAATAAAATCAATTAAATATTGTTCAAATTGAGTTATGTTATGGAACAATTTCATATTTTTTCTAGACATTTAGTATTAATAAAATACATTTAAGACTTTCCCGATTACAAAAGATATTTTAAATACATAAAAGATTTATAGCAAACTTAAGGTAAAAAGTCCTATCGTGACAGACTTCTTCAGAAATTCTAGGAAACTATACAAGAATTTAATAAATCGTTTTATAAGGTTAATTATATCCCTTTAAAGTTTACACTTAATGATGAATACACAAAATATAAAATATAATAATTCTATTGAAAATTTTGAATGGTCGTTAGGAAAAATAGTGTACATTACTCATGTCAAAGTTATCGTTTCCAAACTCGAAGGATTTCCGCACTCGGCTAATATCTCGTGTTAAATACCTCCTTGTTTGAAAACTTTTTCAACAGTTGTTATGTAGTATACTATTTACACTTAAGTATATAATAATTCAAGACGGCGCGGGCGACTCCAAAATGGCGGATAAGGATTACAATTTCTGGATCGATTCGACCCAAAAACACTAAAATTATGTAAAATATAAAAATAAAACAATTTTTTACAAAAACTTCCATTATATTTGTTAATAACACGTAACATATTTCGCTACACAGTAGCTTCTTCGGACGTTACATATCCAATGAATAAACTTAAAGAATAAAGGAATATTTACTCTTTAAATGTAATACAAAAATTCGGAAATTTCAAAAATATAAAAAGTCTAGGAATGTTTCCAGCCATAAACTTAAACTATCACAAATTATTAAAATATATTGAACAGAGGTGAATTAGAAAACAAGGTTCTTGGGATTAGAGCATGTCAAATTGGAATTACTATCCGACGTTTCACCTTCGATTGTACGAGGCATCTTCAGGGATCTTTGTTCCACGAGAACTGAACACTGAATTGTTGAATTCTGCCTGATCATTTAGCAAACAATTTGAACGTTTAAGCTTATTTATTTCTAGAGACTCCAGTATATTCAATTTATGACCCTTATTTTCTTTGTTAAAAATTTTCCAATTTTCATCATAGGTATGACCGGTCTCAATTAAGTGGTTTTCATAAGTGGATTCGGTTTTTCCCTTGATGAAACATTTATAGCGTTCGTATATATTATCGTCTAAAATATCTGCCCGTTTGACTTATATACGTTTTGTTACAATCTCCACATTTTAGTTGGTATACATGCACTTGATTGTTCTCGTTTATAGTTTTTATATAACTTTTTTGTAGAATTTTATCAGTTATATTAATTGAATATCCATTATTCATTTCAATCTGTTTGATAATGTTTAACTCGGTCTGAAAATTAATTTTACTTAAAGGTAGGTAGATTAGTCTGTGAATCATACTCTGAAAAGCGGCTAGTTTATGTTCAGTTGGATGACTTGAGGAATTGTGTATGGTAGTATCCGTATGTGAATGTTTATGATACACAGATAAATCATGTTTATTATTTAATCTTTTGATGGTTAAATCTAGAAAATATACAATATTGTTAGATTCTAATTCAATGGTAAATTTTATGTTAGGATGAAAGTTATTAATATACTCGAGAAAAATATTTAATTGCCGTTCAGTTCCCGTAAAACATGCTAAAACACCATCAACATATCTATGTCATTATGTAAAATGTTTTTAAAAAAATATTTCAGCAAGTAAAGGGGCTTGATGGATTTCCCATAATAAAACTTTCTGTGCTATTATAAAGTTTATTATTAAATTCGAAATAGTTTTGTTCTAAACATTTAAGTACAATATTTCTTATTTTTTAAGACAATTAACTGATTTTTTTGTAAATATTTTTAATTTCATTAACTATATCTAACTATCTATATCTGATACGAAATCCCAGTTTATGAAGTTTAGTTAATAAATATAATTTTGGTGGTCGTGGGATCATAATTGTATACTTACTGCTACTTCATCAAACAAACTCTGACAAGTTTAAATACAAGTGTTAATTTTTTGTTAAAAAAGATCTGTAAGATTATGTTTTAAAATGTGATATTTGTCTAGGTTAAGAAATTCTAATATTTTGTTAATATAGACACATCATATAAGTGTTGAAATTTTTAGAAACATATATGAGGGAATGTCTTTTTGACGGCTAGTCCAGTTTCAACACCTAATAATTCTGATTTTTTTGTTAGAGTTTGTTCATGACTGAATGTATTTAAACCCGTTTTCTAATAATTTTATTTCGGTATCTGAAAATTGGACGCTAGAGAGGTAAGAAAATATATCAAAAAATTTTGTGGTCAGAAATTTTTTTTGAACTTGGTTTCATGTTTCATGGTTCATTATTTTTAGGTATTAGAGAACAACGTTTCTTTTTTTGTTTAAGACATTTTTGTGTATAATATAGTTGACTTTTCCTCTTATATGCTGATCAAATTCGTGAAATTAAATGTAATGTAATTTTAATAAAAGTTCAGTGTGAATAACTTTTCGGTAGATCTTGTATATACCTCTTTTCTGGAACTTAGTCTTCTTTTCCGCGGATAGCCATTTCTTAAGACTAGCGGTGGAACTGTATTGTGTTGCATTACTCTTGTTGTTACTCTTCGGTTTTATTGGAAACACGTTATTTTTTTAACGATTGTCAAAAACACCCCAGTTTTGAGAACAGTTGTCGACTCTCAAAAGTAGTTTGAAATACCATTTGCCTAGGAAGCTTACTGAAACGTCTTTCAACAATACGATTGTATCAGCCGATACTCGGTGGAAATCCATAATAATATTATGTAAAATGTAAAAACAAAACTTTCTTTTTCAAACACCTCCACTATATTTGTTAACAACATGTAACAATGTTACATGTCATATTTCGCTACACAGTAGCTTCTTCGGACGTTACATCTGCAATGAATAAACTTAATGAGTAAAGGAATATTTACTCTTTAGTTTAAAACTAGGTGGAATACAACGATTCGGAAATCCTAAAAATATAAAAAGTCTGGGAATTTTTAAGTACTATTAAAATATATTTAACAGCGGTGTATTTGTTGAGTTTTACCTGATCGTCTAGCAAGCAATTTGAACGTTTGATTATACTTATTTCTAGAGACTCCAGTATAGTCAATTTATGACCCTTATTTTCTTTGTGTAAAGTTTTTATCAAAGGTATGACCGGTCTCAATGAAGTGATTTGCATAATTGGATTGGAACGTTTTTCCAAACACGAAATTGACACCAAGAGTAAAACAGCACAAGAAGGTTCCACAGCTGATCCTAAGAAATGGCTATTCATGGAAATGAAGACTTATTTCCAGAAAAGAGGTGCAGGGCCACGCCAACTCATGTTGGCGCCATCGTGCAAATGTTGCAATGCGCCTTTATGAGGGTACACAATTAACATTTCATTTTCACAAAATTTTAGTTTAAATGCAATAAATATTTTATTATTGATCATGAGACAAAGTACATTTTCTAAAATGTATTAAAGCACATATACATACAGTCTTACAGTAAAAATCTAAATATTATATACACAGAAATATAATAACACTTCACGTACAAAAATTAAATATAAGTACAATAAAATTTAACCAAAAAAACTACAAACACCTTAATAACAAAAGGCGGATCATTTGGTCATTTTATACTTCGATATTAAAATATTCTATTCTATTCTATTCTTATCTATTCAAACTAAACTGCTGTGCGCAATAACTGCAATTTTTAAATTTTGGGTAAAATTCAAATCGCTGTAACTTTTCAGAGATGAGAGATATTGGGTTGCGGTTTTGAGCATATGAACGACAAATATGTTTTAAGAAAAAAGCTACTATTTTAATTTTTTTAAATTGAATTAGATTTTATTATACGGGTGTGAAATTACACCGTCATATTTTTGAAAAAGTTTGTTAGGAATGGGAATTTTTCAAACCAACTTTTAAGTTTTCTTTTCTTGGGCAAAATGATCTTTGTCAAAATACAAAAAACAATTTTTAGCAATTTGTCATATCTTCATTTGTTTTGTGTATACAGGGCTTTATCGAAAAAATCGAGAATTCTTACATTAACAATACTCTAACTTGACACCCTCTACATTAGTCGAACATTGGTCGCTTGATTGATGATAATTACTTATGCCTTTAGTAATTCCAACGAAAATTTACATTTTCATGAAACGGGGTGTACGAAGTTTTATCAAAATTTTAATTTCCATTTTCGTTATTTGTCTCTTATATCTATTACACAATGTATACGTCGCCCCGTAGATATTAGTACAGGTAAGGTAATGGTTCTAAATCAAGTGACCAATGTCCGGCTTATATACAGAGTGCAGGTTGTCAAGTTAGAATATTATTAATGTAAGAATTCTCGATTTTTTCGAAAAAATCTTGTATATTCAAAACAAATGGCGATATGACAAATTGCTAGACATTATTTTTTGTATGTTACCAAAGATCATTTTGGCCAAGAGAACTTAAAAGTAGGTGAGAAAAATTCTCGCTATTGACAAACTTTTTCAAACATATGACGGTATCATTTCACACCCTATATAATAAAGCCTTATTTTCGAAAAATTGATCAATTAGCATAACAGTGTCTAGCTGTTCCAATGAATCAGATTCTATTGAAATTAGAGCAAGATTTTCTAGTCGTTCCTGAGCCATTGTGGATCCTAAATAGTTTCTAATGATTTTTAATTTTGAAAGTGATCGCTCAGCCGTCACCACAAAGACCGGTATAGATAACAAAATGCGTAATGTAATGTTAACGTTTGGAAGTGAATGAGTTAAATTATTGCTCCTGATATAATTAAGCGTTTCGAGTGGAGAAGCAACAACCTCTTCAAAATTTTACAAAAACTGTAATTTGTGCAGTTTTATCTCGTTCATTTCTGACGTTATCTGTTTAAGATTCAAGTTTGATATATAAATTAAGTTGATCTTGCTCAGAATGTGCGTTGAAACTACCAATATTACACAGAAAGTCAAAAATACAAGCATGTGATGATAAAAGCTCTAACCTTTCATTAACTGATGAAATAGCTTACGTAGGACAATTGTTTTTTTCTATTTTTCGTGGTCTTAAAGATGCTTGATTTTTAAATGTTGCATCAAAATCTAGGGAAGATGCCAGTTCTTTAGCATCTAAAAGCATATCATTAAAACCTTCATCTGATCGATATTCTTTTAAAAAGTTATGCAATTTATGTAAACTTTCAATAGGCTGGGCAATATTAAATGTTTTGGTTTGTAGAAAATTGCTTACAACATTCACTTTATTTAAAATTTTGTACCATATAATTAACATGCATATACATTTTTAGTTTTATCTACTAAAGTTGTAGCCAAATATTTTGTAGCGTCATCAATTTTTTTTTAGAAATTTCAAATAAAGCATCGTACATTTCACCCAGTTGAAACTTCAAAGAAGTTATATCATCGATTCGAGTAGACCACCGGCTATTTGGTAATGGTTTTAATGTTAATTTCGTAATGTTTTCTTTTAAAACCGACTACCGGTTAGTTGAAGCAGAGAAAAGATATAAGGTTCTTGAACTGTTTAATAAAATTTACGTTAAATAAATTTGATTTTGCAGCATCGTTTACAACAAGATTCAAATTACGATTACAACAAGTTACAAAGAAAACTCTTGGGTTAATATTTAGAACTATTTTTGTAAACCATTATATTTGCTTTTCATATTCTAAGACGGTTTCTTCTAATATTTCTAATAAAAAAGTTGCTAAACCTTCACCTGTTGTATCACTTATAGAACAAAACGTTATAAAACGTTCTTCAAGGCTAGCTTCTGTATTTTTTAAATTAACGAATCTAATAGAAACTGAAATTTGCTCTTGATGACTTGCATCGGATGTACAATCAAGTAGTATGATAAATATTTCGCGTTCTTAATTCCATTCAAAATATTAGATTTTATATTATCACCTTTCATATATTAATTTGATAACTTTATTTTGAATTGTATCCCCAAGATACTCAGTCATATTCTTATTCGCTGACATTTGACACCTATAAATATGTTCAGACATAACATGATCAAATTTTCTTATCATTTCTATACAATTTAATTGACAGGAATTGCCATTGTTTCGCTGAAATAATTTATTATTAACACCACGGAAAGAAGTTTTATTCAGCAAGAAGAAACTGAACGGCATAAAAAATTCGCTTGATAACAGCGCGCCAGTGCTTAATTTCTCTTTTTTCAGGTTGGGACTGTTCGCTAGAATTTTAAGGTAATATCTGAGTCTAAGAAGATTCTGAACCGGACTCTTTATGGTAGCTCTGATTCTAGTGGCAACTTTGATGTCGATGGAATGTGCTTTTGGAAAAAATGCGTAATTTTTAAATTGCTCCTCTATAGGCCCTCTTCACGCTTTTTTTTGTTTGGCAAATTTTGATATTCAGAAAAAGAGGAGTCCAATGAATAGTGTCGGCGTTATGGGGATCACAGGCGTAGAAACAGTGATTTCACAAAATCTGTATTCTCCATTTTTTAATTCCATTAAAGAAAAATATTCCTTTAGGAAAACAACAATTGATTTATTATAACTTAAAACATATCACTATACGTACTATTACTTAAAACATATCACTATACGTAATATTGCATTCAATTTTATAGGGCGCTCACGATTTTACGACACTTGATATTTAACCAACTTGAAGATTAAAGTAGCTTTTCCATTTTAAAATATTTTACAGAGTAATAATAACCTAAAAAAACTCACCTGTTAAATCATATGTTATACGATGGTGATGCAAAAGAAATATTATTAATATTAAATAAATATTTACAACTAATAAAAATTACATGTTTTTGTACACTATTCGCTTACTTCTGAACATATACTTTTTTTATTTAGTTACATTGTTTAAAATACAGGGAGCTCCAAAAAAATAACTTATGTTTAGGTCGAAACAGAAAAATCCACGAATATTTCGTGATTTGAAAAAATGTACACAATCCTCATGTATGGGTAATATTTCCGTTAACTGTAACATAATTTACTTGTATTCGTCATGTACAGGGTGTTCAATTTTCGGTAGTTTTGCGGGATATCTCGGTTATCATTGAGGACACAGGGCTTCGGTTTTCGCGACATCATGCTGCTTTTTCGTGAAATTTAAGATGCCGTAAATAAAATTGTCTTTGCGAGCTTAGTTTTGATATACAGAGAATTATGTAAAATTATCCAAAATTATTTTGTCCTCATCATCAACTTTTTAAATATGGACCTGGTTTGTTATTTCATTTTTTTTTTTTTGATGATACAGCCCCAAAGACGAAACTTCGTATTCATAATCTGAGTTCAGCATCGTATAAAGAAGAAAAAATGAACAAACTTTTGCATTAAATGTTTTTTTTCTAAAATTAAAACTCTTTGAGATATGTAACAAAATAGATTTGGGCTATTTTGACGAAATCCCTGGTATATCAAAAACTAAGTGGGCTAGGAAAACTTTGTTTACGACATTTTAAGTATCACAAAAAAGTAGCATATGGTGTCGTGAAACCCGCAACTCTGTATATCCAATGATAACCGAAATATTCCACAAAACCATCGAAAATTGGACACCCTGTATAAGTGATAATTGTGTACATTTTTGCAAATCAACAAGTATTCGCGAATTTTTCAGTTTTGACCTAAATATAGGTTATTTATTTTCGGAGTGCCCTATATTGCAATATTTTAAACAATGTAATTAACTAAATAAGATAAGTATGTGTTCAGATAGTTATCGAGCAATCTTAAGTAGTCAAAAGACCAGTCGTAAGCTCAAAAAGTACAAAACATCAAATTTTTGTTACTTTATAAGTATTTATTAAATAATAATATTAATAATAATAATAATAATAAAAGTTTTTTTACATTTTTTTCAAGATACTGTCTATGTGGATAGATTAGTTTCAGTGCAGAATATGCTTTTTTTAAAATATGTCACGTGATCCTTAAAACGCAGTTGAGAGTCGATAACAAGCTCTTTCTTTTTTCAACAATTGGGATTGTGATATTATCTATCCGAAAGTTTAGTATGTTACGGAGATTTGCAGTTAATGTCCTGTTGCCAATTAATATAACTGTTGATTTAGATGGATTGAGTTTTAAGTTGTGATCGGAAGATATTTTCAAAATGTCATTTAAATCAGAGTAAACCTTGTTTTCTGCAGCAATATATTCAGATGGTTTAAAAGAAAGGTAGAGTTGTGTGTCGTCTGCATATAAATGGTAATTGGTGTATTTAAGATGTAAGAAAAAAGTGGATGTATATATACTAAATAATAGGAGACCTAAAATACTTCCCTGAGGAACTCCAGTTATAACATTGAGAGAATCGGATACATTATTATCTATTTTAACTCGTTGAGTTCTACCACTTAAAAATGACTTGATTCAATTTGAAGCATGCTCAGAGAAACCAATATAATATAAAAGTGATATCAATATTTTATGATTTACGAAGTCAAATGCTTTTGTGAAATCCAACAATATTAAGGCAGTTATTTCATTATTGTCGCAGTTACGAAAGATATCATCTGTTATATCAGCCATTGCAGAGGTACAGCTGTAGCTACCTCTGAAACCTGATTGCTTTGGGGACAAAATATTGTTAGTTTCCACGTATCTACGAATTTGATTCGCGCCAAAAGCTTTTGTTTTTATTTTTAAGAGTATAGATAAAATTTTACTACATCCTACTTCCCGAAATTCAAACAAATTAAGTGTATTTGCTTTCACATTTCGAGTTTACAAGCTTATCGTTACTCGTGTCAGTATTCTTGGGAGAACTGACAAAATATTTATTAAAGTTGTTAACATTTTTAAACGAGTCAGGTATATGTTTTAGTTTTGAAGGTCTAAGTTTGTTCAGTTCCCTCCATTTTTCTTTGATTGTTGAATTCCTAAATGAAGTTTTGTAATTTTTTTTCATTCCTAATTGCGGAGTTAGTATAATTCCTCAGCTGTTTGTAATATTCCCATTTAGATGTGGATCTAGTATTTTAAAATCTTTCAATGCCTTATTTCTAAGTTTTTGCAAAATTTTTATGGTGTTCGTTATCCAAGGGTTAAACATATTTCTGCATGTGGAGAGAGTTCATGCCGGCGCATGATGATCAAATAAGTCTAGTAACGTATGATTTAAAAAATAAATTTTGTCATCAATGTCATTTATGGTATAAATAAGGTCTAGTGGAAGCATTTCTAGATCGCGTTGAAAGTATTCTAAGTTAATATTTTTTAAGGACCTAAACGTTATTTTGCCAGGTATTTCTGTAATTGAAGAGTACTTTATTTTGCAGAAAACTGCTAAATGATCCGAAAAGGGGCAATCGAAAGTTTCTTTGTTAATAATATTGCATGAGTTTGTAAAAATGAGGTCAATTAAGGAGATTGATAATTATTCACATGAGTGGGTTCTGTTATTATTTGACTTAAGTTTGGGGATTTAACTATTGATAATAATTGATGGCTTAATGAGTTGTTTATTCTCAGGAAATCAATATTAAAATCTCCCATACAGTGTATATTGTCATAGTTAGTAAAGATATTAATTAGATTTTGTTTAAAAGTACCAAAAAAAGGTGCAGTATCTGTGGTTGGTGGTCTATAAATTATTCCAAATGCATCTATTTCTGCCGCAATATGCAATTTCAACCAGATGCTCTCCAAATATTCATTAGATTCACTAAGTGTTACCTCGTACTTTAACCCTCTTTTAACGTAGGCAACAACTCCGCCTCCTCTACGCAAATTACGATCATTTCTCACAACATTATAATTAGGTAAGTTAATTGCATCAGTGCTAATATTTGGATTGTGCCAACTTTCGGTGATTGCAATGACATCAAAATTTTTATCTACAAAAAGATCCTTAAAGTCTGTAAAATGTGCAAATAGATATCTTACGATGGTGTGAGTAAATTTAAAAGACATCCAAACCAACAATCCATCGGAAAGTTAAAAAAAGGATTTTAATAAAATTTAGAAAAGAAGGAAAGAAAGGAAAGTAAAATAATAGATAAGAAATATATAGAAAGAACAGGTAAGTAAAATAAGAAGGTTTCTTTCTTAACGAGAATTAACACAAAAAACAAGTCATCAATCTGCCTGCTTGTCTTCATATATTTATTAACCCATTTACTTTTATATGTCTAGCACTATTTTTAATCTAAATGCGGAATTTACAAATATCAAAAATATAATACTGAGAAGGTGCCTAGATGCCGATTATTTATTTGTTGGCCAATTGCCTATTCTATGAAAATAAATAAATAATTACACTTCTTATAAAGCTTAAATCTAAATTTTTCCGACCAAGATTAATACTAGTACCTATGTGTACAAATCCAATGTTTGGGTACTTCAAACAAAAAAGCAAATCGAGAAACATAATAAAATTTAATAATTATTAACCTATAAATATTTAAATTATTAACCATATTTGATATTTTTATTATCAATTGATATTACCGTGATTTGAATAAGTTACTAAAAACAATTATAGTACCATCTTCAAGCCGGGCGAAATTCACGTAAATCAAAAAACTAAGATTTTTAGAAATCGATTTCATCCTCTTTTACTCTCCAACCTACTAATTACTAAACGAAGGGTCCTAATTCAAAAGTCAAGTTGAGTTTCTATAAAATTTAAACCTAGTTTTTTCTTAGAGAAACTACTGACTCTAGTATCAAAGTGTACCCATTACGGTATGTATCCATAATTCATTCCATAGAAAAAAAATGGGAAACATACCACAACTCACGGTACATGAATTGACCTTAAATTTATTTTAATTATAACATTGGAAATAGTATTCCCTTAAACCAAATTGGAAATAAAGGAAAATGCAGATGAGCTTCCCCGAGCATTATGCGCTGGTTATGTACATAATATAAACATTTCTTGCATCACTCGACAATAATAATTGTAAATTTATATGCTAGAAATCAGAAATCGGAGATCAAAAGTACTTACATACCTCTACTGTGCACAGGCACTTTATTTTTAAAAATAAACACTCACTCAGACGACAGACAATTTTTGCAAATCCTGTTCCGATAAGACGCGGTGCGCCGTATCACCCACCTTTATTAAAATGACAACCTTAGAACACCACACTTAATAATTGTAGTCGATATTTGGTCAGATCCTCTTGGATTTGAATCCAGGTTGATTCTAATTTATTTCTATGTTTTAGGACAAGGTCACGAACGCTGCCTCTAGAAAAACGCACCAGTACTGCAGGCGGCCTAGGGTTCTCGATATTTATTGTTTTGGGAGCAATCCTATGGCATTTTTTTATAACAGCCTGGGTGATGGAATTTATTTTTAGCGTATTTTTAATAAATCGAGAATAATTTTTTGCAAATCTTCGTCCTTTGTAGTTTTAATGCCAAATATAAGTAGATTTAAGCTACGGGAGAATTGTTCGGATGACTCCATTTGCCTTTCTAGGGTACATTTCCATTGCATAAGAGTGTCACACTGCTTAGTCAGATCGGTGATGGCAATTTGCCGACAGGGAAGGCAGAATTTTTTCAGATATTACCTTTAAATGCTCTTCAGTGATTATAGTTTTGGCTTCGTCCTGAAATAACTTTGTATAGATGTCCTTCGATGTCAAACCCCTAATGGTGGCTCACTGACTGGAATTCGCCCTTAAGCGGTAACACCTATGTTCTCACTGACTATAACTTCTCTTGTGAAAATATAATATGCACTATGTTTTTACTTCCAATAAGTGGAAATTACACTATATTTAACAACATGTAGGGTTTATAAAGACTGTAAAATCACAAATATTTCCCGCAAACAGAAATCGTGCTGTTCACTTGCTAGCCGTGCGCAAAAAATAATTCTTTTTATATATTTCATATGTAAGATGTCTCTTTTTTAGGTTATTATGACTCTATAAATTAATTTAAAATGAAATTGGACTAAACATGCACTTAAAAAGTGTTACCTCAATAATTTTTATTTAGGCACCAAAAATGATATCTATATTTTCAATAGGGCTGCACAACTCACAGAGATTATTAACTTATTATTAACGAAATTATATTTCTAAACGAATGAAAGAAACTGTCGATCGCCCAGCGTATAAATACCCCATGGTGGTACATATCCATGCAAGAAAATCATTTTAAGTTCTTACATACATGAATTATATTGTATTATTTGTTGAAAATATTTAATTCATATTTAAAATAAAAGTACCTGGCGCCGTTGTGCGTTCCACGACTTTGCACATATGGACGGTGCGGCGCGGCTCTGACTAGGTATATACCGGGTGTACAACTAAGAAAGGAGCTGTATCTCGGAAACCGTTTATCCCACGATGTTGAAAAACTTGTAGTAAAAGCGGTCAAGATAAAACGATGGAAATTATTTTTAAATTTCTAAGTCGGCCGCTAGAGGGCGTAACATGCGTAGTCAATTAGAAAAGGCAGATTTTCTCAGAAATTTACCCAGTGAAGGTATATCAAAATTGACTTTATATTGATCTCTGCTAAATTACGAATAATTTTTATTAAGGGTTTTTTCTCTAGCTGTTCAAATAAAGGGTGGGAGAAAAGGTAAATGTTTGATTTTTAAAACGGACATAACTTAAGTAATAACTAACGGATCTTGATGACTTTGGACTTGTTGAAAAGGGCATTTATTAGGCTTTCAAATGACGAATGAATTATATTATTGTAAATTTCGTTCCGATCGCCAGATGGCCCTTTCTGGCAATTTCTTTTCGAAAAAAGCAAAAAGATAGCGCAAACTGCAAGTTGATATCTTTTTTATTTACAGAGATATAAGCAAAAGAAAATATTACTTGACACTCTTATAAGAAACTCAAGCATTTCTAAAAGAATTTTTACGTGGTATCTAATTATCAATTTTTAACACTAATCTTATGCTTATACTACAAATACTTTAAATATTCTTCAACTTCTTTAATTCATTTTTAACGTATTTGCTTTAATTAACAAACCCCTTTCATAAAGAATGTATCTCAAATGCGTTACTATTCAATTATGCGACGTGCTAAAAGAGTAGTAGGCTTTGGCAAAAATTAAGTGCGAGCGTCAAAATAAAACACGATCACAAAATGGGTTGTCAAATTATTATTAAGTTTAGTGTTTGTAGTAAGTGTGTATTACGAAAGCAAAATGCCTATTTCTAATGAAGAAGGTTATGATATGCTTGTAGTTTACTTTGAATGCTTTCAAAATGCATTCAATTATTGCAGCAAGAATATATGTTACGAGATACCCCGGTAAACGTAGATATGAGCAAAGGGTTTTTACGCGATTAGCAAGACGTCTTCGTGCTACTGGTAGTTTTCATCGCCACCTCCATCCAAGGCAAAGAAGAGGCCGTACAGAAGCAAACATTATAAATGTGCTGGAGAATATTGTAATTAACCCACATGTCAGTATTAGAGCTACATCTAGAGATTTAGGTGTAACGCATGGAACTGTGCAATTCAAGGCCGCTGGAGCATCAATGTTTGGTGTGGCATAATAGGTGGTAGAATTTTAGGTCCAATAATTTTCGATAAACTTTAAATGGGATAATTTACTGGAAGGCATTAATATACAGAGGAGACAGAGCATGATTTATCAACATGAAGGCTGTCCGGCTCATTTATCTGTCAATGTCAGACAGTTCCTAGACGTTTGTTTGTTTTATAACCTTGCCGCTTCATATTATTTCTCAGAAAAACTAGTATTATATTTTCATTTGTTAGTTTTTTGCAAATAGCTATTCTGGTTCCTCCGTTAGTTATCTAATGGCAAAATGAAAAAATTAAATGTCACATTTTTTGTTAATCTACACTTATTTAATGCGACTTTTAACATCCTACTCCGAAATTAAACTAAAAAATTACGATTTTCTAAATATCTCCGTTAAAAAAAAAAGATATCAACTTGCTTGTTGTGCCATTTTCTTGATTTTTTAGTGCTCCGTAACACTGGCCTATAATAAATATATCAATCCATTTGAAATTTTTAAGAAAACAGGTTAAATTTAAAAAATTGCCAGAAAGGGCCATCTGGCGATCGGAACGAAACTTAAAATAATATAATTCATACGTCCTGTGAAAGCCTAATAAATGCCCTTTTCAACAAGACCAAAATCATCAAGATCCGTTAATTATTATTTAAGTTATGTCCGTTTTAAAAAACAAACATTTGCCCTTGCCCCCACTCTTTATTTGAACAGTTAGAGAAAAAAACTCTTTATAAAAATGTTCGTAATTTATCAGAGATTAATATAAAGTCAATTTTGATATACCTTCACTAGGTGAATTTCTAAGAAAATCTGCCTCTTCCAATTGATTACGCGTATTACGCCCTCTAGCGGCCGACTTGGAAATTTAAAAACAATTTCCAGCGTTTTTTCTTGGCCACTTTTACTTTAAGAAATTTTTTTCCAACATCGTGGGATAAACGGTTTCCGAGATACAGCCGGCCTCCTTTCTACCTAAAACTAATTCACACTGAACTTTTATTTAAATTGCATTACATAATAAAAACATGAAACCAAGATCAAAACAAATTTCTGACCACAAAAATGTTTGCTAGATTTTCAGATATCAAAATAAAATGATTAAAAAAATGTTTAAATACGATATTCGTAAACAAACTTTAACAAAAAACTAGTAAGAGCTGAAACTGAACTAGCCCTTAAAGATGTTCCTTCAAATATATCTCTCAAACTTGAAAATTCAACACTTACTAAAAAATAATTTCCTAAAGATTCTAAGTCAAATTCAAAAATTCAATGCATAAACAAATTAAAAATACTGTAATAGCTATTGATAGGGTAGATTATATTAACAAAAGCTTAGATTTTCTTAACCCAGACAAATATCATATTTTAAAATATAATATTACAGATCTTTTTCAACAGAAAATTATAACACTTGTAGTAAAAATTGTAGGAGTTTGTTTGATAATAGAGATTTTAGTAAGTATACAATTATAAACCCACAACTACCAAAATTATATTCTTTAATTAATACATTTTGGAATTTCCTATCAGACCAGTAGTGTTTTTGTTTTCATCGGCATCCTATAAAATATCTAAAAAACTTATAAACATTATTCAAACATATACAGAGGTTTCATCAAAAAATGAAATTAAAAATTCGTTAGATTTAGTTAATAAAATTAAAAATATTCATTTGCCAAATAATGCGAAATTAAGCTCGTTTAACGTAACCGATATAATTTCTAGTATTTCTGCTAAATATACCATCGAACTAGTAGTTGAAAATCTTTTAAACAAAAAAAATCAGTTGTGTTAAAAAAAATATTGTACTTACTTACCGAATGTTTAGAACAAAACTACTTCGAATTTAATAATAAACTTTATACTAGTGCAGAAGGTTTAATTATGGGAAATCATCTAAGCCCCATCGAACAAAATTTGAAGTCAATCGTGTAAGTTGTTTTTCTGCTATGCTGCGAACACAGACCGACAGACATACAGTTCGACAGTCCGACGGAATTGGGAAAACATGGTTTTCGCATCTAGGTGTAATGGTTTAATATTTCTAATCTCGCCGATTGCCGCCAATTGTACTGACTGAGGGTAATAGTACTGTTAAGACACTGGGATTCTTTGTTATTAAAACACGACTTTAATTTAAAAAAGAATAACACTTATATTGAAAACTTCAATACAACAATATAACAAAAACTAAGTAAATAGGGGAAGAGCAAAGAAGTGTCTGTACTGGGCAGAAACCCGTAGAATTCTGTTCGTCCACTTCTTTGCAATTCATAAACTAACTTAGGTATAATGGTTAAATCTAAGAGGGGCCCTTTGTCGGCTCCGTTACTCTGTAATTTCGACAAAACAACATAATTCCCAAATGGTCTAATAGCCTAGTTTATTTATTTATGATTGCCAAAACATTTCTTGAAACCAAGGTTTTATTATGTGTAAATTATGGTATTTTTAAATAATTCTATTTCACTGTTTATACAAGATCTAAAAGTATACTAAATTTTATGATACTCAGAATAAAATCTGTCTAACATCTTGGGTGGACAAGGTCTAAACAAACTTCCTTAGTGTTATTGTACTTAAAAATATCCTCGGCCATTTTGCCTATGTCTTCCAACTTATGACTGGCAACGTTAAGTTCTGGTATATGTTTAGACAATATTTTATAATGTTTGTCTAGTAAAACCTCACTTAAATTTAAATTATACTTTCTTGTTTCTTCGCAACAAATGTCTGTAATATTAAATGGTGGAATAAATTCACTGAACACTTTTGATGAAAAAGTATTATCATGAGGCACAAGCATGGATGATGCACTAAAACCCTTACATTGTTTCCCTAGTGTTACGCTGCCGCAAGTTCTTAATATTATGTTTTCGGGTTTATTTTTATTATTACAAGATATTGTGAGGCTCTCTGGATGAGGTACTGCAAATAACCACGTGTTACTGGTTTGTAACTGGATAAAAATTGCCCTATCCGAATGTATAATTCGTTTATCACAGTTGTCTGGTATTTTATTTGTAACCTGAAGTAGTTTGATTTCACAACTGTTTTCTAAGTGTGCCAAAAATACTGGTTTTTATTGTTTACAAATTGTCTTATTTTTTTAAATTTTTAAACAAGCATTATATTCGATTTCTGAAAAAGTCATAAATTGTTGTTTGCTTTCGTCTATTGCCACGTATTTTGAAGATGGTTTAATTAAAATGAATTCATTTTCAGTTAATAGTTTAGGAAATGGCGATATTTTATAAATATAAAAAAGATTTGATTCTACTAAGGGAATATTTATTATGTATATTAAACGTTTACCTTCAAAATATACTTTTAATTCTATTACATTGAGAAGAAGATTTGCATTGTTAGGATCTAGTGTTATTGGAAATTCTACTCCATGAGGTAAGGATTCATAATTTTTTTTTAATTTATTAACGAGCCTAACGGGTGTTAAAATTGAAGGATGTAATACACCTTTCTTTGCTACTAAAATTGCATTTGTAATTCGTATAACTTCTAATTCTAACTGATTTAGCATCATATTTAGAAAGGTTATGTGTTCTTGTAATTTAGCCTTAAATGATAAAAACTGGACATCTTTTTGTTCCTTATTTAATTCATTATTAAGTCGTCCAACGTTATTTTTTAAGATATTTTCATTAAAGTCTAAGGTGCCTATTGTATTATTAAAATTTATTAAAGTAGATTGTACAATATTTGTTTGTTGTTTTAAGAGATTTAAAACTGAACGATCGTCTTTAATGATTTCTGAAATTTTCTCATTATAATAATTTGCGTCATCTTCGTCTAGAGTTCCAAATAAAACTTTTGTTGCTTTTCCTATTATATTGAACCATCCTCTTTTATTTCTACTTAAACTATTATGACCCACGAGTTCATGCAAAACTTGCAATTCTTTTTCTATTTTTTCAAAAGTATACTTTGATGATTTTAAAAAAAACTTCGCATATGAAAAAGTGATATTGAGCGTTATTATGATTACACAATTCTTCCGTATTTTTGTAATGATTTTTTAGTGATAACAACTTATTGCTAACATTGTCTAAATCTACATAAGTAACTAATTTCCATTTATTATTAAACAGCCGAAGTTCTCCTAAATTTTCAAAATGTATTCCAGGATTGTAATCGTAGTATGTGACGTTATACTCGGAGTAGGTCAAAGCCTAAGAAGAAGAATTTTAGCCTGTTTGCATGAATAGAGAAGAATTTTAGCCTGTTTGCATGAATAGTTTGTTTATTTTTTCTTTTTGAATTGTATAATTTACATCAGAATTCTTTTTTATTATTTTATATGGTCCAACCCATAATGAAGAAAGCTTTTTACTTTTACCTCTTCGAACGGATTCATCATATAATAAAAGCTTAGCGCTTACTTCAAATTTTCTTAAAAATGAATGTTTATCAAAATTTTCTTTCGATTTATTTTTGCTTTTAATTAAGTTTTCTCTGGCGAGTTGATGAGAATATTGCAATTTTTGTTTTATGTTACTAACAAAATCATCATAAGTATATTGTGTTTTTGGAGGCTGATTAATTGATGTAGGTAAGTTGGGAACAACACCGAATAAAAGCTCAAAAGGAGAGTATTGTGTTGCAGTATGCGGCGTAGTGTTATATGTGAAAGTTGCAAAAGGTATCCAGGTATCCCAGTCTTTTTGGGATGTTCTTATAAAATTTCTCAAATATTTTTCTAAAACCTTATGAGATCGCTCTAATGCTCCGTTCGATTCTGGATGGTAACTACTCGTTTGGAACTTTTTTATTTTTAAGAGTTTACATGTATCTTTAAAAAATTCGCTAAGAAAATTTGAACCTTGGTCGGTTACTAATGATTCAGGAATTCCAAAAAGACAAATTATGTTTTTTACAAAATGATGAGCAACCGTTGAAGCTTCTTGATTGTTCATAGGAACATTAATAATATATTTAGTAAGGTCGTCCTGTTCGTTTTCGGTTTCTGGTAATGGACCAACTATGTCCAACAAACATTTTTCAAAAGGTTTAGAAGCTGTAGTTGTTATTGTCATTGGCATTTTTGTTTTACGAGATAATTTATTTTTTTGATAAAGTTCGCATTTTTTAATAAATCTTTTGATATCTTTTTTAAGCCCTTCCAAGTATATAACTGTGACATTTTTTTATACGTCCGAGATATCCCTTGATGTCCCCCCAAGGGACAGTTGTGAAATTCATGTAATAAAGTTTCTTTGTAGGGATCTGAAGGAGTTATTAAGCTGTTATTATATACTGTTATTTCAACATCTAGATCTTTAAAAATATACCTTATCATTGGCATTATGACTTCCCATTTTATTGAAGGATTATAGTGGTATTTAATAAGGGACAATTTTAATTTATCATTATAGATCAAACTTCGTAGACTTATTAATGCGGACCAAATATTTTCGTAACTAAAATTATCAAACATATTTACATTGTCTACGAGTAAAAACAGTTTGCAATTAATATCATGATAATGAAAAACTGAGGCTATATTTAGTTGACTAGTATTATTAAAAGATTCTAAAAAATACTTAAGTTGTTTGTTATTTTTTAAAACACCTAAATGCTCAATGTCTAAATTTTTTGGTAGAAATATTGCGATGGGGTTAGAATTTGATATTTTAAAGAGACTTGTATTTTTTCTATAATTTTTGAATTAATAACAATATGGGTTTGTAGGTATTTTTGAAATTCTTGATAATTCGTAATTAAGTTGCCATTAACGGTGCTAATTATTCTACTAAGTGCATCGGCATTTGTGTTTATTTTGCCTGCTTTATAAATGATTTCAAAATCATATTCTTCTAATTTAAGCCTAAATCTTGTTAATCGTGAACCCGGATCTTTAATATTAAATACATAGAGTAATGGTTTATGATCGGTTACAATTTTAAATTTAGTGCCAAAAATGTACGGTCGAAAATGTCTTACAGCCCATACTATTGCTGTTAGTTCCTTTTCAGTAGTTGAATAATTTTGCTCATCCCTGTTTAAAGTTCTACTGGCGTACGCAATTGGTCGATCGCTATTAACTTTACCTTGTGAAAGAATCGCTCCTACTGCATAATTACTGGCATCGCTAGTTATTATGAATTCTTTGGAAAAATCTTTCTGTATCTGAAATGTTAGCATTAGCAGGAAGTATGATCACATCTAGGAGGAATTGTTGTTACTGTTTCAGATCGCAAAATTTTAAAATAATTTATCTTCAAAGTAAACGGTTTCCTCATCGTAATTTATTTTTGCCTTATATTTTTGTAAAAAGTCTCGCCCTAAAATACCATCATTTTTTATAGGAATACTATCAGGAACAATATGAAAAGGATGAAGTAAAGTTTTGTTATTTTTTAAATTAATCGAAATTGAACAAATACCTAAGGTATAAACAGGCTCTTTACCTATGCCTTTTAATGCTACTAGGCAATTTTGTTTTATATCGACATTACTTTGTAAAATAGATTGTTTTAATAAGCTCACATCCGCTCCAGTATCTAACAAAACTTTTATTTGTCCAGTTTTTACATTTGGCGACTGAAAAGTTAAAATATCTAATTGTTTATAATTATCAGAGAGTAAAATTGATTTAACGGAATTTTGGTTAGCTTAATTTTCTTGAATTAAACAGCCTTTATTATCTAAAAAGCACTTAGTCGGCTGTATGCTACTGAGGCTTAATTGTCGTTTCCCGAAATATTTTCATAAGATGTGCTAGGTAGTGCATCCTGAGGTACAGTTTTTTTATGTTGGCCTAAAATTTTATGTTGGGAATTATTAGTAAAAATTGGATTTTGCACATCCGGTGGTAAATTATTATCATTGCGTGAATGTTGTGAATTTATAGTTCTTATCTGTCGCGAAGGCGGAAATGTATTTTGGGAATTTGGAAATCTTTGTGAATATTGTGGTTGTGTTTGTAGCCTAAAATATGTATTATTGCGTGTATTGTGATATGTATTATTAACATTTTGATTATTAAAATTTCGAGAGCGATTATTATTTTGATTAAAATTATTGTTATTGTAATTGGATTGACTATAATTACCATTATTAACAGGAAAATTTGAAAAATTGTTTTGATTATTTGAAAAATTATTATTAAAATTTGATTAAGGTGGAAAATTTCGATAATTTGTGGTATTATTTATTTGCCTTTGTTCATGGCTTCTAAGAAGTCTACATTGTGACGTTAAGTGGTTATTTTTTCTACAATATAAACATGAATTTTCATTATTAAACTGCCTATCATTAAAATTTCTATTCCCCTGATTAATTAAAAATCCTATTTTATTTCTAAAATTTTGCCCTGGTTTAAATCTATCATTATGTTCTAATTCCATTTCTACCGCTGTTGAAATAACTCTGTCTAAATCATTGCTACTTTCTGCTATAACACGAATTTGTATTTTTTCATTTATTAAACCTTTTCTAAAATTGTTAACTAAAACTGACTCTAAATTATTTATTAAAATTCTTGCTTCGTCGACTACGTAATTTAAATAGCATGTTTCTTTTTATTTATTAAATAATTTTCTTAATCTATTCCCATATTCTTTTACCTTTCATTGCCATTTTGCCTAATATTCATTATTAATGTTAAAAAATGAGATGGTGGTCTCTTATCTACCAATTGTTCTAATAAAAAGTCTTTTATTTCATCCCAATTTCCAAATTCCTTATATTGAGTAACGTCCTGTGCCTTTCCTTTTAATTTGGTTGCAAAAATTAATTCAGCTAAGTTTTGTTTGCATCGCAATTTTTTATAAAAAATTGAAGAGAGCTCGCATCTCCACAACCATCAAACGAATCAATTTGATTTAAAACATCGATATAGTTTTTACCCTCAGACATTTAAAAAAAAAATTAAATTTACAATTTACTTCTTAATTTTAAAAATATATGCGTAATACGAAATAATTATTTTTTATTTTGATTTCGTTTCAAAAAAATTCTCGCAAAATCAGTAGTACAAGAAGTATCTAATATTTTATTATTAATATTTTTTTAAATTTATATTTCAATTTTTTTTATATATTGTTACTTGTCTTAAATATAATTATTGTTATTATTTAATATTTTTTTAAATGTATTTTCTGTTATTTGCAGTCTCTCCCCCTAATGCAATATTTATTAATCAATTATCTTCCTAAATACTTAAATCTAACCTAACGTTAAAGAAAATGCAGCGTAACACAGAAAACAAAAGAAAAACCACTTATAGTTTCATCACTGATTTCCGCAGTTGCCCTTTAGATCTCAGGTACAAGTACGATGAGCCTTATCGCAGTTTTCTTCCTGGTGGATTGCTGCGTCTCCGCGCTCCTTCAAAATCCTCCAAGGTTTCCTGGTGAAAGTTGTCTGCTGCGTCTCCGCGCCCCTTCAAACAGACTTTGCCGATTTCCTAAAACACCTCCTAACACCTGCACAATGTTCCTGCTGCGTCAATACGCCCCTTCAGGTAACATTCACTTTTTTTTTCCGCTGCCACCAATTGTAATGGTTTAATATTTCTAATCTCGCCGATTGCCGCCAATTGTAATGGCTGAGGGTAATAGTACTGTTAAGACACTGGGATTCTTTGTTATTAAAACACGACTTTAATTTAAAAAAGAATAACACTTATATTGAAAACTTAAATACAACAATATAACAAAAACTAAGTAAATAGGGGAAGAGCAAAGAAGTGAGAAAGAACTTCTTTGCAATTCATAAACTAACTTAGGTATAATGGTTAAATCTAAGAGGGGCCCTTTGTCGGCTCCGTTACTCTGTAATTTCGACAAAATAACATAATTCCCAAAGGGTCTAATAGCCTAGTTTATTTATTTATGATTGCCAAAACATTTCTTGAAACCAAGGTTTTATTATGTGTGAGCAATTATAATACATTTAGTTTAATTAAAAATATATATATGCAATGCTAATTAACTATTAAGGTAATAAAATTAATGGGATCACAACATAGGGACCCTAAAACGTAAAGATCTGTAATGAAACCTGAGAGAATGATTTTTTCAAGATTACAGTAATTTCATTTTACGAGGGAAGTAATACACTTACATTCATCTATGTTACAGTTGTATGTAGGTATTTTATATCTTGTAATAATTACAGTATATTGATTTAATCATTTGCCCAAGTAATATATCTGTTTCGTTCCGAACAATAAGTTATATACTGTCAACATATATTATCTTCCAGTGTTTTTTATAAACACATATTACGTATTTGAATAACTGAATAACACTGAAGATTTTATTATGCTATAATTTACCCTCTAAAAATTTCTCTTTATGTGCATTAATTCTACCATAAATTTGTTTTTTTTTAGTAAGAATGTATATAAATAGCCAATTAATAAAATGTATTAAAAAATTGTATTTTTTATATTCTTTTGCAATAATTCCGTAGGCTATGGGTCAATCATATGAAAATTACGGTATCCACCTGAATTCGGATATCTTCTTTAGTTTAACCTTGATATCGACCTAGAATCGCTCGGCAATTTACCGATTAAATTGAAGGCATGATTAACTGTAACTGAAAACTAAATAAACATATGTAGGTATCGGCTAAATTGCAGTACCATCTGCAGAGTGTGGATTAAATTCTATTACTGAAGTACGTTGTAATTCCAAAGTAGTGGTTTATACATTTTTTTTGTTATGGGTGTATTAAGAAGAGGGAAATACCAAATATTCCGAACTGTATTTGAGTAATAACGACCAAAAAAAAAAGATAAAGACACTGTATTATTTGGTTAGGTGTATCAATCACAATATTTATATTATATTTCATCGAATTTATACTGTCCAAAAAAATCTTAAAGGTGTCGTTTTCGCCTCTGCCACCAGTGTGTATTTTAATGAAGGTCCGAATACAATTTTGTTAAGGTTAGATTTTAAATATGTGTAGATATAAAATATACTAAATTCTCTATGAATTCCTAGAACTATTTAGTAAATATGTGAAAAAAATATATTTTACGCTTTGTAACTCAAATTCCACTTGTCTTGTGAAAATCTTGTCCGCAATGACATAATAAAAACGTAAAGTACAATTTAACTGAAAAGAAATTGAAAAATTGGTTTTACTCGGAACTGCCATCATAAACCAAGTTTTTTTATCTTATTCATTATTTTGCTATAGGCACAAGTGAACCTATTAAAGGCAAATTTCAGTGATTTTTCTCTCCCTAGAACACAGTAAAAGTGTTTTTAAGAAAAATTCAAAGAGCTCTCCAGTTTCCTATGTTTTAAACGATTTTCGAATAAATTTTGAACTGAAATCGATCATTAACTTAGCCAATAGTAGATGACAATGAAATATTAGACCAAAAATTACATTTACGTTTAATCTAATTCGCTTAATTTCAGTGATCCTGGAGTTTGCAGACTTCCATTCTCGTTCACTTAATAGTTTAAAAGGTTATACTCTATAATTGTAGTAAGATGGAGAAATAAAATGGCGGCGAAATAAACTGTTTAAAACACGAAGTAAAAAAATGTCTTATTCAATGGACTTTAATGTTTGCACAAGAAATATATATGATATATTGGTACACTGATAAAATTTTAGTATGAATTCAACATGACACAAACAAAAAGGCGGTCTAATGAAATTTTATAAAAATCGGAGTAAAAAATTGCTTGTCTAATTTATTTTACCTTATATTCAAAAATCAAGTGTGGCATAGGTAGAAACTAGTTAAATATTGATATATAGCCAATATGGTGGAAGAAAATGGAGCCCAATAAAGATTTTGGCAAGACAGTATATATGTGATACTAAATGACTATGTACTGAACTAAATTAAGCCACACTTCACTAATCCTTATAAAAGAAAAAAATCATAACGAGGGAAGTTCTGGGTAAAGGAGTTTACCGATTTTATATTGTAAATATTTACACTAGTTCTCATTAATATTAAGGATAATAATTGCAATAGTAAGTGCAACGTCTGCAGAAAGGACAAGCCACCACATGCTTCCACTGAAATTATTGTAATGGGTTTTTGCAAAATTATTGATATTACAATATTAGACCAAAAATTACAGTTACGGTTAATCTAATCCCAATTTCAGTGATCCTGGTGTTTGTAGAGTTCCGTAGTTTTAGTCGGATTTCTTGTTTGCTTAATAGTTTAAAACTTTATACTTATAGTCATACTTTAAATTTTGGATTTTGAAGAGTAATTAATGTGTTTTTGAAAAGAAATTATGAAAAAAATAAGTATAATAAGTAGTTGTTACAGGTATGATATGAAGTAATAGTATAATATAAAATAGCCAAATTAACGTAAACATTAACAGATTTAAAGATGTTAAAATCATTTCCGACAAAATCGAGGGTGCATTTGAAAAGTTTTTAAAAACCTAAATAATTTTGTAAATAAAAAATATGTTGTTTTTTATTCATCAGTTAAAAAGAATACTTTAAAATTGTAATTTTTAATTATTATTTTAAGTTTTTCTTTCATAAATTAAAATGTTTCGACACAAAAGGAGCGATGATTTTTAAAACTAATATTTTGAATAATTAATTCTTAAATACATATTTTAAATAAGAATTTTAACTACAAAGTTATACTTATAGAAAATTAATCAATCTGTCATTGACTAAAAGCCATTTCCCATAAAGATTGTGCGTGGATCCTATTTTTAATATTAATTAAATAAGAGTTTTTCCAAATGAATTATTTTAAGTTTGCATATAATACTAAAAGATAAAGTTCTTTCGTACAAGTTCTGGGGAAGAAACATGACATAAATAACTACACAACGCTGCCACAAAATAAATAAACGTTAGTTTAGCCACAAGTTAATCAGTATTTATAAATTCTAAAACTTCAATAGGTATGTATAAATATTTTGGGCGTATCGTATAAAGGTACATACCAACGGGCCCCATTGCGGTTCTGTATGTGTATCCATATGATTCAAAACAGTGTTTTGCTTGACGTTGACATGCATCTAAATTTGTTGTTTACACTATATTGTTAAATAAGCCAGATTTATTAAAACTAACAGAATATGTTGCGAAATTCCTATTTAATCGGTCAAAACTTTAAATAATGAGTAGTATAACCGCTAAAAATAAGGTTTATTCTTCGACATGGCTTTTTTTTTTGTAATCCTGTACTGATTGGCGAAATGACTAATCTAAAACACAAAAAAAATTATAACGGTGCACGGTACTTATATTCAATGCTTGGTTACTAAACTTAATTGATTTGAGCGGTAGTTTCAGGCAAAGTCCGAAATTATTTATTATTTCGGGCTTTGCCTATTATATAATCCGACAAACTTTGGTTTACCTAAGGCGAATTAGGCAAAGTTCGAAATATATTTGTAGCTTTGTTATATGTCATGATAACTGTTAAATATTAGTAACACTGCACCTTAAAAATCATATGGTCAGTCAGTAAATAACATTAGCTGGTCCGGCAGATTTTGTTCTGCCTTTTCTGTTAGATGGCGCGATGAGTTTCCAGTGTAATATTGGACGCGCTCACCATATCGTCTAGAAATTTTATTGAAGAAAAATAAATTGCTTTTATATAAAAAATACGCAATAAAACTATATAAGACATAGTGTTAAAAGATCTCGGTAACTAGACGAACTTTTCAAAAATAAAATCATGTAAATTGGTACAGTACAACGCTCTCACGAACTTGCTGAAAAAATCTGGTTTAGTGTTTTAAATATATAGATATTATTGTTGAACATCTTTTAATCAAAAATGTTAATACTTGAACATATTATTAATATGTTATATTATTATAACATGCAAAGAAAAAACCTGTATAATATATTATTAAGTAGTGGTAGTACATAATATAATATCTATAGCACTTGAAAACAATGCATTATTTATTTGCACACGATGACGAAAAGTAACATTTTGAGTTGGGATCTTCGCTATTTTGCATTTACAGGAATTGGTAGTACAATTACATTTTAAGAATCGTCCGAAGTTATTATTAAAAGTGTATACTTGAAAAGTTGACTTTGATGTCTTTAATATATGTATCCATTTTATAATTACCATAAGTCTTTTTAATTACAACTCATACCATAAATCTTTAAGTTCTCATAAGCTGTTTGTTTATTAGTACATATATTATTGTAAGCATTGGAAACGCAGAACTGTTGATCTTATTTGGCATTACTACATCGTAATAATTGAATTCTCCTTAACATGGGTAAACAGCATGATTTATTCACCATTCGTATTCGTGTGTCACCACCTTGAAATATTCACAACATAAAAGAAGAGCACATGTTGAAATTCAGTCACTACTCGATTTGAGTAAACAGCAAATAAAAGCTGAAGAAGATCTAAGATAGGCACACGCTGTGGTAAGAACTGACGAAAGTCAGTGCACTAATTTTAATCTTAATATGCTATGGTGACTATTCATTTAAAGTTCAACATCAGCACCACTAGTAACTACCAATTATAATGCCACACAACAAAGACAATTAGTAGTTAGAGCAAAAAAGGCTTATGAAACAACACTCAAGGGCTGCTTTGGCTTTACAGACATTTTCAAATTTACATTTTTTTTAAAAAGGCAGAAACATTGATTGCAATTTTACTCTTTGAATGATGCACAAGTAGTCATTTTGAACGCTAGTTAGATTAGGTCATTGTATTAGATATTAAATTTTTGTCGCCGTTTTATCTATATTTTACTTCCCTTTTACGAGGGGGGGGGGGGGGGTAAACGTAAAAAAATCAGCCTCCGAGATTTTTTTAGATCTAATAGATTTCCATTCCAAAGATGCCGAAAAACATGTTTTCTCAATTCCGTCGGTCTGTCTGTCTGTTCGCGGCATAGCTAAAAAAACTACTTACCCGATTGACTTCAAATTTTGATCAAAAATTAAGGGTCATATGGGGATCACGTAGTAACATATTGTTAAAAATCCAATATGGCGAAACAAAATGGCAGCCTGGTGAAATGTTAAAAACATTATTATTAAAAAACTACATAACCAATTTATTTAAAATTTTGCACAAACATCAAATATTATGTTAGAATTAACTGGTAAAATTTTTGTACGAATCCAAGATGGCGGAACAAAATGGCGGCATAATAAAATATTCAAAAACTCAGTCTGAAAAAACTACTTAATGGATTGATTTCAAATTGTAGGGCATAACTAATTGTGGTATAGGGAATAACTAGTAAAACTGTTTTACAATTTCAAGATGGCGGCCAAATAAAATGTTTGTAATCGTGAAAAATATCACCCTCTCAGGTTTTACATATCTCCACGTTTAGCATCCCTAGATGCCAAAAAATATGTTTTATCAATTTCGTCGGTCTGTCTGTCTGTCAGTTCGAGGCATTGCTTAAAAACTACTTACCCGACTTAGTCCAAAATTAAGGATCATATGGGGATGATATGATATGAATCCAAAATAGAAAAACAAAATAGCGGCCTAATAAAATATTTAAAACATCAGCCTGATAAGTAGTATACTTATTAAATTAATTTCAATTTTTGTGCAAGTATTAAGTGTGATATAGAGATAAACTGATACATTTCTGGTACGAATTTAAGATGGCGAAACAAAATGACGGCCCAATAGAATGTTTAAAAAATCAACGTAAAAAAATCTTGTTCAATTGGCGTTTTTTGCAGAAAATTTAAATGTTAAAATGGGATAAACTGGTACGAATTCAACATGACGTAACAAAACGGCGGTATGTGCCAATGTAAAAACTAGTTATTGAATGTATTTTAAATTATACCCAAAAGTCAAGTGTGGCATAGGTAGAAACAAATTGATAAAATATTGGTAGGAATCCAATATGATAGAACAAAATGACGCCAAATAAATATATTTAAGAAGACAGTATGTAACACATATATACTGTGACTATGTACTGAACTAAATTGGGTCACACTTCACTATTCCTAACAAATGGAAAAAAATCATAACGAGGGAAGTTCCGTGTAAAAGAAATTTACCGATTTTTTTAAATTAGAAAACCAACGCTTTTGACAAAAGACATTATAATAAATTCATTAAAAACACTTAACGATTTTTTAAAATTTTGTACCACTTACACACTAACGAAAACTACATACACGGCCACGACTAATCAAATTTTTTACGAACAACACGGCACTAATGTCTTTAATAACGCCAAAAAAAAATATAAGAAAATTAATTAGCTGAAATTACATTTCCTGTTTCTCGTACGCATTTATATTAATACAAATAATGTTTTATCTTTTTTTATCTAAAAATCTTTCGCTATAAACTGTTACAGCTAACTACACAGGAATATAAATCTCAATGTCCAAATAAACTAATTAAATATTTTCTTGAAGCATGCGACTATTTAAAACAAGAATTTTTACTATTGAATTAATAATAATGTAATCAACAGTTTCGAATAATAGAATGAATAAAATATTTAGTACATTTCTTAATTTACACGGTTATATAAGATTTTTTCGCCTCAAGTCTTTCCCCTGTAATATATCCAACTTTGCTTGACACAGGGAAAGCTTCATTATTCATAATAAATCGTTTTTTGAGAAAGATATGACAATGTATAATGCTACATTTGTATGTTGTTTGTCAAGATGATTTTATCGTTCTCTTAAATAGTCAAATAAGAATTTATGACAATACATTTATTTGATTTATATATCTAACATTCATTTAGTTGGAGGGAATAAACCTATTTTTTTCATTTTTACATAAAAAAGATTATTATTAGTTTAAATATAAAAATTACATATTTATTTTTAATTTGAAAATAAAGTTTTGTTACCTTTGAACTTTAATTCTGAGTATAATCTCTGCAGTCATTATTAAGATAAATATTTAAATCATAGAACCAATTTTTAATTTTGTTTCTTAAATTAAGAAATTAAATATTTTAGTGCCATTTTAAAGAGAATAAAAAAACCTATATTTAAAAACATAAATATCCGATTTAGTCTATTTGAACAAAAACTACAGACGATTCAATTTCCAAATTAAGTTGCAGTTTTTAACCGTTATATTAGGCGCAAAAAATAAAAATTTGGTATGCTTAGTAGTGACCACTAGAAGTATCTTTTCACAAGTTGTTATTGTGAAGAAAATTTGAAAATTCTTTAGTTCATCTGGTTTTTGTTGCTTGTAGGTTATGTGATGGACATAGAGGTTCGAGACCAAAGTAGTTTTGTCGTAAATTTGAAAATAAAAATATAGTGGTTTTTATTATTCCGATAGGATGAACAGAAGCCGCTATACTTATGTCTTTGGTATGCAAAAAATGCCAAAAGTACCATTTTTTTAGAATAGTGAAAAAATAGCTTCCAGTTGTTTTGCAACGCAAAAAAATTAGGATTCCCTTCCTTTATAATTCCACCATCATTTTATACAAAAAAAATCGTGGGTAAGAGCAGTTCCTTTTTCAAGAAAATTTCCGGTAGATTCACTCCACTAGCGTTCGCTGGCGGTTTTCTGCACCCCTGATAAAAATTCCGTGATAAGACGGAAATAGTAGCATTAAAGTAATAATTCCGCGGGTAACTTAACCTAACAAATTTACCTGGTGCGGTAGAATGAGTTTCTTAGATAATTTCCTTCGTCCGGTAGCATAGTTTCGGATTATTCCTATACGTAGGAAATAATATACTGCTAGCATCCGATTTCCCTTCGACGAAGCGTGGTTGGAAATGCGCATGCGCGCCTGTTCGCATACGTCACGTCAATTACGTTAGTTTACTTATCAAATTTAAAATTTTGTACTGCATATGAAATACGGGATCGAAGTTTTTTTGAGGTTTGGAGGCATTAATTTAAACGAATTTCCGTTTTTAGTAAAGTAAATTGTAAATCATCTAATTGCATAATGATCGAATACGTCTTAAGCCCTGGCTGTGTGTTTTTTTTAACGCCGTCATTCGCCTTAATAGTATTTGGAGCACTGATGGAGATGTAGTCGAATTTCCTTAAATGCTTAAAAGTTTTTTACAGCGGGTTTGGGAAGAAGGTTTGAGCCCCATTTTACCGATGTTTTGAGATGGTTTTCTTTGGAATATGACAATATCAATAAACTAAAAATGCTGCTACTGATTTGATTGACTTTAGTACAGGTAAGGAAAAACACCAAGAGAAAAATGAATATTTTTTGAAGAGTTCTAAGTAAGAGGAATATTTTCATGAATTTTTTTCTTACAGGTTCTATACTGATTTGTATAAAAGTGAAAGGAACATCCGCTTCAGATTTGACATGTGTGTAAGTAGTAATTATTATAATAAAATTATATACTCTTTGATACAGCATTAAATATTTAGAAGAAATGAATGTACCATATACATATTAACTAAGCCCCATTTAATTTCCTACATAATATAGAGTATACAAACATTGAACTAGATCAATGTTCGAAAGTACAAACACCTCAAATTATAGTCTAGGAAAACTCGTCATGATTATCGGAGTAACTAAAACCACTGGAAGATCTTAATGCTAATATGTGCTTCTCATATTATGCAGGGTAAGACCATCAAAAACTTTCCACCCACAATATTTTTGTATAACCAAACAAAAAGTGTTCAAACCTGTCAATTATAGTTTTCAGAATAGATTTTTTTGCTATATTCATCCCCCTAACTGCATATACATATAAATCTTTACTTGATTTCCCACATATATACCTAATTGTTGCTAAGAAAAGAGTCTATGAATCTGAACAAAAGCCAGGTTGAAAGTTTTTGGTGGCCTATCCTGTAGACTTCAGGCTTTTAAAGTTGCTTGGAAAGAAGGTTCAGTGGTGGTCTTAGGAAGGAATATCAAGAGGGCCTATTTCAGTTCTTGTTGTAGAACCTATTGAAGATACAGCTGTTATATTTTTAAAATTGCATCACAATCATTTTAAATTAATAAATAAGGTGTCCCTACCTAAGGCACTGCAATGCTTTGCCATAACAGACTATGCTATGTGAAATACTTGTGGTTTAAATTTTAGTTATTGTTATTGTTTAAAAAGTTTCTGTTTAATTTAGACCGACCTGTCTATTTATGGGGCCCATCTGCATTTGTTGACCTTTCTTGATCATCCCAATCTATTCAGACTTGACTCAAAGGGCATAAAAAATGTCAGCCGTTGCTAAAATATTGCCTAAAATGTTTGAATTTCCCAGCATTACTATCTAAATCATACACAAATTGGATGGAATGTACTAAAAACATTAAATAAACTTAAACTTAATAGGTGATAAAAACCTAAATGATTGACCAAATAATTAAGGCATTATTTATTAAATGTAATATTTTTACTTAATCATTATTGAGTCTCACTTAATCTTCTAGTTTAGATATTGAAATACTGGCCTGCACAATGGAGTCTAAGGAATCTGTGTGCATATTTTAGATGTTGTCACAGTTTTTATGTGTAGGTACTTAAATATTGCATTAAGTCCCATTGAAACATTCTCTTAAACTTGTCACAAGCATCGGAAATGCAACATTGGCCAAGAATAGATATATTGATTATTATATGAAAAGATGAGTTTCAGCCTATGTTTAATGTTTTTATAATATGGTTTAATTCTAAAATGTAAGGGCACAATATTGTAAATTTTAGGTAGAACAAACATGTCTCTAGATGACCTTATGTTTAACAGAGGGCAATAATATATATTGCCAGGCAGTACTCCTTGTGTTAAGTTCATGACCTAGGTCATTTTTATAAATGGAAAATTCAGCATAAATCTTAAGATTGCTTTTTGAGCCACAAATAGGCTTAGTATTATTGTTTTATTAGCCCTACCCAAACTACTCTACCATAATTAAGTACAGATTCTAGCGGAGAATTATAGACCATTCTAGGAGTTGTTAGCTGTAAGATATGTCATACAGAATTATATATTAATTTTCTAATTTTCTTCGTCACATAGTCGATATAATTTCTCCAATTTAGATTCTGATCCATTATTATTTGGCCACTTAAACAATATATTATGTGTTAAATTTATTTATTACAAATCTTATAGAAATAAAAAAATAGAATAACTTTTGTTTACTAGTACTTTCTAGAACTAATTTACTACCGCAAAATTGTAATAAAAATATAATCCTTTATAATTCAGTCACATACATATACAAATAATTATCGGCATTTTCCAAAATAGCATTTTTGATTGAAGACTAAAAATACAAACATTTTATTTCCGAGTCCAATTTTTTATTAATAAATCAATATATTTAACTTTATTTTGTATTATTTAGTTATTTGTGTTTGTATGCTATTCTAATAAAAATATTATTAATATTATTCTTAGGTTGATTTTTATTTTATATGCCACTCAGTTTCTGCCAAGATTTGCACCAAATTGTGTGAACAATTACTGTTCTGTAACAGGGAATTTCTTTCATTATTTTTAAAATCAGATTCACATTACTACTGCCACGCAACTTGGGATAAAGAGAAAAGAAAAAGACAAGTTAAATGTGGTTATTGGACTACTTTTGTAAGTAAGCCTTTTTCGAACGAATTATAACAACTTGGTTATTTTAAATGTTGGTTGGGCCACGTTTTGCATTTAATGATCAAAAGCTTCATTAGAGTATTAGTATATAGCATTCAGTAGAATGCCTTGTGTATTAAACACTGTATATGCTCGAAATTTAAAATATGCTAACTGCTAAAAAGCCTGTAACTAAAATTACCGAATTGGACAAAACAGGTTTTTAGCCATTTATTTTAAATGCTTAACTTTCAGTAGCCTCATTAATGTATGTATGTTAGTATATCGAAATCAGAATGTTATAACACTTTGATTTTAATTCTAGGTTCTAGATACTGACCACTTGACTTGACTAACAACTAAAAAGAAGAAGGACCTAAAATTGTTAAGATTAAATAAAAAAAAAATATAAAAAGTGTGATATGTGTTATGACCTTTCAGTATGTATCAAATAATGTCAACAGAAACAAACAGCACCCCAGTGTTAATCTAATGTGTGACATGTATATTGGTTTGGATCGTGTTTTATATTTACATTTCTGATGTTAACTGAATTATAAATATTATTTTATAATTACATACAGTTATTTTTTCTAAATATATATATATATATATATATATATATATATATATATATATATATATATATATATATATATATATATATATATATATATATATATATATATATATATATATATATATATATATATATATATATATATATATATATATATATATATATATATATGTTTTTATTATAAAGGAAATAAAACAACATACACATAAATAAGCCTTTATTTGTCTGGTGTATACCTAACATATTATGTAAGCTAATTATTTTATATAAGTTATTAATTAATTATTATTATTAATTATTAATATATTTAAAGTTAACATTAATTAATTTATGTATAAGTTGCAAATCTAAATTTAATCGTCTGGAGTTTGTCTTTTATATAATTTTTTTTAAATTAATGTAATAACAATATGGATAATTTAGGACAACTTTCGTCTTCAGTTTGGTGAATTACCTGTTTTTTAAAATTAGATTTGTACTTTTTAAAATAAAACATTTCTTTATAAGAGAAACCACAAAAATTATTACATAAATATTTGAAATTATTTTCATTTTAATTTGGACGACGGGACACATGTTGTGGAGGACTATTTACATTAGGTAGGTGAGAAACATGTTGTGAAGATCTAATCTGCAATAAACGAAATATATACATTATAAAGGGAAAGTTTTAAAAAATATACATAATAAATAAATATTTAAAAAATCGGAAAATTGGCGATTTTGTTAGGTCTTAAGGAAAACCTTAAAACTTTATTCCCTTTAGAGATAGCCAAATGCGGATTACAGCATTCAATTCAGAAATGGCAAATTTCAAATTAGGTTTTCAATTTACGCGTATTTTTAAAAAAATCGATGATTTTAGTTAAAAATAACGAATTCGCCACATGCAAAGATTCGGAAAAAAAATCATATTCCGAAAATTAAGATAGATAGCGAAGTGCGGTTTGCCCTATTTTATTGAGAAATAAAGACTTTAAAACATATGTCCTTAGTGTAATAAATTTCTTAATGAAAATTTAGTCATATCTCCATATATTTATTCCTTGTCAATATTAATGTGTATAATGTATTTCTCAGCTCAAAATACCCATATAATCATATAACTTCAAAGCATTTTCCAAAAAAAAGGAAGTTTTTTTTTGAAAATGAGGCTTATCTGCATTTACAAACAATTACCTTTGTTATTTTTGTATTTAGAAATAAAAAGTTAACATTTACCAACTTTTCAAATTTCTATAACTGTCTGTAATTTTTCTTGTACTTGTACTGTATATTCCTTAAACATTCTAAAGAAACTTGAACGGGACTTTCACTAGATATGTGAATTACATTCACAAAGCATTACAAAAATGAAAAAAATCTGGAGCTGGATTCAAACTCGCACATCTAAGACTATATTATTCAACCAACTACATAAACAATCACCTAGACACCTCGACTATCCACCTACACAAATGCTTTATATTTAATAATGTAGATATCCTAATCTATTTCAATAAAGTTAAAGTGTTTCAGCCATATAAATATTAACTACTTGATTTTCTATGTACACCTATATGGTTTCAGCAGTTTTCAAAAAATTTTAGCAGGTTTGGGTTATCAATTTTTGAAAATTTGACTTATTTTTTACCAATTTGAGGGTCCAATTTAGAAAAATCCCACCTTCTTAACTGGAAAATTACTCCTAAAATTTTCTAGCTCTAATATTGTTTACTGTTCGTGAAGAATGAGTACTCTGATGTTTGCGGCACCCTGCGTACTATAAAAAAAATCTAAAATGTGGGAAAAAATAAAATAAGGTCTATCCATGTTTCAGCACTCTTTTCAAAATATTTGAATGTTTTTGAGATATTAATTTATTATTTATTATATTAATATATTTGAGGGGAGTTACCCCCGTTTTTCTGTAAGTTGATGAATTAGATCAGTATCAGTCAGGACAATGCTCTCTATTTATATTAGAATAGCTATATATTTAAAACTTACCTCATGATTTATTAACTTCAATTATTGTGAGGACAGCACCTTCTCTGAGTAGTTTTTTATCTTCGTAATCGGCATCAGTAAAATTCCGACTACAAATAAAGATATTTTTCATGTTATCCTCCTCCTTTATCGATCCTTTTTTCACAGAAATTTGCCCATTTCATATGCGGGTCTTCTTTAGGAAACCTTAAAGGCATATAAAAAAAACTCTAAATTTTAATTATAATATTGTTGAAACAAATGTATATAATACAAAAAAATTATATTAATTACCTATTTAAAATCACACCGTCTTGCAGGGGATCTCGCCGAAGCATTTCTTTTTTCCTCCCATTATACAATGAACAATACTACTTTATTTACTAATACAGTATACTTACAATACAAATTGACCAATTTTTGTCAATAAATTTAATTTAATTGATTTTGATAAGGAATGTTTAACAAAAATTTCATATTTTAAATAGTATGAATCTTGAGAAATGTCAGTTTGGTAAACGTCAAGTTTCGATTCGCCCTATCACAAACAAGATATTCGACGCATGCGCAGTATTCACTGTGCTACGGAGACAATTGTTGCCGTAGGCGACGTTAGTTCCTCAGTTTTTCTTTAAAGCTCGCAGTATAGTAGTTAATATGTATATGGTATTATTTAAAATATAACCTATTATTTAATTATGGAAATTTGGACGAACGCATGATAGATATTTCAATTGTGGGTATTAAAATGGAAGAGGTACAGTACATTCCGATATATAAGAAAGTGACCATCTGATTCCTACTAATATAATAATATAATTTGGGATTAAGTATAATAAATTTGGGACGTTGTTGAGACAGGTCCGGATCCTGTATAGAAATAATTATCTTGTTTACCATTACTTACTATTAAAATCATTATCACCATCGTTATTATTATCATTTACATTAATATAATTAACTGTTCTACATTATTAGAAATTATAAAACTGTTCTACCTTTTGTACATGTGAAACACAATTGACCCAACTACTTACAGGAATTTTTAATACCTCACTTAGTGAGGTGAAATATTATTCCGATAAATTCTAAATTTTATTTCGTGCCATATATGTTCGATCGGAGTAAATATGCAATGATATGGTAAAAGTCTTAATGCTAGTTTTTCTGCATAACCGTCGCATACATACTCTTTTATATTTTTTTAAAACACTTTAGCACTTCAAAAAAAAATCATAGCACTACGACTGCCCTACTTTTTGTAATCGATGATCTACACAGAGCATACTATGATATAAAAATTCAATATTAATACTACTCGACTACAGCAAGGCTTTCGATACCCTTGATCATGGTACCTTATTTTGCTCTAGGTCAAAGAGCCTTGGAATTATTTCGTAATTATTTGAGTAACCGTAAGCAACGAACAATATTTAACGGTAATTGCTTAACGTTCCTCTCAATCGAACGGGGAGTCACACAGAGAAGCATTTTGGGATCACTTATTTTTTAAATATACACAGCCGATTTAACAAAATATTTAAAAAACTGTCAATATTCCATATATTCTATATTCTTTCGTTTCAACCGAATTAGATGAAGCAGCTGAAAAACTTAATAATGATCTTGAAATAGTCTCTAAAATATCAGCTGCTCACGGGCATATCTTAAATGAAAATAAAACGCAAATGCTAATTTTTGGTAGGACAAAGGATTTTAGTAACCTAAAAATGTATCTAAACGGTGTCATTCTAACACCCACGGACGTCTGTAAGAACCTAAGGTTACATTTAGATAATGACTTAAGATTTAATAGTCATGTGTCTTCAATTATCCAGAAGTCAATTTTTAAATTAAAACTGCTTTATCTTGACAAGGACATTCTCGATCCCAACATTAAATTAATATTTAAATATTTGGTACTCTTCTGTCTTACTGTCTAATAGTTTTTTGGCCCTGCTCGCTACAAAAGGATAAACATACTCTTCATAAACTGCAAAATTCCTGCTTGAGATTCAGATGTGCAAATGTCTTTATAAAATACTTAATACCGAGGAGCCTTCATATTTGTTTCACAACTTGGTTAGTGGTGAGAATGTGCATGATACCCGTCACAGGAGTAGGTTTGTTGTCCCATCGCACTGCCTTCTTCCAGAGGTCCTTTAGCTACACCGCCAGTAAACTTTTTAACTTGCTAACAAAAAATTAGGCAAATTTTGGATCGTATTACTTCTTCATCACCTAGTTCTAACTTTTAAAAGTTGTTGATTGTTTACAATTTTTCAAATAGTTGATTCTGGTACTTTCGTCAAAATAGATGTCTTTTCTACAACTGTTTTTTCACAATTCCGCTTAAATAAACGTTGTTTATAATTTCTTTCGCATCAACAAACAATTTGTTTCTACTTTTGTAATGGAAAGTAACGTAGGAAGAAACAGTCCGTTCACATCATGGGTGTCACATATTTGCCATCCGGAAGTTATTTTATTTTAACACAAATGATTCCCACGAATGATTACAGATAAGTAAAGCTTAATATAGTTTAGGTACCTACCGCCTATGCAAATTACGATAAGTCCATAATGACTTTTTATTGCCCTTTAACTCCGCTCTTACTTGAAGGTATGTAGTCACTTTTTTATACCTCTGAATATGCTTTAAAGAACGTTTTTGAGTCATATAGAGAGGTTTGGTAAGCCCTGAATACGTTTTTAATAAATAAAGAGCCCTCCGAGAAGTAGTTTATATAGTTCAAAACACAATATTAATTCAACATATAAAAAATTAATTTGATATGGATTTAAAAGCTTTACCAAATTTGTGATGTTTTTTTATATAAATAGACTTTTTTTGTATAAATAAATTTTATATTAGTTTTTAGATTTTTTTTTATTTTTTGAATTCTTTACCTCTAGCTGCAGCAGGTTTCAAGAATAAACAAAAATAAGAAGTTTGATTTGAAAAAAATGACTTCTCACTGCTTGATTTTAACGGGAACACAGTTTTGTGTATTAAACTTCTTTAGCGGATTACAATTATTTAATTGAAATTGAAAAAGAATTTTTATTTTTATTTGCTCTCATCCGTCGTTCTTTCCTAATATAATGGGGAAATGTACATGTAACCTGAGAGTAACCACCCCCGGACATTAGTCATTTCGCTACTTTATTTCTAAAATGTACCTTATGAATAAGATTCTTCAGTTCTTAAAATCACCAATTTGTATAATTTTAAAACCTTTCCAAAACTTTTATTCCATGGGAGGAGGGCGCAAAACAATATGGTTTAAAAATATTTTTTCTACGACTGTTATGGAATATTAACGTGATATCGTTTGAATTAAGGAATCATTCATTCCATAACTTGCCGCGAAGCTCGTTTGTTACTATGGCTCTCACACTCGGGGACGAAAACCATGTTTTTCGACCTTTCGGTGGGTATATTTCGAAAACTATTAGAGATAGGGCGATCAATTTGACATGTGTTTTTAGAAGAGACGTAGATCTATACGATTCGTTTGAAGATTTTTCTGGACCACATTTGGTACCGGAGATGTGGTACCGCAAAGTCGACCAAAAAAGTCAACTTCGATATAATACGATTCAGGTCGCAATTTTTTTTGTTGAAACTTTCCGGAACGATGGGTCTTTGCGGCCTACAGAACGATTACAATTTTTTTTCGTTCGAAAAAAGGGTGTTTTGGGGCGCTTATAGCTCCACCTAGGTGCGTCCTAGTGAAATTTTGCAAGAGACATTTTTCACTGGAAATATAGAGGAGAACAAAAACCTGAATACATCTTTGTCGAAAAAATTACCGTAAAGTAGAAATTTTTAAGAAAAGCTGAAATTTTTCGAAAAAAAAATTTTTTTTTTGTTAAATTTTGTTTTTTATAAAAAAAAGCAGGCGTCATATCGGAAAACTGATTAAAGCATCGGAAAGTGCTTAAAAATATACACAAAATGGGATATCTGTGAAAAATTTTGAGTATGTACAGGGGGTGCAATTATTAGATAAAATATGCAAAGTTTCCCAAAAATTGGTACATTTTTCCACATTACCCTGTATTACAACACCCTGTATTATAACACCTAGGGCGTGGGTTTTTTTTTACAAAACTAGATACTCCTATGTAGATTACGACCAAATTCAAAATTTTAGCATACACGAGTAAATAACTGCGATTTTTCAAAGTTGACATCTTAAAGTCCAAATTGTGGGGCTTACTGTAAACAGTAATCGGAATTATTTCGTGACAAAAGGATAGAGCGTTTATTTGGCTACAAAAACCTCTATAATATTTTCTTCTAGCTACTGAGGAATAGGTGAAAATTCGATTTAAAGGAAAAAGTGTACGCTTTTGGGCACAATTTCTAGGTTTCTCCGCGATGATCAATAATTTCAAAACATCCACTCATCCTTGACTTTAATCGCTGTCAGAAGTGTAATTGAATAAATATTTAAGTAAAAATTATTTAATTTTAGAGACTCAAAAAGGATTTTTTGGGTATTTTTAAAATTAGCAGCATAAAATGTGAATGTTTTTAACCAGGTAGCTACAATTTGAAGGAGAATACTTTCCCCAATTTTATAAAATATCTCTAAGAAAATTAGCTGTTATTCTCGATTGCATGCATTATATCGATATTCGTTTAATAAACGTGCTATTCGATTATCGTTTTACGATCAGTTAGAGCAAAATACTTGCATCTAATTGGATACAGGGTAGATGCATTTTTTACTATATAGTCCGGTATGTTTATGTATTTTGTGTGGTATATATGTATATATATATATATATATATATATATATATATATATATATATATATATATATATATATATATATATATATATATATATATATATATATATATATATATATATATATATATATATATATATACAGGGTGCCTCCGGTTAAGTCGGCACCATTGCTAACGTCCTTATTATTGGAGAGATGAGGTCGGTTAAATTAGCAAACTAGTAGCATTTTTTCTGCTGATTAAGATAGTGAAATCAGAAAAACAATTGAACATCGCGTCTTCGAGTTATTCCAAAAAATGTATATTTTTTCAATAGAACACCCTGTATATTTTTCGACATAACGTTAGCAAATCGTCCTAAGAATAAAAAAGTTCATATGCACTATCTGCCTAAACCTAATAATAACAAAGTTATAACGATATTTTACTAACAGTCAAGTTGGCCATGAAATTAAAAATAAAAACAATTGATTGGGTGGCTTGGCGATATAAATGACAGTTTGTAGATGAGGGGCGTTTTGTTGTAGCAGAAAAATAATATATTTACAGTTTTAGTTGCTAAAGCTTGTTTTAAAATGTTGTTCACGCATATTGAAAAATGTGATATGTTAGAAACATACCTTATGTGTAGGAAAAATAGTACTATGGCAATACAAGAATACCGCCGAAGATTCCCTACTCGTAATTTACCGGACAGGAGGTATTTTTTAGTTCTCTATAGAAAATTTAGAAGTAACGAGGAGGTTTTTAAAAAGACAAGGAAGAGAAAACCTTTTATAATAAGCGAAGACGTTGAAATTACCATATTAGCCTATTTTGAAGCACACAAAGAATACTCAACAAGGGATTTAGCAAGAGATTACGGTGTTAGTTTAGTGACAATATGGCGGATCTTAAAGAAGCACAAGTTTATTCCGTATAAGTACCGGCCAATTCAAACATTGTTGCCTGGTGATAATGAAAGGAGACTTGCGTTTTGCCATTGGTTGCATCATGTTTATGAAAGAAATAATGACATTTTGAAGAACATTATTTGGAGCGATGAATCCAATTTTTCCAACAAAGGTATGTTCAATCGCAAAAACGTCCATTATTGGTCGCAAGAAAATTTATTTCTCACTGATCCCAGAAATCCTCAGCATCAATTTAGTGTCAATGTTTGGTGTGGTATGAGAGGAAGCGAAATACTTCGACCTGTATTTTATGAGGGTACTTTGACAGGAAGGAGATATGTTGACCTGATAATTTCTGGCGCGTTAGAAGAATATTTGGACGGCGTCAATTTGGCTACACGACAACTAATTTACTTCCAGCAAGATGGGGCCCCACCTCATCAGTTTGGTGATGTAAGAATGATGTTGCAGAGATTATTTGGAGACAAATGGATTGCCACAAATGGTCCAGTTCGCTGGCCACCTAGATCCCCAGACATAACTCCTCTTGATTTCTATTTTTGGGGTTACGTGAAAAATGAAGTTTATAAGAAGAAATATGCAAATTTGGAAGAACTGAAAATTGAAATAAGGAGAATAATGGCGTCTATTGATGGAAGGACAATTTTAAAGGCGACGAGGCATGTGCTAAAATGTGTCCGAAAATGCATAGAACAAGATGGTGATGTGTTTGCTCATTTACTGTGACAGTTAAATCTAACCAATTAAGTAATATTGTTTTTATTTGGAATTTCATGGCCAACTTGACTGTGAGTAAAAATATCGTTATAACTTTGTTGTTATTAGGTTTAGGCGATTAGTGCATATGAACTTTTTTATTCTTAGGACGATTTGCTAACGTTATGTCGAAAAATATACAGGGTGTTCCATTGAAAAAATATACATTTTTTGGATTAACTCAAAGACGCGATGTTCAATTGTTTTTCTGATTTCACTATCTTAATCAGCAGAAAAAATGCTACTAGTTTGCTAATTTAACCGACCTCGTATCTCCAATAATAAGGAAGTTAGCAATGGTGCCGACTTAATCGGAGGCACCCTGTATATATATATATATATATATATATATATATATATATATACATATACCACACAAAATACATAAACATACCGGACTATATAGTAAAAAATGCATCTACCCTGTATCCAATTAGATGCAAGTATTTTGCTCTAACTGATCGTAAAACGATAATCGAATAGCACGTTTATTAAACGAATATCGATATAATGCATGCAATCGAGAATAACAGCTAATTTTCTTAGAGATATTTTATAAAATTGGGGAAAGTATTCTCCTTCAAATTGTAGCTACCTGGTTAAAAACATTCACATTTTATGCTGCTAATTTTAAAAATACCCAAAAAATCCTTTTTGAGTCTCTAAAATTAAATAATTTTTACTTAAATATTTATTCAATTACACTTCTGACAGCGATTAAAGTCAAGGATGAGTGGATGTTTTGAAATTATTGATCATCGCGGAGAAACCTAGAAATTGTGCCCAAAAGCGTGCACTTTTTCCTTTAAATCGAATTTGCACCTATTCCTCAGTAGCTAGAAGAAAATATTATAGAGGTTTTCGTAGCCAAATAAACGCTCTATCCTTTTGTCACGAAATAATTCCGATTACTGTTTACAGTAAGCCCCACAGTGAGGTTAAATTTGGACTTTAAAATTTCAACTTTGAAAAATCGCAGTTATTTAACCGTGTATGCTAAAATTTTGAATTTGGTCGTAATCTACATAGGAGTATCTAGTTTTGTAAAAAAAAATCCCACGCCCTAGGTGTTATAATACAGGGTGTTGTAATACAGGGTAATGTGGAAAAATGTACCAATTTTTGGGAAACTTTGCATATTTTATCTAATAATTGCACCCCCTGTACATACTCAAAATTTTTCACAGATATCCCATTTTGTGTATATTTTTAAGCACTTTCCGATGCTTTTTTTTATAAAAAACAAAATTTATCAAAAAAAAATTTTTTTTTTCGAAAAATTTCAGTTTTTCTTAAAAATTTCTACTTTACGGTAATTTTTCCGACAAAGATGTATTCAGGTTTTTGTTCTCCTCTATATTTCCAGTGAAAAATGTCTCTTGCAAAATTTCACTAGGACGCACCTAGGTGGAGCTATAAGCGCCCCAAAACACCCTTTTTTCGAACGAAAAAAAATTGTAATCGTTCTGTCTCTTGGCCGCAAAGACCCATCGTTCCGGAAAGTTTCAACAAAAAAAATTGCGACCTGAATCGTATTATATCGAAGTTGACTTTTTTGGTCGAAAAAATGTGGTCCAGAAAAATCTTTTTTTCGCCCTATCTCTAATAGTTTTCGAAATATACCCACCGAAAGGTCGAAAAACATGGTTTTCGTCCCCGAGTGTGAGAGCCATAGTAACAAACGAGCTTCGCGGCAAGTTACGGAATGAATGATTCCTTAATTCAAACGATATCACGTTAATATTCCATAACAGTCGTAGAAAAAATATTTTTAAACCATATTGTTTTGCGCCCTCCTCCCATGGAATAAAAGTTTTGGAAAGGTTTTAAAATTATACAAATTGGTGATTTTAAGAACTGAAGAATCTTATTCATAAGGTACATTTTAGAAATAAAGTAGCGAAATGACTAATGTCCGGGGGTGGTTACTCTCAGGTTACATGTACATTTCCCCATTATATTAGGAAAGAACGACGGATGAGAGCAAATAAAAATAAAAATTCTTTTTCGGCAGAATATATATATATATATATATATATATATATATATATATATATATATATATATGTGTGTATATATATATATATATATATATATATATATATATATATATATATATATATATATATCTATATATATATACAGGGTGGCCCAACGAAAAGGTCCCACCCTTATTTATGACTTTCCTGGTATATTTTGGGAAAAACGCTTTCAATTTTGATTTTTAGGGGGACGTCTTTTCATGTATGATTGTATAATACAGGGTGTTCCAAAAATAAGATATCGCATTACACTTGACATTTTTAAATGGAAACCCCCAATTTTTTTTCTATTTTTGGATTCTCCAGGAAGTTTTTAGTAACTTTTGTATAATAGAGTTTATACCTATCTTCAACCATTTTGAAGTTTTTTTAATTTTTTTTATAAAATTCGCCTCATTTAATTTAGTACTGATAATACGGAAAAAAATAATAATCACCGATACCAGCAAGAAATTTAGCATCCGTCAATGTCATCGTAAATCATAGAACAACTTTATCTTTGATTTGAAATCGTTAAGTTGCCTAGTTCTATTATAATATTTTGCAATGATTTATTCAATTCAAGAAAGGGTCGAAATAACGAAACTGTATTATCAAAACGGAAGCATTGCAAGAGCTACCGCCCGGTTGTTTAATGCGTTACATCCAGACAAAAATATTAACCATAAGTATGTGGCTAAATTAATAAGAAAATTTGAAGCAACTGGATCTGTATCTAATATTCGCCGGAATCAGGAAAATCGTCCAAGTAGAAATGAAGCCAGAGAAATAGCAGTTTTGGGACACGTGGCTCTTGACAACACCCAAAGTACTCGTGGTCTGGCTACTTCTTCAGGATTTACACGCTCAACAGTGCAAAGAATTTTGAAATCCTATAAATTTCACCCGTACAAAACTAAACTTGTCCATGAGCTTAATGAAGACGATTATGATAGAAGGTTGGAGTTTTGCGAATTAATGACACAACGTTTGAACAATAACCCAAATTTGTTATTTAACATTTGTTTTTCGGATGAATGTACCTTCTATTTACATGGTGCTGTAAATAGACATAATTGTCGATATTGGAGCGACTCGATATTTGTTTCGAGAGGTACATTCGCAATACCCACAAAAAATTAATGTCTGGGCCGGCATTTTCGGAAATCATATTGTAGGACCTTTCTTTATTCCTGGAAACTTGACGGGGGAGTTGTACTTGGACATGTTGGAAAATACAATAGAGCCACGAATAACCGAAATAATAGAAAATGAGGTTAATTATAATGAAAATTTTCTTCATTTCCAACAAGATGGTGCATACCGCACTATGTAGCTCCAGTATTGGTTTTTGGATTTCCCAAATAGTGGATCGAACGCGGCCCCATTGATGGCCACCAAGGTCTCCGGACTTGAGTCCTTTAGATTACTTATAAGGTTTTTAGTACGAATATCCAAGATCTTCGGGAGCGGATCACGGCGGAATGCAGACAAATAACTCCAGAAATGTGTGAAAATGTTAGGAATAGATTTGAGCAAAATATTTATTATTGCATGGAGGTAAACGGACACCACTTTCAACATTTATTACCACATTGACTTTTTGACACATTGTAGCTAAGTATTTTTGTTTAAATTTTAATGTGAATGTAAAACTGTAAATGGTTTAGTGTTCCTGATTCCGGCGAATATAGATACAGATAAGTTGCTTCAAATTTTCTTATTAATTTAGCCACATACTTATGGTTAATATATATATATATATATATATATATATATATTTATCAATACTTGATATTATTCAATTATTCAAATAACTTCAAAATGGTTGAAGATATATATATATATATATATATATTGGGGGTATATATATATATATATATTATACAATCATACATGATATATATATATATATATATATATATATATATATATATATATATATATATATATATATATATATATATATATATATATATATATATATATATATATATATATATATACTTGAAAAATGATTTCTTATATATAATCTGCCGCAAAAGAATTTTTATTTTTATTTGCTCTCATCCGCCGTTCTTGCCTAATAATGGGAAAATGTACATGTAACCTAAGATTAATCACCCCGGTACATTAGCCATTTCGCTACTTTATTTCTAAAATGTACCTTACGAATAAGATTCAACAGTTGTTGAAATCACCAATTTGTATAATTTTAAAACCTTTTCAAAACTTTTATTCCATGGGAAGAGGGCCCAAAACCATATGGTTTAAAAATATTTTTTCTACGACTGTTATGGAATAGTAACGTGATATCGTTTGAATTACGGAATCATTCATTCCATAACTTGCCGCGAAGCTCGTTTGTTACTATGGCTCTCACACTCGGGGACGAAAACCTGGTGTGGGTCGTCTCATTTCAGAAAACTGAAAAAAAAGAAAAATGTTTTTCGACCTTTCGGTGGGTATATTTCGAAAACTATTAGAGATAGGGCGATCAATTTGACATGTGTTTTTAGAAGAGACGTAGATCTATACGATTCGTTGACAGATTTTTCTAGACCACATTTGGTACCGGAGATGTGGTACCGCAAAGTCGACCAAAAAAGTCAACTTCGATGTAATACGATTCAGGTCGCAATTTTTTCTTGTTCAAACTTTCTGGAACGATGGGTCTTTGCTGCCTACAGAACGCTTACAAGTTTTTTTCGTTCGAAAAAAGGGTGTTTTGGGGCGCTTTTAGCTCCACCTGGGTCCGTCCTAGTGAAATTTATAGACATTTTTCATTCGAAATGTAGAGGAGAACAAAAACCTGAATACATCTTTGTTGGAAAAATTACCGTAAAGTAGAAATTTGTAAGAAAAACTGAAATTTTTCAAAAAAAAAATTTTTTTTTGATTAATTTTGTTTTTTGTAAAAAAAAGCAGGCGTTCTGTCGGAAAACTGATTAAAGCATCGGAAAGTTCTTAAAAATATACACAAAATGAAATATCTGTGAAAAATTTTGAGTATGTACAGGGGGTGCAATTACTAGAACAAATATGCAAAGTTTCCAAAAAATTGGTACATTTTTCCACATTACCCTGTATTACAACACCCTGTGTTATAACAACTAGGGCGTGGGGTATTTTTTTTACAAAACTAGATACTCCTAGGTGAAATTTTAAAGTCCAAATTTAACCTCACTGTGGGGCTTACTAAACAGTAATCGGAATTATTTCGTGACAAAAGGATAGAGCGTTTATTTGGCTACAAAAACCTCTATAATATTTTCTTCTAGCTACTGAGGAATAGGTGAAAATTCGATTTAAAGGAAAAAGTGCACGCTTTTGGGCACAATTTCTAGGTTTCTCCGCGATGATGAATAATTTCAAAACATCCACTCATCCTTGACTTTCATCGCTGTCAGAAGTGTAATTGAATAAATATTTGAGTAAAAATTATTTAATTTTAGAGACTGAAAAGGGATTTTTTTTGGTATTTTTAAAATTAGCAGCATAAAATATGAATGTTTTTTACCAGGTAGCTACAATTTGAAGGAGAATACTTTCCCCAATTTTAAAAAATATCTCTAATAAAATTAGCTGTTATTCTCAATTGCAGGCATTATATCGATATTCGTTTAATAAACGTGCTATTCGATTATCGTTTTAGGATCAGGTAGAGCAAAATACTTGCATCTAATTGGATACGGGGTAGATGCATTTTTTACTATATAGTTCAGTATGTTTATATATTTTGTGTGGTGAGACATTAATTAAAGCGTTTTGCTTTCGCAGGTGCGATTTTTTAAATTTTCTTTTCTTCACTGGTATTTTTTAAGATTGAAACATTGGCATTGTGAGTTATAGGTAATAAGGTATGATTGATCGAATTTTTGTCCCCGTCACAAGTTTTCAGTACAGAAGTATAGCATATATTGTTATACAGAGGCAGTGGGATATTCTCTTTCTATAGAAATTCTAGTTTAAAAGCTGGAATTTTTTTCCTAGGCAATTATTTCGGTGTGGAATATGGATTAAAGAGATTTGGATAATAAATTTAGAAAATTTAGTTTTTGCAGCCATGAAGCAACTTTATTTGTTAAATCTCATATGAAAAAGAAAATCAATTCGAAAATTATCACACTCTCAAAAAAGATATAGATTAAGCAACCTTTTATACCTTTAACCTATAAATATTTAATTTATTACTATACAATTTTGTCAAAAATGAATAGTAATAGAGATATTATTCAAACAGTTGTTTTTGTGACATTTTTAACTCAAAAACCTACCCCATACTTTCAATTCGCAAATAAATAGAATTTTTGGTTACTATTATTATTATTATTATTATTATTATTATTATTAAAAAATTACAACTTTTTAACCACTATTAATCTATTTTAATACTAACAGCTGTCAAAATAGGAATGCTGCACAATGCAAGCACCTAAAGTCCACAAAAAGTTCGGATTATCTTGCAATTTTTTTTACTTACAATCTGAGAGTTGACTTCAACTTTTTTACGTATTACATTAATGAACGTTTGTTAATTAAATGAGGTCGAAAGTAAGTGTATACACAAACACAAAAGACCCTTTTTGCGACCGTACCGACGCTCGTTCTTGTTAAGGTATAAATCATACCATAACAAGGAATATCTACTTAGTAGCGACATCGATTGGCAATTAGTATATTTTTAGAGCCGTTGAAAAAGTATATTCTAAAACACGTTTGGAATAGCATATTCCGTACTCGCAAACCATTCACTTCATAAACCATCAACTAGTAATAAACATCACTCGGGTTGCACAAAGCATTTAACTAAGCATTAACTAATCAGACGGCTCATAGTGTGACAGACCACATAAGAGTGTCAATGTCAAAAATGATTCTAAACGTCAGTTAAATTTATTACGTGATTAGAAGTTTGTGCAACCGGCCATCTCATACTCTTGCGGAATACGCCATATTCCAAACTTGCTGTAGAATATACTATTCTCTAACTAGTCAACAAAAATGAACTATTTTTTACTTACAAAATTAGTTTGGCTATTGAAAAGAATTTTTAGAACTAAATACAGCTCTCTTACAATTAAATCATTAAAAATATAAATCAAAGATATAATTTTAAAGTTGATTTCCTTTAATTTTTGTTTTTTTACAATATACATTACGGTTTAAATTTTTGGGTTATCATTCCGTCCCATTACCAGTCAAAAAAATTATTAAACAGATAAATTTAAAATATTCTTTCAAAGTATTGTACAGAAAGTTAAAGCACGCTGGGCTTTACAGGGATAGGTGGTTATCCATTTATATAACTACATAACAAACATGAGCCAAGTTATGTTTCTTAAATAAAGGCGCACATCTTATCAAACATAATTACTACTATTACTATACTTATTTTTCTCATAATAACTCGCGTGATAATTACACAAGATAAGCAAATTATATATAACTAAAAAACTAAGCAACAAGAAAATTCATTGAAGTGATGGAAATCTGCATACTCCAACTTCTCGGAAACAAAACAATTTACTTGAAAGTCAGCGTGTCTTTTTGGTATAATAATGATTGGTATTTTAATGAATAATTTGCAAAAACTGATGGGTAATAAAATATTACAATGTTTTCAGCGAAAACAAAAACAGAAGTTCCTTATGTCACACACCACATGTTTACTTTATTCCATTAGTAGGTTTAAGATGACTGCATGCAGGAAATAGCCTTGTATAATACTTATATCCTGTTCCTAATAATGATGTTATTGCCGGCTCAGATTGTCCACTGAAAGCAAGTCCACCGTATTTTCAGAATCCACCAAAGGTCGCAACAATTAGAAGTTAAAAAAATATAGCGAGAATTAAAAACATCATATAAAAAACCAAAAAATATTCTTCATATAGATATCTAGCTAATAGTCAAAATTTAAATCTCGTAGTTTAAGTAAATTCGTTTTGACGAATTTACGTTTTGTGTTAAAACTGTAAACGGCTGTTGATGCTAATCGTCTTTAGTTGTGAACTGAAATTCAATACAAAAGTTACATATCACAAGATCCCTGAAGTGATGATTACCGTGGCTACATTAAATACAGTGACTCCAACAAGATCCGTGCCGCCATGTTTAGGCGAATTTTATATAGTGGATATAGGCAAATAACTCGAAATTATATATTTTTTAATGTTTTCTGTAAGAATTTGGGGAAAAAGTGTATTAGAAAGTGAAGAATAGAGAGTTTTGTGTTATGTGATATATTAAGACATTTTCTCTTGCCCAGTTTAACTTAAAAATTGGTAGTTTAGTCGAGAGCGAAATTCAGATTTAGTATTTTTAGTTCATATTTTGAATTAAGAAATTCCAAAGAATGCGGAAAATAAAATAATATATTATAGCTACCTATATCAAGATGAAATTAACTTAATTTTTTGTTCAATATTATAAGTGTACCAATAAAAAAATTCAAAAACACGCTTACTTTTGATTAAAAAAAAACAAAACATTATATTTTAAATTATTGTCCTGTATAGGATGTAGATATTTTTATGATCGTGATAATATAAATATATAATGATATTGGTAGATATATGCAGTTCGATTTTTTTTTTGAGATTCTTGGAAAATTACTATTTTGATAGCCTTCGAAATTATTAATTTTCAACTGTTATTGTCAAAATCGATAATTAAACGGGTATATAAAATATTAGTAATTCTAAAATAAACATCTTTAAAAACGTTTTTAAAGATCATTGACAATTATTAATAAAATAAATTATCATAGACCTGTGTGGGTAAAAATAAACGTGGGAAATCCTATGGGCACACCAATAAAAAAAATACTGTATACGCATGTACATATTATTAATATTACGAATGGTATTAATTTTCGAGTAAACAAAACTAATTCTGTTAAAGTACTTTCTCATTGACTACCATAAATAATTAAACATTTTTCCATTTTTTTCTCTCCATTTTCAATCGAGATTAAAAAAGGCACTTTAGTTTTGTTTATAAATTATGACTCTGGAAAATATAGTTCATTTTAATTTTATTGAATTTGTCAAAGAGAAAATCTTTCAAATTTACATTTTTTTTCTTCGAAGGTAAATTTAAATTTACGAAATATTTTTTCCATTTCTATGAAATATACAAAAGTATTATAATTACAATAAAATAAACAATTTCTTTTAAAATATTTCAAATTTACCAAACCTGAATACTTTTCGGAGTTAATTTTTTTAGATCCTAGATCCTACAGATGTTATAAATGAATTACAAGATTTGGAACATCTACGTATGCTGCTTGTTCCACTCATGTTATACAAAGAATTACTTTCACTATAATTTATTTCTTTTAAAACTCTGTCTGGTAGTATGGTAACTGAAGAGTACAATTTTTTTTGAGTTTAGTAACTATAACCGAAACATCTTTTAAATATCGTGAGACACAAATAAGTTTTAAATGATTACTTCCCTCGTAAAAGGGAAGTATTGTAATCGTGAAACAATCACCCTCCTAAATACCGAAACATATGTTTCCTAAATTCCGTCGGTCTGTTTGTCTTTCCGTCTGTCTTTTCGCGTCATAGCAAAAAAACTACTTCATCGATTATCAAAAATTAAACGCAATATGGCAAAACAAAATGGCGGCCTAGTGAAATGTTAAAAAAGTTATTGCTAAAAAACTGCTTATCCAGTTTAGCTCAAATTTTGCGCGAAAACCAAGTATTATGTAGGAATCGACTGTTAAAATTTTGATACGAATCTAAAATAGTGGAACAAAATGGCGGCTTAGTAAAATATTTAAAAATTCAGCTTTAAAAAACACGAAGTCAGTAGTCAGAGAGACAATTCACGACTTATAAGTGGCGCACCCTACGGCAGTATACAACACTATATTTGATATTACATTATTATTGACCTCTAACCTAAATTTTTTGCTAAAATCTAAAAAAACTATAGTAAAAACTAAAAAGTATTTATTTATTAACGAGAATAGGACAGCATGTTGTAAATTTTGTGGAACAATTAAATAAAATTTCGCTTAGAGCATTTTAGCTTTGGTTTATGTTTCGTTCCATACTAAGTCAAAAATAGTGTGTAGGTACCTATGTATGTAAAGTTTATTGAAAAGTGTTTTCCTTGCCAAATTTAACTTATTTTATAGCAGCCTTCAGCCCAAAAAGAACATTTTTGTGGTTTTGTGCATTCTGCTGTCTTGTGTCCAAAAGCAGAGTATTTAAAACATTTTCTTATGTTTAAATCTTCATAAACATGACATTGATTCCATCCTATATTTATTGTCGTGTTAACTAAACTGAGAGAAGAATAGCCAGATGTTTCGGCAAAGTTAGCATAAGTAGAGTAGCAATATTTTTTCAAGTTAATTTTAAATATTAAAACAACTTATCTGATTTTCTGTTATACTGCAATATGTCAGTTTCAGTTCAGCTTTCAGCTCATTTTCAAAAAGAAATATATTTAAATAAATTATCCATTTTTTAGAGTAGTTAGATTGTTTGAGTAAGTCATTCTTCGTTCGTATTTAGCATTTGGATGTCGTTTGAGAATTCTCTGGAATTGGTATAATTTTAGGTAATCCTGTAATTTTTATCTTTGGTGTCTTTTGTTTGCTAATTTCAACATAGTTATCCTCTCGTAAGGTTTCATTTGCATGTTTTTTAAAATGTTCAACGTATTGACTATGGTTACTTTTTATTAGCTTGAAACACAATGGAACTCCCGTAAACGTTTAAAGTAAAAACTAACTTACAACTTAAAAAGGAAGTACACATTTGTAGTACACAAATGTGTGATAGTCTTGACGTTGGAACTAAATATAACCATTTATAACCTGTATTTCAAAAAAGTATCTAACAAAACACCGAAAAACACATAAACCAAAATAAAGTTTGACTTAAATCGACTCAAACAAATGACATAATTTACATTGTGTCCCACGCTCAAGGCCTAAAGAATTTGATAAGGGCTTATGCTTTTGTAGGGTTGATTTTTGCTGAAATTTCATTGGTAGTATCAATAATGTTTTGTTGTTTCCCTGGTTTGATTTTTAAAATTGTTTCATTGCTTGTGAAATAAATATATATTTGTATTATTTTACATATTTCGTCGTAGAAATTTATTTCAGAGGCAGTCAGATCACTACATTGTCTGCGTATTGATTTACACCATGACATTAGAAAAGGTCTCTTATAGACCGAATACATACTTCAAATTTCATTTTTCTAGTTAGGTTTTGTGATTTTATTGCATTAGAACACTCCGGTCCTATTTTATCCTGAGTACAGATGATAAAATATTTCAGGTATTGTTGGAAATTATCTTCTTTTGGGCATTTTAATGATAAATAATAATTTTCATCGTCACTTTTTTTCCAATATTGTCAAGTGTTAGGTTATCATCTGCTGCCACATTTGAGTGTGATTTTTCCTTTTCGTACACAATTTTTATATATTATTCGCATATAAATCCTTATAGAGGTCCGCTAAAACATTTTATTTATTAATTATTCTAATTAAAAAACGATTTTTTTAAAATGGCACTATTTATGACAACTTTATACTTTCTACAAATTCAGCTATTTTATATTTTGTGCACTATATTTTAAAAAAGCGTTATCTTTAAAAAATAATTTTATTGTTGAACATTTTTTAGTTGGTAACAATGCATGTTAAAGTCTACATTTACATAGGCACCTATTAGTGTTTTTCAATTTAAAATTGTGACTGGCTTCATTTTCGAGGTGGCCATGACTTGACTGACCTGAAAAAAAAGTAGTATCGAAAATAGTCATTATAACATTTTCGAAACTACTTTGCATATGAAAAAAACTCCTTTATGATTGAAAAAATAGAAACAATCCATTCTCCATTTACTCTTAGGTTTATAAATATTATCTTTAATAATTCGCCTTAAAATTTATTTATGTACAGATAGCTAGTTAGAATAAGTAGAGTAGCAATATTTTTTCGAGTTAATTTTCAATAGTAAAACAACTTATCTGATTTTCTGTTATACTGCAATATGTCAGTTTCAGTTCAGTTTTCAGCTCATTTTCAAAAAGAAATATATTTAGATAAATTATACTTAATTTTTCCAATGGTTCGAATGTAGTTTTTTATTTACTATAACAAACAGCTAGATCTATATGCGAACGATAGTAAAATGCGCAAAATAATAAATAATTCTTTTCATTGTTTACCTGATTACACTCAACTCGAAGCTTGTACGTATCTGCGCCCAGTCACTAACCTTTCCAAGGTTCTTTTAAACTACCCGATACCTTTCTTACATTTTGCAGGCTACCGTACTTTTTCTTCTTCATTACGGGTTCTGAATGTCTATCTAGTTAACATGGGTTTGCATGTAATAGTGTGTTTTAAGTATTGGTTTAGCGATGATATCTTCTTGACCACATTTTATGTATATAAAGTTTTTTGCACGTTGTAACAATAAAAAATCTTTTAGAATTTCAAAGAAAATTATAAATATTACATTTATTAGATTTTATAGATTCTTACATGGTTTTCTTGTGGGAAGAGAAAATACCATAGTCGTAGTAAAATAACTTTCCAAGAAACCCATTTCCGTAAGCGTCTGTGAGATTTTCGCGAGGTCAAAAACTACTTCTCTACTTTTCTTACAAATCTAATATGATGACTACTGCTATCGTAAATAAAGATAATTGCCAAAGAGCCAACAAACCACAGTAAAGTTGAAACCCAGCCAGAATCAGAGAATTAAACTGGATATTTATATAATCAGCCTTACTATTATGATTTAGGGCTGGGCAACGTGGGTAAGTTAATTGGGTGAGCTGTGGCATTGTTCATTATAAAAATAAGGGCAAACAAATAATGACATCATTATTACAATATATTCATTTTCAATATACCAAAGACAGACTATACCTTGCATAGATACATTCATGACATCAAACGCTCGGCTCGCAGTCTAATCACAATTATAGCTCCCATTAACCAAGATTTGACGCGGTGTTTTCAGTAGAGTGCAAATTAGATTTACTTACTTAGAGATATTTTAATACGTATTTTAAAGCTATTGGAAATTAAAACCCAATACAAAATTATGTTTTAAAGATACAAATAAGATTATTAATTATAGGTTCGATACTGCCGCGGATTAGCAATTGTAGCCGTGAAATGAATTGAACTCCCCAAAAATATCTAGATAAACCCCAAGTTTACAAAAAGACGACGGTAACGTTAGAACCCATTAAGAGAGTGTTTTATTTTCTATTTTTGTGTACAGGATCGTAGATAAAAGGGAGAGGAGTTTGGGGGTCCCAACCCAATTTAAAAAGATGTTTTTATAAATTGTGTTGGATAAAACATGCGAAAATCTTGTATCGTTAATTTCAACTCCCTCCCCCCGTCGACCGAGCCATTTCCGATCGTTTATTCGTAGGATAATCGGTCTTTGGTTATACCATTGTATAATAATATTATACAATGATTATACTCATTACGTCCAGGTAGATAAAAGTCACGCGATACAGGTACTAACATGCTTTTCCGTGGCGCAAACATACACTGCTAACTTATATGACGCACCCCGTATCCGTTCTACGCAGAGTACGTTTATTGGAGGGCAGCACATTAACTATGTTGTCATGGAAATAAGGAATACAAACAATAACACACTTGGAATTATGAATTTGAGTTATTCAAATTTTAGAAATTGATTTAAGAATATGTTTTATGTTTGTCTTTTTCTTTTTAGATTATCGGTGATCGATCAATATTACAATAGTGTATGTTTTCCAGATTATTAGAGATTTTATTGAGAGTAAGTATTTCGGATTTTACGATTTTTTCAAATTTTAAACGAAAGCTTATATTTTATACTACAGATTAAAAAAATAAAATTTGCGGATGATGCCCTTTTGACCTAGAAAAAAAATTGAAACTGACCAAATTTCCTACAATTTTCAAAACATTGCAGTGCAAAAGCTACTTAATATAGTATTAGACATAAAAGAGCATTTAGAATGTGGCCAAATTGCCTTACATTTCTTGATTTATGATGTAAATATTTTAAACTTAACTCTACGTTGCCAGTGATTGAGCTGTACCATTTTTTTTATGTAAAGGCTTCAATGATGATGCCTTTCACATCTATCCTGGTGCTAAACCGGTACCATTTCACCTAATGTCTCCGCTATACCGTTTTTGTTTTTAACGATGATTCCTTCGACACCTAACTTGGTTCTAACCCGGACTTGATTTACCCACTATTTCACCATTGGCTTCCAGCTCCGTTGGCAGTTTTTGTAATGTACGGGGTTTTTATTTTATATACCTTGTGATCCTAATGACAGCATTTCAGCTATGCAACAAAAATATTAACAACCCTACCAAGCAGTAATGAATTCTTCGCTAACAAAATTAAATTAAATTTGGCGAGATTGCTTCTTGAATATGAGGAAATGGCCGATTAATTATAAAACATCAAATGTCAGTTAATTTTTTGTTTAAGAATTTTTTAGTTAAAAACATTAACATATTTTTGATACACTTTTAACATTAGCTCTTTGAAAACTTAAATTAAAAAAACGGTATATTATACAATAATATACACTAATTAGTTATTCTAGTGCAACTTTAACATAATTAAAGCAAAAGCAGACGTTTATAACCATATGGTGCCAACAAGCTTTTTTTTTGCAAAGTAGTGGTTCATCCGCAGTTTTTTTTGCTGAAATGTGTTTATTTCGGGGCAAGCTCTACAGTGAATTCAAAAAAATGAAAAACTTTATGCCAAAATAAAAACAAAAATGTGTCTAAAAAATTCGAAAATTTAGCTCTTTTATAATTAAAAATCCATATTTCAAACTTATTTTTTTTATTTTAAAATTTCACTCATGTATTCAATGCAAAATACGTACACATTTATAATGAGCATAGCTTAGAAAAATAAAATGACAAAAAATTGGGAGAGTCACGCAAGCTTTCCGTTTTCTCTGATATTAAGGCTAACAAGTCAAACATATTGTGGTAGTTGTATAGTGCGGGACACGAAAGAAAACCGGGCGGAGTCAATCGTTTAGGAAGGTCGGCCAAGAAATCTCTTTAAACCAGTGGTGTCCCGTCGTTCTTTAAATAATATGGCACTCCTTTTTGACTATACGCACTTCAGATAATTAAAAAATGTAACTATGCTTAATGAACCTTTATCTATATTTGTCTGTTTTCTTTCGTGTACCTCACTTCTATATCTCTTTTGTGTTGCAAAAACGGCGAACTTTCGAATTTTAAAATGATTTAATTTTGAGTTTTCTTGATCGATTTATTTTTTCTTGAGTTCTGTTATTATTTTTTCGTGAGTTCTGTTATTAACGGTTCTCGGCCTACTGCCTACGTCCACTATTATTAGACCACCCAGTAAAGTGATACACGATTTACAAGTCCAGATTTTACAATGACAGCCAGCATCAGATCCAGTGAACGAGATTTATCAAAATTTTAATTTATGCAATTCGACTTTGGGCTACTCGGGTATGCCAAAAGTGGCCGTCTGTCTCCGTTTGTTATATTTCTTTATACAGGGGCCGTCATTATAAAGTACTATACAGGGCATTTCCTAATTGCGTGCTGATGGTAAAGGGGGAGCTTTTATGTCCTAAAAGTCTTAACTTTTTAGATACAGAATAGTAAAATTAAAAAGAAAACATTTTTTTTCATCCTAATTCTGATGCTATTGTAGATAACTGCATGAAATTTGATACACGTCCTCTATGTATTAAGGAGCATACGGATTTATCCAGGTTAATTACATATGCACGCCACTGGTAGAAATTTCAAAAATTGATTTTTAATAAAAAATGCCCTTTTATGCATAAACGACGTATATCAAATTTCACACAGTTATTTATCTATAATAGCATTAGAATTAGGATTTTAAAAAAATGTTTTTTTAAAACCCTGTATCTCCAAAGTTATGACTTTTAGGTTCATATTAAACTTTTTTCTTAAAAAGGTCCAAGAATCACCCCCCTTTAACATCAGCATGCAAATAGGAAACGCCCTGTATAGTACTTCACAATGACGCCCCCTGTACAAAGTAATATGACAGACGGAGACAAACGGTCACTTTTGGCATACCCGAATAGCCCAAAGTCGAACTGCATAAGTTAAAATTTTGATAAATCTTGATCTCCTGATCTGATGGAATCAGTGCTGGCTCCACTACTATAACTACATTGATGTGTTAATTTTGGAAAAATATGAGTTCTGTAGTTTCTCAAATATTAATTGCAATATTAGATATTTTTTGACACCCGGTATTGAACAGAAAATTAATTATTTTGAAGCAGTTTATTGACAGCTACTTTATGAACAATTTTACAAAATATATGAAAAAAAACTAAGCCATTTTTGAGGTTGACGGCTGTGATTCTAATGGTTCGATTCCTTCTAAATCGTTGTCTTCCTCTGAAAATGATGAGGTTTCGTCGTCACTACTTGAAGATCCCAGTGTGATAACTAAATCATCAATAACCGTTTCAATTTTGCTATCTACTTCCCAGTATTTATCTTCAATAGAACGAACATGTTTAACATACGATTTCCAATTTTCCGCTTCTAATGTTATTTTATTTAAATCTTTAATTGAAAGTTCACCGGTGTTACGCTCTCGAATATATTTTTTTACTCCTACCCATGCAAGTTCAATAGGGTTGAGGTACACATGTATGGAGGCAACCTTAAAGTTGTATGACCGAGGTTACGTAAAAGACCGTCAATTTTATACTTTTTTTCTCTAGGCTTGTTGGCTGATATTACTTCATATAATTGATATTTACTCCATGTTGGATCACATACAAGATTGTTCGATTTAAGCCACGATATCATAGGAGCTTTTGTAGAGTATTTAGTTGACACTTTATGTTCTACGTGAGAATTATAAGACGCATTATCCATTACCACGACTGATTTGGGAGATTATCCGTTACCACGACTGATTTGGGAGGAATATTAGGAAGAAGCTTCTCGAGCAACCACTTTTCAAAATTATCTCTATTCATCTGTGCATGATAGTCTCCAGTTGTTAGTCCCGAGCGAAAAACTAAAGCAGCACCTGGAACAAACCCGGCTTCTGAACCAGCATGAACTATAATAAAGCGACTACTCGAGCAGATTCCCTGAACAACACCTGTAACACTTTCATTTTGCCAGCATTTGTTCACTGTCATATCATTGTCTCCCCAGGTTTCGTCTAGATACACAATATTGCGTCCTTCTTGCCTATATTGTCTTACAGTTGACTTACATTGACTATCGTCAAGTTTATCTTTGTATGATAATCGGGGTCTTTTTTTACCAGGAGATTTTAAAGGTGAAGTAGAATATGAGCGATCATTATGTTCTCTTTGAATTTTTCTTACACTACTTTCCGAAACACCAGTGTAAAATGCAGCTCGTTCTGTTCGATTTTGAATTGGAATAGTCAAACTATTATTTTCAGCTTCTCTAGTACAGGCCTCTATAACGCTCGCAATAACTTTACGTGCACCACTTCGAATTGTTTTTCCTCTTTTGCTCGCCATCCTTACTTCGAAATAATAATTCAAATTCAACGCAACGCAACGCATTTATATAGAAATGAAAACAAATGCTAGAAATGTATAGGCGCCACTGGAAATAGCTTGCATCTTCTAGCGGCAAGTGCATGGAGACTCTAGGCACATCCCAATTAGAAGTGGACCAGTGTGAAATTTACTAAATCCTCTATTAATTTTCCGTACCGCTTAGCTGGCGCACTTTATAGGTGAAGCGGCAAACTATTACAACAAATAAAATAACATAAAATTTATTTGCGTACACAAATTTTGCTTTTCCGCTTAATTTAAGGACCGCCCGGTTTTCTTTCGTGTCCCGCACTTTATGTACTTTCCTAAATAAGTATTTTTTTGTTTCAGTGTTACATACACATTTTACAACATTACAACTTATCGACCTGTTACGCTTTAAAAAAACATACATTCTACGATCATAAATTTGAAACAACCTGTATTATTTAAAAAAACGTTAGAGAAATCAAAAGACGGTATGGATTTTGTATATTAAGTTGCCTATCTATATAAACAAACTGACCAATGCTTTATCTATGGGCGTAAAGCAGACATTCATTTATTAATATTTGGTGCTACGGTGTCTGTATACGATTTCTTTTTATTGTTGACATATGTTAGTTAGGTAAGGCTGCAATTTTCAGCATTGTCTTACTGACATTTGTTTGACATTGATTTAAGCGGTAATGTTAAATTTATTGGCGAAACCGACTCCGCTCTCCGGCTAGTACCGATCCATCTATGCAACAAAATATCCATAGTAAGCTGTACCTTCTACTGACTTAATTTCTCGCTTTAAAACCATTAAAATATTTTGTGAAATTGAAATATACAAGATAAACCATATAGTATGTTCGAAGATGTCCATGAATTTTTAAAAGGCATCACCACCTTTATATTGATATATAGGCCAATTCTAATTCTAATTTAACATGCCACAATATCTAAATTTAAATTCAAACATTACTTTATTATCAAAGAATCTAAAAGTCTTGTTAACAAAGCATGTCAAAATTATGCGATATACAACCTAGAACAAAAAGATCAGAATAAATAAAATTGTAATATATAAAAAATCAAAATGGACATATACATGTAAACAATAAATTAAAATATTAATATAAATGTGAGTAAAATACAACTGGAAATCCAAATAGTCATCAATAGTCAAAACAATCAAAACTGAATATGTACAAAATAAAAAAACTTAAATATATTCATAATATAAAATAAAACAAAATGTAATAACAACCAGATAGTCAAAAACTAGTCAATATAAAAAAACAATGCTCATTCACATGTGTAAACAAACTACAAGAATAAAAATTGTGCTATAATTTATCGCATAAAGGAAGACGTCATAGCGTGTTAATATAAAACTCGCTGAGATTTTTTGCCTTACTAAGTAAAAGCTTCTTAAGGGATCTTTTAATTTTCTTAACTCAGAATTTTTTTATTCGGGTTGGCAAGTGATTAAACATGTTGCGACCTTCATAAATTAAGGATTTCTTTATTAAAATAGTGGTAGGTATTCGTAGAGACAAATCCAGGGCCTGCCGCGTTTCACGCTGTATTGCTGGATCTCTAATGACATTTTAATTTTTAAAAACAAGGGATGTGGTTTATAGAATAAATAATGATGTAAGAGTAAGAATGTTTTGAGACAAAAAGTAAGGCCTGCAGGATTCTCTTGGAGTAATGCCTTGGATCAATACCAAGAATTACTTTCGGACTGCCTTTTTCTGTAAAGTAAATAAATTATTGCCCATATATTGCCATTTGAAATTCGTCATTTTGGACACTTTGCGAAGCTGAAGATGAATCAAAACCGTTGGAATAGGAGCAAAACGAATTGCACATTCATTTCTTAGTTTTTTGTATGGTTTTTATTATAATGTCACTTTCTAGTTCAACATGTAGCGCCAAGTAGCATTCAAGTAGCGCCATTTTAAGAACATGCAGTATATGCCATATTAAATGAAAGGTAATTATGTAATAATCCCATTACCAGGAGCCGATAAATCGAGATTCTTAGTGACATAACGGAGTTACAAGACACACGGTAAAATTGATCGTGCCAATCCGCCATTTTAAATTTTTCTTTAATATCATTTTGATATTGCTACAAGCACTGTTCAGAAAATAGTAAAACAATGGCGAGAAGAATAGTTTTACTTTAAGGAACAAAATTACAAATTATGAAATAATTTTCATAAGTTGAAATTGCTAGCTTTGTGGAGTTTCTAAAGAAAAATTGATCGGAAAATCAAAAGATTTTCGGTATAATCCAAACCATTCACAAAATCAGTGATCATAAAAGTTTGAGCTTGACTTAACCTAACCTGAATAAATGCTTACGGTATTCTAGAACCGTGGAGGAACTTAAAAAAGCCAGTTTTATTTAGAATCTTGGAAAATGTGCCTCGTTATAGTCCTAATACCGTAATGGATTCATTATAGTCCTGAAACAACGAACATTGCAACGTGAAAACGACTGCCTTTCAGGAATATTTTTTAACAAGAATTTGCAGTATGTTTGGCTCAACTGACGCCAGAAGATAAAGTTCTGTATCTTATTCGGATCGAAATCAATTATTATTAGACAAGCTAGTTCACGGCTCGTCACATAATCATTGTGGTTTCGATATTTATAACATAAATAATTATTGCTTCGCTTGTCAGGCGTCATTATTAATTATTAAATCCATCAGATTTGAAGGTCGAAAACCCGACAACTAAGCCAGGAAACTCACACTGAAGATTATATAAAACTTGTATTTAGTACGCCGAAATAAAGAACGAACCAATGGGAAGCCCATTGAGCAAACTGCGTTGTAATTGGCGGGTTCCGAAAGCGATTTAGGGTCTTCTAATGTACAAAATTATCAGTTTTGTTAAAAAGAAAATAAAAAAGTCATAGCCCGAATCAGGATCAAAACAAGCACATCCCTTGCAATGCAACTGGAGCACCTTACCACTGTGTCGCCAGGCTTTACACCGAAAATTTAACGAAACTTGTTTCTGCAGGAAGCCAATCAGCAGGAATATCAGGGTAACTCTAGTCCCGATAGCTGTTAATTTGGTTGTATACTCTGAATACTGTGTTTGTTAAACATATTTTACACACAAAAAATGTGTTTTGTGCAATAATTTAATATTTTCCGTACAGGAATTTGTTTAGAAAGGTTAGTAGATTTGTTTCATGCTATAAAATATGTAAAAAATTAATACTTATAGTGTCCGGATAAGTAACCTGAACGGGGAAGTGTATTATTTCAAAGATATATTTGTATATAATAACACGGAAACTGTCTTGTTTATACAGGCCGATTTATCAATAATTAGTTTACTAAAAACAGAAATATATCTCTACCATGAAGTTTAAGAAGTTCGGCTTTAAATCCGACAGAAAAGTCTGGGATTTATAGTTGAAAACAGGCATATCCAAATTTTCGACCGGAAATTGAATTCAGGCAAAACAGAAAATATTTGAAAAGCATATATTTACTATTTTTGTAATAATTTATAAATGATAATAAATAAATGCAATAGACCGAGTCATTACGTAACTGATTGCTTTCTTTTGAGATCATGTATTCTTTTTTAATTTTCATAAACACTGATATGTATAAAACTTTTGTGTTTTAGTGGAGTTATACTTATTTAAAATAAATCGTTTTATATCTCTCATTTAATAATTCTTTTAAACCACTCCATCGACATAGCAGTAATCTAGGTAACAGGAAACATAAATGCCTGTATTACCCAAATTGTCATAAAATGGGGTTATATTCAATTAGCACAGAACCGATTTATCTTCGCCAACCGGAAAGGTCGAATTGGTAACCTTCTCCTTTTTTTAAGTCGGTTAAAAATATATTCAACTCCTATGAGACTAGAGGTTAGTATCAACTCGAAATTTATTTTCGAAATTATATTTTTGTTAGAGTTACACAATTTATTAAATCTTCTAGTAAAATTATTTCGTTTATTCTAGACTTAAACAGCTTTTGCTTTGCACGTCAAAGTTACTCGAATTTGGACGTTTATATTTTAATTTATTACTGAAATATTAGTTAGTAAGAAGTCACGTCCCCCAATTTTTAAACATAGAAAGAAAATTCACGAGCTTCTTGGACTACTTTTTATTGCTAATTGTTTTTTCCTATTAATACGACGTTTGACCTGAATTGAAGAATTAGAGTCGGGTACGGTTTTCCTTAAAACCCATTAAAAAACGTAGAACAAGTAACTTTAAAATAGAATTGCACATTGTAAACATCAATATATCACTAAAACGAAGATTTTTTATATGTATTTTAGTTTAAAAAATAATAATTGCAATTTTTTGATTACCTAAAAATTAGTGTTGTAAAAGATTCTGCTTAAATTGTCACAATCCGATTTTGAATGAATGCTGGATTTATTTTTTGCTATATGGGACATTTTAAGAAATAGTCTTTTTTCAACATTTCTTTCGACATATATTCTATTTATATCATTGAATTTATAGTTATGACCTTTTTCAAAATGATAGGAACTAAGTGCTGTTTCTTGCGGTTTGTCTTTATTTGTTATATAGCAGTCTTATCTGTGCTGACGCAAGTGAGCTTATTCTTCATGATTAACTTTATATATAGTAAGAAATAGGCAAATCTCTAAACATAAATTAACAGACGATAGGTATGAAATGAAAGAAAATTGTGCACCTTTTCTTAAAGTCCTTCATTTAATACATTTCTAAAATTAGAAGCCGAGAAAACTGAGAACTTTAGATTCGGGCTCGTTTTTAAACACGGCTATACAATAGCTTCTTTCTTTGGTCGATCGCGATAGACTGTTTGGCCATCACTGATATTAAGTATATAAACAAAGTAAGCTAAAGATCCTTAGTACTACAGCATTTGTCAAACGTTTTTGTAGAAGTAAATTTTACAAAAAGAGAAAATAATATGTAATTCATAAGAAAATGATTAATAAACTTAACATAATTTGCTTTGCCCCATTAAAATATTTTACATTATAGTAATAATAGTATATTATATAATAAGTTTTGCATTTGGGGCGTACATTTAAATTTATTGTGTACCCTCCATTTTTTAACAATCAAATTTTCTTAATTCATTTACTGGGAAAACAGATTCGTTTATACAAAACTCTGCACATTTCGTGCAAAAATTTAAGGCAATCCAGTTAGATCCCGAAGATATTTGGTCAGATGTAGAATCACTATACACAAAGGTTCCTGTTAACGACGCAGTTTAAATTATATTAGACATATTGGAACATCTAGTGTAAACTTGTCTTACATTTATTTACTTTATTTTTCAAGAAACTTTTTATGAACAAAACTAAGTAACAGCTATGGGATCTCTTCTATCGCCTATGGTAGATGTATTTTTATGGAGGCCTTTAAGGATATTGCTTTAACATCCGCTCAACTAAAACCTAAACACTGATTCAGATATGTAGATGATACTTTTGTTGTTTGGGCTCATGGACAGGAAAATCTGCTCATATTTCTGTACCACCTAAATCAACAACAAATTCAAAATGAAAAATGAATCTAACAGAACGATTCTCTTTCTAGATATATCAAAGGAAGAAAAATGGCACAATGGAACATTCTGTGTATAGAAAATTGACGCGTATAAATAGAAACTTAAATGCAAATTCCCACCATCATCCATCACAAAAGAAATCGGTTATTAACTCACTAATATTTAGAGCCATTTCGATTTTTGAACGAAACACTCTCAGAAGAATATAGAATTAGATCTCTAATCGGAGAGAGTTTTGGAATACTATCTTATGAATTTCTGTTTTGAAGTAAATAGGGTGGAGGTCTTCCAATGGGACCGTATCAATCTTTATTCAAAACTCACATAGTGTGCGCGATACAAATAAAATTTGAGTAGTCCGGTTTCTTAAAAAAATGTTAATTACACAAACTGTGGAGAGCGACTGTATTCCTGTTTTTTAACACATATAAAAATATTAAAAAAATGCAAGTAATATAAAGAGCTATTGTTAAAACAATTACCTCTCAGTAAATAATTTATCGAAAGAGACGACTTTACGTTCATTGGATGATGAAATACATCAAGAAAACCTCATACGATTAAAACCGTACGCTTTGGCTGCACATTTACCCACGTAAGTACCCACCCATTTTTTGTTTACAATAATGACCCACCTGAGTGCACCCATCCCAGGAAATTTAGATTTGAAAACAAAGAGACGCAAATAATACAAAAATAGGAGACAAACTTTAATATGCTTTTTTAAAATGTTCAAACGAAGGTTATATTAGTCTTTGATTGTAAAAGTTGCATGTAATATGGTGCATTATTTAAAAAAGTTAAATCGGAGAGAGAGCAGTAGTAACAACTCGACACCTTTTTTAGCAAATAAATTAATGGAGACCTATATTTTATTATTTAGCGTTTGCATATACCTACCTACCTAATAATCAATCTGCGATGCTACACGTCGAACTATAAAAATAGTAATACAAATAATAATTATCCGATGCGCAAGACTCCAAAGATACAAAGAACCAAATGAAAGAAAGGACGCTAGCAACCTGTTTCAAAGAAGTGAAAAACAGTTCTACAAAAATACCATGAGCAATGAGGAGGCGCGAGTAACAGAGCTATCGACCAAACAAGAACTCACAGAATACTGGAAAAGCATTTGGTCAGAACTGACACTACACAATAATAACGCTTCATGGATTAAAGATGAAGAAGACAGGCACAAGTGCTTGAAGGAACAAGAAGATTTTGCAACGAAAACACAAGAAGTTGCAGAAACGATCAAATACACGCATAACTGAAGATGTCCTGGAATAGATAACATTCATAACTTCTGGTACAAACAGTGTACTTCTATAAATGCAGTTCTCACTCGCCAAATTAATGAAATCATTTTAAAACCTAGCACACTCCCCAGCTTTCTTACCCAAGGAATAACATACCTTAAACCCAAAAACTTACATACTGAGAACCCGTCAAATTACCGACCTATTACGGGCCTCCCAACCCTATATAAGATCATCACAGCCATAATTACCAGGAGCATAGAATAACAACTAGCACACAAAAACATTCTAACGGAAGAGCAAAAAGGGTGCAGGAAAAATAGTCGAGGATGCAAGGAGTAGCTAATTATAGACAGCGTCATCATGGAACAAACCAGGAAAAATTATAGAAACCTCCGCACTGGTTACAGAGATTATAAGAAAGCCTTTGATTTGATACCACACAGTTGGCTAACCAGAGTGCTAGAATTATACAAAGTTAATAAAAACCTGAGGCAATTTCTTGCGCAAATCATGAGTACGTGGAAAACTAAAATCAACCTGAGAACACAAAAAGAACACATTGAAATAGGAGAGATCTACATCAGGCGAGGTATATTCTAGGGAGATTCACTCAGCACTTTGTAGTTCTGCCTTTGTCTCATCCACTCTCAAACCCACTGAATAACACCATCTATTGTATATGAATGACATAAAATTATGCGCAAGCACAAAGGTACAGCTAAAGAAACTCCTTAAATTCACAGAAACGTTTACCCTGGACATCAACATGGAATTTGGTATAAGTAAATCTAAGCTACTTCGTATCAACAAGGGACAGTGGAAAGACCACCCTACGATGGAAATAACCAACAATGAAACCATAGTTAACATGATCAAAGAAGAAACATACAGATACATAGGCTTCCGTCAAGGCACCAAAATTAACCACACTCATATCAAATCAGAGTTCAAGACGGAATTTAAAACCAGATTTTAGTAGTTAAAAACAAAACTGAACTCGAGAAATCTAACGAAGGCTATTAACACCCTCGCCATACCTATTCTTACGTATTCGTTTGGTGTCATTAAATGGTCACACACAGACATAGAAAACATTTACATTCTCATACTCTCTGAATTCACTAAACACAGGAAGTTACATCCCAACGCATGCAAGGAAAGAGTCACCATCGAGAGAAAAGAAGGAGGGAGGTGAATTATAGATATACAACCGTCAAATAAAAAACAAATTTACGAACGAAGCACATCATCAAGGACACAACCATTGAAGACGACAGATGCAGGAGATGTCACCAGCAGAGAGAAATGATCGATCACATAACAAGTGCATGTAGAATAATGGCGGGAACTGAATACACCGCAAGACACAACTCAGCAGCGAAGGTGATTTATCAAGCATTAGCCACAACATACAAACTAATGGAGAATATAGACCCTTACTACCATTATACACCAACATCCATACTTGAAATTACTGGGACAATGACATCCACACAGATAAAACAATCCCCGCAAACAGACCCGATATCACTTTTCAATCCAAAAAAGAAAAGATCAGTTATTTAATTGACATGGCTGTTCTCAACGACGAGAACATCCAAGCGAAATATAGTGAGAAGACCACCAGATACACCGACTTGACAATGGAAATAAAAAGGCTGTGGAAACAGGAAAGAGTCATCATTGTTCCTCTCGTCATATCAGTAATAGGCCTGACCCCAACAACGTTTTCGTCGCATTTGGCTCAATTAGGACTTAATACAGACATTCACAGGAACATACAGAATTCGGTTATTTTGAAAACATGTAGCATTGTTAGACCATCTCTTAATACACAATAGTTGTTTTTTCTTCCTTTTGCTTTTTTTTGTACTACCATGGTATAACTCGTCAGTATAAAATACAACCACAGAAATACTGTGAGACAACTAAGTAGAGAAAATAATAATAATAATGATATTAACAAAAATAACAATTACAAGGTTACTTATTAAAATAAAAGCCAATATTATTTACCTATTTAATATATGTAAATTAAATAGATTATAAATACATCTTATATTAAATATACCGTAAATTACTTTTGAGCTATGTAAATAAATGAGTTGAAGAATAAAGTAAAATAGTAACTATTAAAACACATGAAAAACATTTCTTAATGTTGTACAAACAATACTAATATTTCACAAAAGCATTATTTATCATTTATTCGAAATAACACTAGTCATATACACATATACATTGGTTATAAAACTACTCATCGAGAACGGCTTACAACTTACAAATATTTTTATGATTTATATCTGCAGATCACGATAAGACACTTAATTTCAATAATAAGCATAAGCTCTTAAGTGTTGACAAGTTTTGTAAGTTATTTCTAGAGCCGAAAATACAATGTATATATATATATATATATATATATATATATATATATATATATATATATATATATATATATATATATATATATATATATATATATATATATATATATATATATATATATATATATATATATATATATATATATATATATATATATATATATATATATATATATATATATATATATATATATATATATATATATATATATATATATATATATATATATATATATATATATATATATATATATATATATATATATATATATATATATATATATATATATATATATATATATATATATATCAGGTGAAAAAACATCTGGAATACAAATTCTGCGCTCATAAATATTTTATTTTGTATCCACGTGCAGAAAGCTAAAAAAAAGGAAAAAAATAGGGAAGGTACTAGACAAAAGAGCTTGAACACGTTGTATGTGATAACGATAAAGTTACTGCTTTCTTAAATTATGTCATACCAGTACAAGTTTAATATTTAAAAGATGTGGAATTTTTCGGGAACTTTTATCCGGATTTTTTCTGTTTTATTGAGGACGGTTTTCTACATCTATTACATACTACAGTTTTTCTTCTCTGTCTTCTTATGAGATCAGTTGTCATTTTAAAAGTCCGCTTATTTCATAATCATGCAAATGTATTAATAAGGTTTGCGTGTTAGGCACTGGAAGTTGCAGAAATATTTCAACAATAAAAAACAAAAACAAACAACTAATAATGTATTAACAAGACTAATTACTGATCATTTGTAATTTTAATTGTCACTGTTATTTTCTGAAACTCCCTTAAGATATTTTATTGAAATTTGGTATTTAAAATAAGTGTTTAAAATTCTAAATTTTCTGACTAGAAGAAAACCAATAAGTCACTGGGGTACACTGGGCGACAATTCTGATTTTAATTTTAGTAACTTTATGGTGCGTTACTGTTAATTTTGAAAACTGATCGCTCCTTCGAGTACAGTACTTAAAAGTTGTTTCTTGTGTATTTTTGATATAATAAAAACATTTTCAATTTCTGAGAACGTTATCCTATGAAGATTTTTACTTGCAAAAACTCGTTTTTAAAATTTTAAAAAGGCATTTTATTGAAACTTTGAATGTAAAATAAGTGTTCAAAGTGCTACTTTTTCTGACTAGAAGAAATCCGACTGAGCCCCTAGTGTGCGCATGGGTGACCATTCCAATTTTTATTTTAATAAATTTATGGCACGGCAATTTTTCTTTTAAAATCTGATAGGTTTTTCGTAATAACTAACTAAAATTATTCCAAAATTGTCTTGTGTTTTTTGGGAGGAATGAGAAGTTTTTGAGATAATCAGACAAATCTGTAACTTTGCAAATACACGCCTTATAAAAACGATTTCAGAAAATAACAGTGACAATTAAAATTACAAATGATCAATAAATAGTCTTATTAGTTATTTGTTTTCTGTTTTTTAAAATGGTTGAATACATAAACAAGGAAATTGTAGTAATATTTCTGCAACGTCCAGTGCCTAACACCGAAACCTTAATTAATACGTTCGCACGATTATGAAATAAGGGGAGTTTTAAAAGGAAAATTGATCTCATAAGAAGGCCGAGGACAAAAATTGTAATATGTAGTAAATGTAAAAGGTCGTCCATAATGAAATAGAAAAAAATCCGGATACAAGTACCCGAAAAAATGCACATCTGCTAAATATTACACATGTACTGGTATGGCAAATTTTAAGAAAGCAGTAACTTTATTCTTATCACATACAACGTGCTCAAGCTCTTTTGTCTAGTACCTTTCCTAATTTTTTTCCTTTTATTTTAAGAATTTTTATTCCAGATGTTCTTTTCCGTAATTCAATCATGAACTTTCATAATAATCACGTATAAACTGAAGGCAATCCACATGCAATAATTGAAAACTACTTGCAAGACCAATTTCTTGTGAATGTGTAAATTGGAATTGGAGGATATTTTCTAATTGAGCCTCATTTTCTTCCTTATAGGTTGAACGGCGCTCAATATTTATTGTTCTTAGAATAAATTCTGCCTGGAATTTTAAAAGATGTTCCATTGTTGCAAAGAGATAATGTTACAATGTTTAGTTGTGCGGGAGTATTTAAACTTAATATATGCTGATAGCTGGGTTGGACTGGATGGACCACAATCATGGCGACCTAGTGCGCCTGATATGAATTCTTTAGATTTCGTTTGTGTAGAAAACGCTAGTTTAAAGTAAGGAGGATTTAATAGAAGAGTTTATGTAAAATTTTAAAGGTTTGGTTAAATACTTGATTATATATATATATATATATATATATATATATATATATATATATATATATATATTGTTTTTCTTACAGTCCTCGTAAGTTAATTACATAAAATATGTTTTATAACAATATTTCCACTTACTATTTTCAACGCAATATGTGAATGCAAATCGGAGGTATAAAAAGATATAGGGTAGTCTAGTGGTAAGTATGCCTGCTCTTACCACGAAAAGTCCGCGGTTCGATCCCAGGACGGAAAAAATTTTAACCAAATTTCACGTTCAGATAGACAAAGTTTTTAAGAAATTTACTCGAAAAAAAGTATGGCTGTTTATTATTATGACAAACTAGAAACTCATCTAATGTTAAGTTTACAAAAAATTGTCTTATTTTTAAATATATTTACAATGAAAGCAAAGCACTTTGTTAATTGTTTTAATTTGAAATTCAAATCAAATAAATGATAAGAAAGTTGTTTTATTTCCTATATAAAGAACAGATGGTACACAAATCAATGATAGTAAAAAGGTGAAAATGATGTCCATAGGAAATGACAACTTGCTTTAAGTAGGCTGTTTGTGATAATGAGAGAAAGATTTAGCAGCAACTTGTTTACATGCCTTAATCGCGTATTTGTACATAAAGGAGTAACATTTAATAAGTACTATTCGATGTAACTTTTTGTCCTTTTTTAAACATGTGTATTGCTATTAATTATTTAATTCCTTAAAAGAGAAAATAAAAACGCGCTTATACGATAGCTGAATTGTAAAGAAATATATCTTCTATCTCTATTTTTTGTAGTAATACAAAAAGTATATAGGTTTTTGTCTAGGTTAGTAATTTAGAATTATGGTGGCAAGGTGAGAAATGTAAAGGGAAACGTAGTTTTTTACTAACTATATATTAGATGCGCTATATACGAAGCATCCTCCACGCGTTTTGCATTTATTTTAAATTAAATGTTTATCGGGCTAACAACTTACGGAACACAATATTGTCCTCTATTTATTATTTAAAAAGAAAACGGTTTGCAGAGTTGATATTTCAATTATTTTTCCAAGAGGTATTCTTGAAGAATATCGTAGATATATTAATTTTTAACATCAAAATTAATGAAAATAATATTATCTTTAACAAAATAAAAAAAAATTATTGTCAAAACTCAAACTAAAAAATCCACTAACTTAAACCGATTAAAAAGCATTAAGAAATACTTTTTAAATATTTTTAATTGCGAAACCTTCGAAAAGGTACTTTTGTAGATACAAATATAACACTAAAAAGACAAACTCAAATATTTTGTTGTCGGTGTAATAAAAAAGATCGCCGGTTGTAAAATTAACTAAAAAACTTTTTATCTACTTCTTATATAATATTTGCAATACTTTATTACCACTTTTACTGTTCGTGCAAAGCCGATGTAAAGAAAGCACCTTAAAATCAATTTAATTAAATAAATTAAAATAAGATTTTTCACGTTGCTAGAAACACATACAGTACCATTCAAGTTTAAATGATTTGGTAAATTATAACTTTCTATTTCTATAATAGCATACTTGTGATAAAATTGGAAAATATTTGGATTTTATGTTGCAGCTTCTTGAATGCAGATGGGGAGAAAACGTTAATTAAACTAAGTAGTAACTTCATTATTATGCACGTATCATGTTTAGACGATAGGCTCGACGGAATTGGAATTGCCCACGCTGTCAAGGAGAGCTACTTTAATATTAACAGATTAATATCTCACCTAAAGAAATGCGTTTTTGAAAAGTCTTAATAATTTTTATAAAATTATTTTGTGTTATCCTTTTAGACATATCACTATCTTGGAGTCATAGAGTTTTCCAAGATGGATGCATATTGACTTCATAGACACACAACATGATAGAGAAATGTGTGCCTTTGTAAGTTTTGTGCTTCTTGTTTTGTGATACCTGGGGTGCGATTTTGCACTTATCATTTCGTTAGTTAACGAATCGCTAAATCACGTGATTTAGCGAAACAACTGACAAAGGTTGGAAGTAGCATCCATTTCTTAAATGAAAAATTGGATGTATTTTTTGACGTCAAGTAGGCCAGTTTTTCATTACGATTTGACAATTACTGTTAACCTTAAAATTATTTTGTTGACGTTGAGCAAAACACGACACGTTTGTTTGACCTAATTAATTAAGTATACTTTATTATTTTGGAAATAATTAAAAGGTGATGAAGAGTTAAAAATCTGAAGCTACTAAGGTCTGACTGGAGATCCTTAATACTTGTGTTTGTTATACTTCTAAAATGGAAGATATAGCAGCATTGTTGGCATCAATTGGTGACGGTGAATAATATTGTACCTAATACCTACTAATATTCTAATAAAACAGAAGTTAACAAATAAGTGGTGATTTCAAGAGACCTAAATTTGACTTTAATTAATCGCTACATGTGAGTGCAGTGAAAAAAGTGAACATTTTAGTGGATATTATATTGTGCTTTTCCAGAACTGATTTTAATGTTATTATACCTTATTATAAAGGCGTAATAAAATATTTTTGCACTTGTATTTCCAGATATTTTAGAGACATTAGAGAATATGATATTCTTAAAGACACTGTCAAGTATTTCGAGGTAGGAAATAACTATTTTAAGATACATAACACCTTTTTAAATAAATAGAACACTAAGCAAACATTTGTTAAAGAATCAACATTAAACTAAAATCTAATAATTTTAACAGACAATTGTTGAATACTTTAGTAAGCCATATTTTGATATAGAGCTTAAGTTTTTTTTCTTTATTGTCTATAAATTCAATGTACTGTAGTGATAAATGCATACATATCTTTATTAGAGTGGACTAGTTTTAGACGTACTAGTCAAAATGTTATATTTATTCTGAATTAAATATTTTTCCAAAATGAAACTTCCAACTTTAATTTCTAATACATTTGTTTTCTATATTTATCTAATGAATTGGTAATAAAAATATGTTTTTTATTTTTCCAAATGTATTGTTTATTTTAAGACGATTTTTAATAAAATGGTAATATGGTCTTAATAAAATAAGTTAGACACTTATTCTGTGTTAAAATTATTAAAATACATAATAGGATTTATTAAATCATTAGAAAAATAAACAAATAGAAGTTAATACTTTTACCATTTAATTATAAAGTTTAAAATAAATAAAAGTCCTTATTGAAGAAGGGCAACCACCAGAATTTAGATCAGTTTAAAGGAGTAAAAAATGAAAAATTAACCCTTTAACATTTTTGCAGAACTTTGCATTTTGGGGTGCTTGGGCCCCATGTTTTCCCACTTCTGTCAGTCTGGAATGCTCTGTATAAAGAAGCCCTTTTAAGAAATACTCTATTCGTAACTGTTACGAAATTTATATATTCAAAAATAATATGGCCATTTGCAGGAAGGTATTAATTTTAGCTTTTTAAATATCATAGGTGGGTATATCAGAAAATTTGGCATGAAGTTTTTTGGAAAGATATTTTTTAGCTTTTCATAGGTGTAAAAAATAGACAGGGTATTCATTTAATAAAAATAGATATTTTGTCACTCTCTATATATTTCAAAGATACTGATAATTACCATATGATTGGGAAGAAGAAAATTTACTTTGCATTTTTTTCATTGCATTAAAAATAATAAAATTACTGCACAGTTGATCCTATACCTAATAGAGTAATGTTATCGTCTAAAAACTAAAAATTGACGTTTGGAGAGTTTACATAACTACCAAAAGAAACAGTTGGAACTGAAAAATTAATATTTCTACGTTCATACTTTAACTTTTGGAAATTTGTTTAAATTTAAGTATAGTCATAAATCTTTAAGATATAAATGAAATAATTTTCCATTTAACTGGAACTTCTTTAATTTTTTTTTAAGGTGTTGCAATATTTTATAGTGAAAATCAATTCTATATTTGTCACTAAATAAAAAAATATTACAATTGGACATGTTTTTATTGTTCAAGTTGTTACAAGCTGAAATTAGTTTCCATTGCTGCTGATTTCTGGTGATATGTAAGTACACACCATTTTCTTTTACAAAGGGTCCAAAAGACTCACACTGTGACTTGAAATACCTAAAAAGAAGAAAAAATATTTTCGAAAAATCAGCTGTAAATATGCTATTAAAAAAACTTCGTTATTGATAAAATAGGTATATTTCCAATTTTCGTTAAAAATTGAAAGCAATACTTAAGAAGCATATTCCCCTTAAGAAAATATGAAGAATATCCATATAAATATGGCTTTTTAAACTTGTGTTTGTAACCAACAGCATGTATAGTACCTCCACCCAATTTTTTTATTCAATATAACCATAACCCCTACATTAATTAATTAATTTTAGGTACTGATATCCAAAATTGTAGACAAAATTCAAGTTTACTAATTTTCAACCAGAATTTATATATTGAGTTGTGGTTTTCGATAATGCCTAGCACTATATGTTGGATTTATCGCTTCGAAAATGCAAAAGGCGACAAGAAATCTGTTACACAGAGTATTATCTAAGCCCTTGTCATTTTCACAAAATGTTTATACACACACAATGACTATTACAAAACGAAATATTATATTGTTCTTTTCTACCCAGGATAATTCACAACCGAATACCAAAAAACTTTTTTATATAAAGGGTGTTTTCACCAATATGTAAATTTTTCTGTATGTGTTGTTTTTCTCAGCTCCTGTATGCATCAAACAATTGTTTCTTACCCCATTCTATTGTGAACTTTTTACTTTAAACTAACTTTCATGATTCATCAGATCAAAAGGTCATTTGAGAGTTTAAAAATTAATGAAACTTATTAAATAATGGTAAAAAGGTCTGTTATTATTTAAATTTACATAGATATTAATGAATTCTAATGATGAGTTTGAAGTTAGTTCAAAGTAAAAAATATGCAAAACAGTTTTTTATAAGTATAATGTTTTTATTTATATTTTGACATCTAGATACAGCTTTAACTATAGAAAATAAAAACACAATAATTGTAGGATTTTTTCACTATTATCTTCTAAGAATACAAAATATTACTGAATAGAAGAAATTACATAACCTATATTTTTTTAGCTGGCCCCATTTAATGCACCTTTATCTTTAAAGATTATCCAAAAAATTGATAAAAGACATTTCATAAGAGGCAAAGATATTAGTCCTCTCTCTCTCTGAACTCATATATTTATAATCGGTATGAAAAGACTAATTTAATTAGACAATAATATTCAAGGTGTCACATTTAAAAAATCCATGTTATGTAGTTTTTTCTACTTTTCAATAATTTTTAGAAATATTTGATATTCTTAGACTATAATACAGGAATAATCCTACAAATTTTGGAATTAAAGTTTTTTTTTAACTTTCTATAATTAAAGATGTAATTAGATGTCAAAATATAAATGAAAGCCCTGTACAACAGTCGCATTTATAAATTTAGAGACATTACCTTTATTCATAACTGAGGTAAGAAATAATAGTATAAGAGATACAAAAGTTGAGAAAAAAAAAACATGTTAAAAAAAAATTTACAATTTCGTTGAAAACACCCTGTACAAAAAAAAACTAAAGAATTTAAAAAAAAACAAGGAAAACTTTTTTTTACAAGTGTTTTACAAAACACTCTGTAAAACAACTTATTGAAGACCTCTGCTAATGCATCCTCTAGGCTATAAACTTGTGCTAGACCGTAGGGGCGTCCCTAGACTCCTGTTACTGAATGGGGGGAAGGGGGGAGGGGGACGCTTGCCTCCCCTGGAAAATGTAAATATTGTATATTACCTATATAAATTACATTTATATACAAAATGGACTATGCATGACCTTTTTTGTTTTTTTTTTTTCATCAGTTATGGTTCTGCGGGCGCCCATGCAATATCCAAAAAAAAAGACATTGCCTTCCCTATGCCCCCCTTAGTTATGCGCCTGCTAGACAGTGTCGAAAACCGTAACTAAATATGTTAATTTTGGTTGAACAAAAAATTGAGATCTGAATATTGTCCAAAAATTTCCATCTTTAAGTTCGTCATTTATACGTCACAATCCACAATGCCACTAGGTATTCTAAAAATTATACTGAACAAAGCCTATAAGAAAGGGTGAATTGCGAGGTAGCTACTAGGACTACACATAAATCTTATAAAACTAGCTTGAGGGAAGTTCCCTACATTTTATATATGTTGTAGTTCTTGACTTTCTGAACAATAGATACCATGATCACCTCCAAATCTTACAAAATAGAGACAGAATTGAATTTATAAAATAAAGTTATTCTGAAGAAAAAATCGAGAAAAAAATGATTCACTGTGAGTAATCTTAATCTTCATAGACTTAAGTCAGTTATACTTTATTTGATATGATTAAAAAAGGCAACATACAGATGTTTCAAGTAAATTGAAGTTTAAAAAATAAAATTTTAAACAAAACGAATTACAAATTCAAGTATATTCTTTTTTAAGGTATTAAACCTCAGTTTACCAAATTGCATATAAACCAGACGTTTTGTCCTTTAAAAAAACAAAATAGTCCATAATAAAAAAACAGCAGCTGCACCTTATACAACATTTTTGGGACATCCTGTATAAATATTTAATATATCCTTACAAAATGTACTTTTAGCAACCTAGTTTCTTCCAGTACCTAACAAGGTATCCCAGAATTACATAATAATGGATTTGAAATAACCTTTTCTGGTCAAAAATGGTAAACACAGTTAACTTACAAAAAATAAGGTTTCTTCATGATATAGGTATAATGTATATGGTGTATAATTTTTTCTCTAAAATTAAGTTTGGTTCACTTTTGTTCCTTTATGTATATATATGTAGTTTTTTTTTAATTTTTAACACATCTGATATTGTATACAGATTTTAGGTACAGGATGTTTGGTTATATTTTAAACAGTACCCTAGAGACTTTATTATGAGATATCAAAAAACTTTAAATATAAAAGTGTTTAGGTTTGGTCAATTTACAAGAAAAACAAACAAAAGATAATCGGAAATTTAGCAAATGGGCATCGACTGCGTTATTTTAAAAGGCACACCCTGTATAATAGATACACCTCAAATGGTCTCTTCTTGCTGATTATTAATAATGAACTAGGTTTAAGACCTTTACCTCTAAAGATAATCAAGAAATTTAAGAAAAACCCTATCATAAGAAGCAATGTATTCCAACTGACTCCACTATATTGGGAGCTTTCTCCATCTCTCTCTTACACATTGCCTCTTATGGCAGGGTTTTTCTAAAATTTCTCTATTATCTTTAGAGATAAAGTTTAAACCTAGTATAGTAGATTTTGTTCAAATCAAAAACATTTGTATTTAAAGTTTTCTGATAACTCATACCATAAGGCCTCTAGGGTACGTACCATTTAAAATATAATCAGGCACCCTGTACAATTTTACGTAGGAATAATTAAATAAATTCCATTAAACATAATGAACTTATTAAGTCATATAATAGTTATTTTTTTAAATAGAATATTTTTATTGTGATGTGAAACTTCAAAAGCGAGTCATAGACTTGAACAAAAGATTAATTTAAAAATACACATTAAAAATTGCAATTAGCAAAACCCAATGAAAAACAAACACTTTAAACATATTTGTATCACACTGTAAGAAATTAGACAAACATATAAAACATAATGAGGTGTCTAGCACAAAGTTTAATGGATGACATAATAAAAAAATAAGTGCACCATTCATCAGTTGAGTTGATATGCATTATCTTGCTGCTGTTTTCCGACAGAATATCAGTGCAAAAACAATTATTCAAATTAAACAAGGTTTCAAGTGTTAAATTCTGTTTGATACTGTAAACTGATAATTTGTTATAATAACGAACTCATAGGTATGTTTTCAAGTAGACTTTGCTAAACATAAGCTTATGAATTATACTAGCCTAATCTGTTTAAGTCCAATATTATAGTAAGTTTCTTTATAAAAAAAAAATAATCACAATTAATACTTACACAGGTATATATCTTCTACAATCAAAATGGTCGAGTTCAAATTTGAATCAACAAAATAGCTTATCGAAGAATTTGTAATTGTGCTTCGGTGATTGTTCTTCCTTATATTGACTAAGTATGTGAAAGGTAAATGAAAATACTGTATCAAATACTTGACATCATTTCTTGTATCATTCCCTTCTTTCTAGGGTCATATTCTGCAAAAAAGTAAAAATATTGCTATAATCAATAAATGTGCCATACACCACATACTGTGTAATAAAATATAACTAATTATTTCCCTACTCTAATAATTATAACATTATATAATTCCAACTATAGTTCTAAACAAAGATTATTTCATTTCGCCCTCAGCAGTGAAAATATATAATACCAAAAAAAATAATAGCTCACACTATAAATTTTCTTTGATAATACCTGTTAAGGAATACTTTTGTTTACAAGTTATACAAAGACCTCGACATAGGAAATAAAATATAATTTTAGCAAGTACATTCTATTTGCTTAAAAATATACAAATTCATGCCTACCTGTAACAGTATTATGATAATCAAGATTCAACTGCCCTTATTGCTTCTTTAGTCTTTCCATCAATAGAAAATATTATTCTTAAATTGGTTCATAGTTACTGGTATTTATGTTCAATTTTGCAATACTTAAATACACCATTATTAAACCACTGTTATGTTTCCGCAAGTGATCTATCAGCTGTTCGACTTGTTTACTGTGTATCTGTGAACTAAAAAAGTTAGGTTAGGTTACGAGAGACCAAAAAATACTGCCTGTTCTTAAAACAGGGAGGGCCATTCCCCAGTAACACCGGGCAATTACAACCTAGAGTAAGATTTTTATTCTTACTCTAAGTTTAAAACGCTTTGTTCTCCCGAGGAACGCATTTCGCCTATATTATTATATTATTTTTCTGTGGAAGGCGCGCCCCGTTTCAAAGGCGGATAAATGGATGATGTTTATGTGGCTGCATAACAGCCGCGGTGCTGGATTATAATGGAATAGGTCCCTTTTCTTTTAAAAATAAAATACGTAATATAGAATTTTGCACCATATAGCAAATAATGTAATTAATATTTAAATAGAATATTCACAACTTTCTTAAATATTTCTTCAAAAGAAGTACATTTTGAGGATAGCGTTTTATGTTTTCCCGTACTTCTAACAAAATGATCAAGAAAGAAGAATTCACTGAATTAAAAATAATGATTCATTAATAACTAAAATATACAGGTTTCGTAATAATATGACATAGATAATATTTTTTAAACAGATTAGCTTACCTTGTTTAATTTGAAGGATTTACGAGTTTCGTATCTTCGCTGCCTATTTGGAGGTTCCATGTTTTCATGATTTTGTTGAATATTTTGGCATCTGTTGATTTTATCTTACGAAATGAAACTCCAAGGCAGTAAATTTAGATATTATCAAAAACTCAAGAATTGAGAGATTCGGAAAATGGCGGCTTTAGTAGTAGGTTGGTGTTTAACAAACCAGGATCGGAAAATCCGATTGTCATGCCGAACAGCTCTCCGAACGGAGAAAATTTTCGTTAACTAACGAAATGATAAGTGCAAAATCGCACCCCTGGCTTCTTAGACAGTATATCTTTGTAATTATTTATTTGTCTCAGTATACTGTCAGTCTTCATTGTAATTTGCATGTTGTAAGTATTTATAATATGATGCCGACCGATAAATTACCATTCTCTGCATACCGCTTGATAACTTTAGGTATAAAGTTAAATTTTACTTGAGTTTTCTTCTTTTTATCTAACCACTTATTATTATTAATATTTACATTTCAAAGCGAAATTTGTTAGATGTTAATATACAACAAAAAAAAAACATATATATTTCCTATTTTATTTAAATTCTATAATATGGCGCCTTTTCACTTGCGAAGTTGAAATCCATGGTTTTCGAGAAAAATTTTTCATAAAACCACCAAGTGATAGCTTGGGTTAGGTGTAAGAATAGCCAATTGGCTAATCTCGCCCAACATCACCACTAAACATCTAGCATCTTTTCTGTTTTGTTATATTCATTATTTTGTTGTTATTATTGGTAATTCTTTTAAAATAACGACGACTATTATTATTATCATTATTATTTTTATAATTATTTCTATTATTATTACATCATTAAATTAATATTAATATTAACCATCCCGGTTACAAGTATCAAACGAAGCAGGTGGGTTAAGAAAGATCGAGTAAAAATTTTATGACCAAATGGCATGTATCCGAAATTATTGCTTTCTGTCCATATAGCTGTTTTTATTGACTCTTATTTTCACCAAGCTTTCTTCCAAAGGTTGGGTATCAGGCCCATTGGTGACACGATGACAGGTATCACTTCGACGCTTGCCAGTTGCCACATTCGTTGGACCTCTATAGCCAGTTCTGCATACGTAGTTTCTCAACCATGTTGCACTTAGTGGCCACGGTAACATCAACTAGATTACGTGAAGTTTGCTCTCTTATCCAGCAGCACGATGTCGGGTAGGTCATTCATTACCTGTCAATCAGTGATAATCCTAGTAAAGTTTAAAAGAGTCGTTCTCCAATACAGGAGCAGGTTAGTATTTGTAATATAATAATAATAATAATAATTTAATAATAATAACCAAGGATATATACAACAACTGATTATCGATTTCGTAATACTGAAGCAAGTCCAGAAAAAAATCGAAATATTCATACCGCGTTTGTGAACTACCGCAAGGCGTTCGACAGTGCTACACTCTTAGCTTATGGAAGTACTGTGGATGTACAAAATACATCCTAATGTTGTTAATTTTTTGGATTTTCCAGCAATATTCACACATGGAGTTTGAATTAGACAAGTGCAAAACCCCAAATATCTTTAAAAAAATTAACCGGCAAGTGGTACACGCCATTCAACCTTGCGACCACAGGGAAATAACGACAATCTCTGATAAAAGGTAGCACTGGACGCAGAAAGCTTTGTACGAACGACACTACAATGATATAAACCAAAAGCACATAGCCAAATCGGGATCAAAAAAGTAGCAGAGTAATGGGTTGCTCTTCCCGGAAACTGAAGGATTTATGGTCGTCATTCAGGATTAAGTTATAAATACTAACAACTAGATGAAGTTTGTAATTAAGAAGCGACTCTTTTAGACTCTGCTATGATCGGTTGATTGTCATTGATCGACAGGTTACGAATCAACTGACTTGACACTGTACTATTGGATGGATAAGAGAGTTAAGTCCGCGTACTTGATTGATATTACCGTGCCCAACAATTGCAACCTGTTGAGAAACATCGAGAGAAGAAGACTAAAAAAATGGCTATAGAGTTCCAAAATATAGCAACTAATATAACATCTAACATAATAAAAATACCTCTATGGACCTCCAGAAAGCAGTCATTTTTAATACCTGCCATTTGGTTAGAATATTTTTACAGAAAGAACCTTGATTTCAGATTATTATTATTTTTATTATTATGTTATATTTAGTTGTTAACGAACTTAGACAATCCGGTATTGAAAAACATTGTAGACAGGGCTGGCATTAAAGGGGAAAGTGTAGGCCCTATTTTGAACAAAAACGAATTTTAACTCTAAAAATCTAAATAAACTGCTGGCCAGCTGAAACTGATCACCCAAGCTTTCACGAACGTTTCAGATTGAGTTAATTCGGAGGTCGAAAGTAATACCAATATACGGTTTTCGGAAGTTATTAGGAAATTTTGTTTAAATTCGGTTCACGTGTACTCCTTGCTGTTTTTTTAAGAAAACTGTTATATACAGAGCGTAAAATAAAACCTTTACAACGTCGCAAAAATGTAACTAAAATATTTGTTAAATTTTTTAGTTACCTATCTCTAGCTTATCCAAAAACTTTCGACTGACAGAGTTTTTCAATATTATTCAGTTCAACTGACATATCTTCACTCTCTCATTAGTTAGCCATTTAAATATAGTATACAGAGTGTGTGCAAGATTTGTGAATTTAAGTTGATATCGATAACTGGCAATACAGCTACAACCTCTCGTGTTAATGGTCTGCCACAAAAAAGCCAATTATATTTTTTAGTTTTGGGTGTGATTTTTGTAGATGTGTTTATTATGATGGGACGGTTTTGTATTTTTTTGAGTGGATCCATTAGTAATAAATTTACTGGGGTTTATTATTTATTTATTTAAACCCCATTTGTTCACTCTATTTCTTGCGTAATTAGCTTCGTTTCAGCAACGGATATATATATATATATATATATATATATATATATATATATATATATATATATATATCAATTAGTGGCACAAAAATTATACGGCTGCTGCACATAGAAAGTGGTCTAACAGTTCATACAAGTAAAACAGCTCTGTAAGTATAGGAACTAAAAAAAAATGTTTTATTGAAAAGTTGGGACTGCTGGAAGCTACAAATTAAAATTATTTTTGAGTATACAGGGTTGCGTATAATTTTGTAACAAACCTTATTTTCAACTTTTTAAATGGAACACCATGTATATTATTACATTGTGTTTCATACCCTCTTTTTGACCATCCACCCAATATAGGATTGTTAGAGTCTATACAGGTTATTTCATGGTCATTTTTCTAAAAAATCCGAAGTACAGTTCACGCCCTGTATCTTTTCAATACGTATATAAGTATGTCAGATAGATGCAGAAAAGTGTCAAATGTTCGCGATGGCCCCGCACGTTACTAAATAATTTAATACCTATACAGTTTGTTTCTTTTTTATTATAAAATTTTTTCCCAAAAATAGATTTTGTGATATTTTTTGTGTTGTTTCCGATATTATGTATCTAAGCCAAAAAGCTCGTCAAATTAATAGTAGTCTGTAGCATAAACAGTAAATGTCATTATTTTTGCCAGGTACGAACTTATTTGTTTCCATTGCAATTTTGATTTTAACTTCATTAGTATTATTGCTTTAATTTATCGAGAAAATTTGAACCCAGAGTTTCGACTTACCATGTATTCTGTTAGAAAAGAAGGGAAAACCTTTCATTGGCAACTAATCTGGCGTGATAAACTGATACTGTACGCCCTCATTGACAAGATGTAAGGCGTCAAATGTACCTATGCTTTTTATAAAAATGACTATAAATCTTGATATACCCTGTATAGAGCCTAACAACGATATTAGGTAAACGGTCAAAGAGGGTATGGAACAACATGTAATAATATACATGGTGTTCTATTTAAAAAGTAGTAAGTTTGGTTTCTATCTAACACACTTATACGTAACTCTGTATACTCAAAAATGTTTTGTATTGTAGCTTTCGGCAGTCCCTACAACTTCTGGATAAAACATTTTTTTTTAGTTCCTATTAGAGTGCAATTTTACTTCTACGCACTGTTGCACCACCCTGTATGTAGTGCAGCCGTACTTTTGTGCTAATAAGTAAGATATGTCCGTTGCTGAAATTACACAAGAAATACAGCGAACAAATTAAAACTTGATGTTGTGATGAACCTAGCATTTTAAGCAAATTTATTTTTTTCTTTTTTATCAATCCCCGTAATTTAATTAGTAATAAAGCTAGTCAAAAAATGCAAAACCGCTTCTTCACAATAAACACCCTACAAACCCCTAAACTTTAAAAAATATAATCGGCTTTTTTGTGTCAGACCATTAACACTAGAGGTTGTGGCTGACTTGCCAGATATCGACATTAACTTAAACTCACTAATCGCTCACACAAGCTGTACATTATATTTAAATGGCCGGCTAATGAGAGAATTAAGATATGTCTATTGAAATGAATTATGTTGAAAAACTCTGACAGCCGAATTTTTTTGGATAAGTTGCAGATAAGTAATTAAAACATTTTCAAAAATAATTTTGAAAATAACTGAGATAACAAGAAAACCCCGAAACCCGTTTTTTTTCTTAGAAGTCTATTAATCATTTTAGTAAAACCGGGAATATCTTAAAATTATTATTTTTGATTTTCGGAAGCAATACATTTTTGCGGAAATGTAAAGGTCCTATTTGACTCCCTGTATATAGCAGTTCCCTTAAAAAAACAAGGAAATTTCCTAATGAGTCATGAAAACGGCATGTTGGTATTGTTTTCGACCTCCGAATTAACTCAATCTGAAATGTTCGTGAAAACTTTGCTCATCGGTTTCATCTGGCCAGCAGTTTATTTAAAGGAAAGAGATTTTGATATTCATGTGGTGGTATGTCTGTGAGAAGGCAAAACATTGTTTAGTATAATACTGGGAAAGTTCCTGTACGTTTCCTAAATACTGTAAAATTGCGCCATATGTTAACTGAAGTAAGAAAAACGTTTTAATATTAGTGTAACGGTGTGTTCCTACTTATACATTTCATTTTTATAATATTATAGTGTAAAGTACCTGGCCTACCTTCCTGACCTATCCCCACAAATATCTATTATAGGTTTTAAAGTGGAATTCCTGTCTGATCAAAGTGAATATTTATACACATATGATGCAAATATAATATAAATAACTCAAATTAAAAGTTCGATTCCCAATACATTTCCGATTCGAAGAAAGTTATAAGTGCGACTGTGTTTTGTCTCAAATATATAGTGATATATTAATAATTTTTAGTAACACAGATTTAAGTGTCCCGCGAAAAAAACTGTAGTTCTGATTTTATTATATGTCAACCATTGGAGTCTATTTTAATCTTACTTTTGGAAACAAGTTCATTAGACAAAAAAATAATAAATATAGATACGAAGCTTTTATTTATTTTTCTAAAGCCAGCAAAAAATAATTAATTATAACTAACTATAACTCTAATATTATATGAATGAAATGTTTAAAACAATTTTAAAAACCCGTTCAAATCTTATCAAGCTTCATAATATATAAATACCTAAAAATGGTATTTATTTATGTAACGGAGATTGTTATTACTACTATAATAATAATAATAATAATAATAATAATAATAATAATAATCATGAGTATTTACTTTTGCAGAAAACAATCTTTAACTGAAAGCTTCAAAAATGAAATATTCGATTTGTCCGGAAACATCAACAGTCGCCTATAGCAGCAACCCAATGCTTTCCACTCTTGGTGAAGTAGTAGAAATCCTTTCAAATGAATACATCTATTTTAATTTTAAATAAAATTAGCTAACCGTATTACGTTTTCATTTCCATGCCTATTTATGAAAATTATGAATATGTAACAAACATGTAAAAGTGCAATAGACTTTCATGATATAATATATTATGATTCTTAATTAGCTTTACAATATCTAATGCATTTATTATTATGCTGATAACCTACCTGTTTATACATTTACTGTAATAAGTATAAACATAAAAATATGACGAGGATTAAGTATCATTATTCAGACCATGAACATTTTGAAGCACTATGCAAGATGCATAACAGGAAAATTTTAAATAATATTTCTTAGTTCTACGTATTTTTCTTACATGCTCTTTGGCACAATAAGTTTTGAATAGACAAATTCTTGGATTTCAAAGAAATTGTACTTTAGATTAGATAAAAGTTTTAACTATTTTTTAACTACTATTTATGTCAATAAGTTTCATAATATATTTTCGTAGATGAAATACCTGTACAACTTAATTTAATGCAATGTTTTTAAGACCCATTCATATACTTATTACCATTTTCAGTAGTCAATATTTTTGGTATACTATTCTACAATAAATATATTCGTAGAAATACGTTTTTTATTTTTAGTATTAGCGAAAATATATACTATCTAGTTGAATAATAATTTTTGACTAGCATAAAAGCTGAAAATTGCCATTTAAAAAGACAAGAAGGTTGTGTGAATATTTCTCTTCTTAACTGATTAACAAAGTAGAAATCATAAAGACTTCTTCGGGCAGCAAATAAACATGAATAAAATATAATTATAATTAATTTAAATTAGTAGTCAATAAAAATATTCTAGTAAGATTTGGCAATTACAGACCTTGTATGTAAAAACAAAAATTTTATCATAAAATTCTGTAAAAATATGTTCACAACAAAACTTATATTGTGTAGGAATAAATGTTATGTTTTATTTGTTTTCCTACTACTACTAAGCACAAATAAAAATAGTTATTCTCTAGGAAACAATCTACAATTATTTTTAATCCTCTTTGCCAGCAAAATATTTTAATATATTAAGATTAATATACTACGTAATATGTAAATAAGTATTAGAAGTATACATAAATTATATTATTTCATAACATAGACACGAAAACATCATTTAAGTTAGCTATTTGATATGAAAAATGGTACTGATATCTTCTAAAAATTCTTTAAAAATGTGTCATAAATACGAATATTTATTTAGTGTGTTTTTAAACACATAATTAATTCACATTTAAACACGAAAGAACCAAGGTTGCTTTCCAAGGAATTGAAAGTCGTCTATTACAACATTTTTGGGAAATACTTATTGTTAATTTGCAATAAAATTATACTGGTATTTAACTTGTACTAGATATATTTGTTTTAAAACTTAAACTAGTCCTGGTTATTTTTACAGGTAAAATAATTACGTTTTTAAACAATTAGTTATCCTGTCAATAATAATCATACGTTGATAATATTAAAGCTTTGGAAATTATTAAAATGCTCAACTTACCCATAATCTACTTGACAATAACCACTAGGAAATAAAAAATGTAGGAAAGTCTTCAGCTAATAAAATATCCCACATAAACTAAAAGTTTTTGTTACACTTCTTAATTTAATAATACAATTTAAGCTCTTCACAGTTTTGCACGGTTATAATTTGCCACCAATTTTAATTTAACCGATTTGAGTTTGAGATCACACTACAAATTTTTGATTAAATCATTATATCGCTTACTAAAGAAATGCGGATTAACTGTTATGGTACTCTTTGCGTCCCATCGGAGCGACAAAATACCATTGGCATGACGTAGTTAACATGTAAGAATCCGGTACCAACACGGTAAAACTAAAAGTTACTAACCAGTCAGGTAATGTAAAGTTGTAAAGGTGATGAGAGTGGTACTTTTAATATGCGTAACGGAAGAAAGGTTTAGTACGACTATACAAAGTGTTTCAAAATAATTTCTTCATACAAATTATTATACAACAAACACATTTTGGAAACAACGTCTATTTGTATTGTGGCATTAAGATTTCTTAAGTCATACGTTTTTAGAGATACCGGCTTGTGAGAAATGTACTTTGCTAGTTGGTGAATGACCTGTTGGACGCGCCCAACGTGTTACGCCTCCTAAACTTCAAGGCGTCTGTTGGTTCATACCAGACAAGGAATAAACATCCATTCAGGGTTCCTTTCCATAATATTAATTTTGGCTATCACGAATCTATGTTCAGAGTACCAAGGGTTTTCAACTCGTTTAATGAGCAGGTTAATTTGCCAGCACCTCAAAGAAACTTCAATAAAATATGTGTTAAACTGAGCATTTAGGCTGACTGGGGTTATTATTATTATTGTATAACTGCAATTTGTAAGAACAATTGACTGCCATCTGTTCGTATCTTAGTATTTCTTTATTGTAAAAATGGTGAAACCGTGTATTGTTAATAAGAAAGAAAAGGCGTGTTTTGGCAAAAATTTGCATTTAGAGCACTTTTGGTAACAGTTCGAGTAATGCAATTAATTAACAATATTTTTTATATTTTAATATTTTATAGTTCGTTCAGAATGTATCTGGAAGAGTATTATTATTCTAGTTTTAGCTCTTGCAAAATGGAACTGGTCATTTCTTCGAATTATTATAAGGCAAATATTTAGGTATTATATCTTATAAAAGTTTATGCTTGCACAAGTTTAGCGAAAATGGTTGGTTAATGCTTCAAATGTTATGTATATAATAAGAATACAGAATTAAGTCAATCAGTTGAATGTGGTAAAAAGAGCAGGATATATTTATCAATACCGATGATTACCCTTGCTTATTTCATGTTCTCTATCTGAAGAAAGTAGAATGACAGACTACAGGATTAACACGGACTTAATTTGTTGTCCATATGTAGGTTTTTTAAACAAAACAAAACCAACCGTCATACGCTAAAATGGCCTCCACTTAAAAAATAGTGTTTAATAATAATCAATTTAAGAGAAACTCTTAAATTGAATCGTTATCGTGAAAGTGTTAATGGGAGATCTATATGGTATGGGAAACGGTTTAAAATTATTTTCTATGCTGAACCAAAAAAATTGGCAAAATAGAAGCTAGTTAGAAATATAAAATGTCTATATATACATTTCTCATATCGCAAAAATACTGAAGAAAACAGGACAAGAAAAAATTTGACATAGGCAATTAAATTCGGAAATATTTTGATATAATAAAATTCTAAAACACAAGCAGAAAAATATTGTGGGGTAATTTTTTATAGAATTGACATTGACAATAATCACATTAAACAAAAAAGCTATAAAGGATTTTATTAAGGGATTGTTAATAAAAAAAAATAACACTACATTCATTGACCTTAGATCATACTTAGTTTTGTGGCTTATTTTTTATATTTGCAGGCACTTTCCCATAGTTAGATGTGATTCCATTCAAACGGTAATTATAACAGAATTGAGTTATATTGCGGTTCAATATTAAATGATATTATTGCAGTGAATAAATATAACAGGAACTATCATGCAACAGCGTTTATAAATTACAGTGCCTGTCATGCGACAAAGTTTCCAAATATATGTATTTTCTAACAGTAAGTATTCAGATATACCGGTACTCTATTTGGGGGCTCAAACCCACGAGTATAGTTTATAATAAGGCTATATTTCATTTCCTTGCATTATAATTTAACGAAATGACCTAAAAAGTACAATGAATAAAATACAGTTAACTTGAAAAGAAAATGTATGTATTAAATAAATCAGTATCATCAGCGATCACTATACCCGTGTATTCAAAGTTTATTTCCACTTGAAAGTCGAGTTGATGGTTACCTATACCGTCTGGTATTATAGCCATCCTTTTCCGACGTATCTTGATTACTGACTCCCCTCTCTTAAAACTTGACTTTACTTTGGGATCAGTTACCTGTAAAAATTACAACTTATACAGGTAGAAATTTGATTATTCCGGTTTTTAGTGTTTCTATTCATAAAAGTTATTTATCAGAAGTCATTTAAAACGTAAATGTAATGTGAAGATGGTTGTGTTATACCTGTTTTAGGGCAAATGTGTAGGCAACAGGTTGATATATAGTGGATAATTTTGATTACTGAGGTGCAGAATAAGTTATAAAAATGATTGGCAGTGATTATACGTTGGAGTTATCTAATGTATTTTATTCTGGACAGGTAAAAAAATAATAAACGTATTAAATCCCCTAGAAAATGCGCAAGATATAATCATACTGACTTTAGGCTTTGAGATATAGTTAATTTAGTTTCCACTGATTAAACAAAAAAAATTATAGAACTTTTTAAGATTATCTAAAAATTAGTTACACCTTTTATAAAACACCTCTTTTTTGAGACAGCTTAATGATAAAATTAAAAAATAGACATAAATCTTCTCAAGCTGTACAACTGTTGAGAGAAGTGTTAAATCATTTCGCATTGGTTATCATTTCTTTGGGGGTGGGGCATAACAATTAGTTTTGTTATTCTTTTGTTTTGCAAAATCATAATAATATTTGGAAAGAATCTTGCCACGCGTATGTCCCCCATTATGAAGAATTTAATTCTTACGTTAGTTGAATATAATAATGGCATTCCGATTAGTGAACAAAGTAAATGCAAATTAAGTAATTTATTAATATATTTTTAAAATAAGTTCGGATAATTGCTAGTCTCTCATAAAAACGTTTTACAAAAATTTAAGTTTAAACTATAACATATTACTGTTATTTCCTGATTTTCATTTCGAAGATACTGTTGTTCTGAGGTATTAACGGCTTCTCTTGGACATAAAACAACAATTGTTAATTTCTTTAGTAAAAATTAAACTTTATCAATAAAATGACAATTAAAAGAGAATTCCTTACTCTTTTCTGTGTAGAAAATTATTATAAGAATAATTAATATTATTTCTGACGTTTCTTACGAATTTCGTTCTAAATACACTCGAAAAGTTTAAATCACAGAGATATATGTGTAAAATATAAAAAATAGTTTAGTGTATTTTTATTTAGAAAGAAATTGCTAGGTAACTAATATATTCATAAAACAAATAAAACAAATATTCTCTTTTTGTTCTTTGTATCAACAAGACAAAATATCAGAATTTCTTAAGACAGTATATTAATTCAAAATATGATGTGAGCATTTTTTAATATATTTATTTTTTAAATTGTTAATAGACCAGTGGCTATTGTCAATAGAAAAAAGTATTGATAAACATCATTTTTAAGTTTCAAAGACGATTTGATAAAAGTCAAAACGTCTACAAATTTATTTATCATTGAAAATTTGTAAACTCACTTTTATTACACCAATGTTTCGTGATAATTTCCCATTGATACAGTCTAAAATCCATAAAAACCATTTAATGTATCATTTTATATAATGAATGTAAATGTCTGGAAAAAATAAAAAAGACGAAATATTTTTAAAAATGCGTATATTAACTCTTGATAGAAGAGTAATTTTCAAAATTTCTACAAGTCAGTTTTGATTTTAAGTTACCGCTTGGTGAGTGTTAATTTATATTTCTACATGACATTAGGTCGAGCCAGGATCCTGCATACAGCGAATAATAGGGAATATTAAAAGAGGAGTGATTTTGAAGGATGTATCTATGACTGTACATTCTGGTGAGGTACTGGCCGTATTAGGTTCCAAAGGTAAAAATAATTGAACTCGAGTACGCACACCTAGTTAATTAATTAGCACTCTTTCACTAACCTTGCATGTATCTCATGCCATATTTCATCATTATTTGACGTGGTCTACTGCTCTATCACAATAGTAGTTTAATAGTAACAGGATTTGTGTAATGCAACGATGCAAAATGAAATCAGTGTTTATTAAAACACAATATTATTTAATTAGTTAATAAAAAATATTTGTTTTTATAAAATAATGATAGTTGTTTTTAACCTACGGCAATTTTTTTAACAGTCCGCCTAAGTTGTAATATAAGATAGACCCGTTTTAAAACATAACATATAATTTGTAATATATTGAAGCTGCATTTTAATTACGCGAAGTGTCAAAACGGAGTGAAGTTGAAAATAAAAACATTAATAATTGTTTTGCAGGCAGTGGCAAAAAAGCTCTATTAGATGTAATATCCAGAAGAGTGCAAGGGCCAGTAAGAGGACAAATTTTACTAAATAATCAGCCCATGAGCGTATGCCTTTTTCAACAACGGTGTGGTTATGTCACTCATAAATGTGATCTTATTGAAGGATTAACTGTTGAACAAACACTTTATTATACACCAACGATGGTAATGTATATCGATCTGATTAATTATTTTAATTATAATATTATACGTTTGCAGGCAAGATACTTCATTTCTATAGAACGAGTATTAATTTCTAAAATGTTGACAACTGACTTGAAATAGACTAAGCCACAGTTTAAATTGGTTTTTTATTCTTTGATTTTGATCCATTGGTCATCAAATTAAAAAAAAAACAAATAAGCGCATAAAGTGTGATTGAAATAAGCTGAAACGTTTAGTTTGGGTAATTAATTAATAATTAAATTAAAAATATGGCGATATTTATACGACCTTTGCTTAAATATTTTAAACAATAGAAATATCACATTTTATTAAGTCATTTATCTCATTTAATTTGCCATGTTTTCTAATAATGAAGAACTTAACCTAACCTAATTTCTTTTGTATTTTTGTACTAAAAAGTAAAACTAATGGAATTCTTTTCAATTGTGGTAATGATATTACTATTTAATTTTTTTGTAAGAAAAATTAAATAGTAATATCACTACCAAAACTGAAAAGAATTCAAATGATTTTATTAATAAACATACGAATTTAGTTATGATAACTATTAAAGAAAGTACTAACTTAAAAAATTTATGGTCTTCCTAAAATTCATAAACCTTATTTATCTCTTAGACCAATTATTTCCTGAATAAATTCACCTAAAAGTAAAATTACTATTTTTTTTGTGATATTTTAACTAAATCATACAATAGTGATAATATGTACTTTACGAAAAACTCTTTTAATTTTGCACTTTTTGTTAATAAATAATCTCCGAAAATTATATACTTATAAGCTTAGATGTTATTTCACTGTTTGGTAAAATACCACTAAATTAAGAAAAAGATGAAATTTAACTCAAAATAACTGTAATATTGCCCAAAATGTTTTTTAGAAATCATTGAATTGATTTTTAATACCATTATTTTTTCGTTTGAAAGTAAATACTATAAACAAATACTCGGAATACTAAGTTTTGATATTCCTTTAAAAAAAATTGTTGATGACATTCTTTGTTGTGTACCATATAATAAATGAGATTATACAAATTTTTAACGATTATAATCCAAATTTGCAATGTATATTACAGAAAGAAAATAACCAAAATCTTCCATTTTTATATACAAATGTCGAAAAAGTTAAAAATAATAAATTAATTACAGATTAGTAATTATAAGTCATATTATAGTAACAAAATGAAAATTTTAATCTTAAGTTTAAAAAATAAGATTAAAAATTACTACACCCATCGTTAAAGCAAAAAAAAATCAAAATCCTCCAACAAATTTTATTAGATAACTTATACACAATTAAACTTATTAAAAAGGTATCACCAGAAATAATACTATCCTAAACGAAAATAATCATGAACAGAATCATATTAATCCTATTAATGGCTTGCTTTTTTGTTCAATTCCCTATATTCAAAATTTGAGTCCTAAGATAATTAAAATTTTTAAAACAGAAAATATAAAAATAGCACAACATAATGTTAAAACCGTTGGTATTTTGTATAGTAAATTAAAAGATAAAGATCATCTTTTAAAGCAGAATAATTGCGTTTAATCCATTCCTTGTTCTAATCATGATAAAAAATGCATTGGCCAAACAAAACAAAGATTCAGTAAAAGAATAGCATTAGAGAAAAGTAATGCAAGACTTAACAAATGATCTTGTGCTCTTTCAGAACATAGATAATTTTAACGAATCAAAAATTTTACACACTACTGAACAAAACACTAGCTAAAACGCTTTTCTAAAAATGACCGAAATACATAAAGAAAAGTTCACAATGCAGAAAAAAAACCGTTATTGAAAACTAAAGTTCCATTTATTCTTATATTTTAAAATTAGGCATTAATTGCTTAAAAGTCCTAAGTATTTCTTTTTCAAATTACCTCCAATATTTTGCTCCATTATTAATTCTGATATTATCGACATGCATATTTTTATTCTAATAATTGTGGTACTCAATTTAATAAAATAAAAGAGTTTCCTAAAGTTGCTTGAAATATTATGGCTTCTTTTGGCTTACTTTGCTCGGGTATATAATAAAGATAAAGGAGTCAACCTAGTAGTGTCAAACCTGGTAGTGTCAAACCTGGTACATATATGTACAGGATGTTTTATCTAAAAACAAACAAATATGGTTAACTATTCAACATTTTTGGTAGCTCTCTTACTTTAGAAAATAAGCAAACATATTTTCCGCAAAAAAGACAGATAAATAGTGATTAAAAACCAGGTAAACGAGGTGTTATTTTAGAAGGGCATTTTATACAGATGGTTTCAAAAATTTGGTAGAAAATTGAGAAACAGATGTTAAACAGACGCCTATATTTAAATTAATTTTCAAGATAATACGAATTGTGCATCAAGAGTTTTATAAAATGGTTTTAAAATATACTTTGGCAAGCATGGATCCGAGGCTTACGGGCGCCAACTAAAAGGGGGCGGCCAAATATCACTATACGAAAAATGAAACAAAATATTTGTAGCTGCCTGTTTATTTACTTAAAACTTCAGAAATGTATCTATTGTGTTGAAAGAAATTTTTGAGAGTTGGATTTGCAGGAAAAATTTTTACGGATTCGGGTTCAAAATTTCATTTCCGGTTTAACCGAGAACGACAGCAGAAGCAAAATTATCGTGCTTAATCTCATAGACGATAGAGCCCGTTCTCCTGAGTTCAAAAATATATAGATCTATCCATTTATTTTTTAAAATTGATGATATATTAGCGTTTTAATATTACCACAGCCTGGAGGCGAATATCTTAAAAACTGTAAAAGATAAATTATATCTTTACTTCATTAGATCTGAACAATGAATGTGTTGTGTTCAGATTAAAAACTCTGTATATATGACCTAAAGTTAAATGCGACAAAAACTATTTTTTCTTTAGGCTACAAGAAAATTTTTTTCTGAAAAATAATAAAAATGTTTCCCATATGGGAATATATATATATATATATATATATATATATATATATATATATATATATATATATATATATATATATATATATATATATATATATATATATATATATATATATATATATATATATATATATATATATATATATATATATATAACTTGGAGAAGCAATTTTTTTGTAATAATTTTTTTAACACTTCACTCGGCCGCTATTTCGTTTCGCAATATTGGATTTTTACCAAAATATTCCCATTTGTAATGTGCTGAACCCCATATGACCCTTAATTTTTGACAAAAAATTAAATTCAATTGAGCGAGTAGATTTTTAGCTATGCCGCGAACTCATAGACACAGCGACAGACAGACCGATGGAAGCGAGAAAACATGTTTTTTGGCATCTAGGCATCCAGAAACATAAAGATCTCAAAAAATTCGGAGAGTGATTTTTTCACGATTGCAATAAGTACGTACTTGCTTTTTACGAGGGAAGTAAAACCTGATTTATCTAAGCAAAATCGATTTTTTCGTGTTTAAGTCCTCATAAAAATTAAAATAATGAATAAATTTGTCAAATTATATTTTTTCCCTCACTTTTAGAGATAATTTAAAGTATTTAGATCGTTTATAGCACTCTAGATTTAAAAATTAAATTTACTTTTTTTTCTGTGACATGTTTCGCAATTTTTTAGTATCAAAACATTTACTCCAACTATTTCTGATTTTAATTTGACTATTAACGGTTTACGCATTATCAAAATATACGCCTAAGAAATCCAAAATTTAATCGCCGCGAGACATGACTTAGATTATTTTCAATGTAAATTTAAAACAAATCGGTTTGACCGTTCTCAGGTTATCGTTCGACAAAATTTTACTTACATACAAACACATTCGTACAGATAGCATATTTTTTTCTTTAGAAATATCTTTTTTTTATTCTAAGGAATCTAAAACGTCGATTAAAACCAACTGATACCTATTTTTTTAACATTTTCGCGACTATAATACTTTCCCTGCACAGATTATATATTAATAACATAATATACCGGCTAGAAGTACTTGTGTTCATGTTCTTACTACACCAAATTTCATTCCACTCTAATAATTTGGTTTGAACATACAGGGAAAAACAATTTAACCATTTGCATCTTAAAAGTTACGCCTTTTGACACCCTTTGCAACATTTTTGTTCTTTTCTATTCCATTCTATTCCAAGGAATCAGCCATCAAGGGACGGCCATATTTTTTGAAACACCTTGTATGTGTTTTCAAGGATAAGAATCCTTAAATTTGGAAATCACATTTTCATCCCCTCTACCGCCGCCTTCGCCTTAGCCATTCTTAACCTCAATGTGCTCTACTCCGGAAAAAATAATAAAATTATCTTTTCCGTCATTTTCAATTACAACCCCAAATAGTGGCGGCGCGTCAGATATTCAAGAGTGTGTTCTGCAATAAAAATACGCAAGCAAAAAACCACTGTCATGTGGTGTCAGGTGGTTATACGTTTTATTTCTACTTGAACCACTAACTTCAATGTTTATTTGTGGTGTCAGTGACAAAAGCAAAACACAACTGGGGAACTAACAGTTTTAACTGTCATGGCAACTAGATCTGGTCTAACTCTTAAACCTTCTTAGTGAATACGGAGGTTCATGCCCAGCGTGTTCACCAAATGATTATCTATCTGCTGCGTTTAAGCTATATTTTCTGTGAAAATACCTATTTATTTAAAAAAAAAACAATAATAACCGTGTATCGAGTTTGTAAATGAGTTCCTTAAGGAATTAAACGCATCTTTTGATGCTAGTTTAACGAAGCGACACAAGTTAAAACTTGATAAACAACGAATGTTGGCTGCCCGACTAGAAAAAACATTTTGTATAAATGCGGTTCTCACCAACTTTAAATACACCAATTAAAAATATCGTAACTCGATGAGTAAACCACATGTTTTTTTTTTACTTGTGGGGACAAACTTTGCAGTAATGTTTGCAATATTCTAGAAATCTGATATTGTTAAGAATTCTCCAATATTTATTGAGTTCTATAATTTAGAGTAAAGGATATATTTTTTGCAGTTAAGCGGATATCTTAAAAGATCAAAAGTAAAGCAAGTTATGGCAGATTTAGCGTTGTCCCAAGTATCGAATAGATGTGTTGAGAACTTAACAAAAAGTGAATATAGAAGGCTGATGATTGGTATTCAACTTATAAAGGATCCAGGTAAAATATTGTGAATAATATATCTTAACGAAGTATGGTAAACAATATTTTATTATTTCAGTTATTTTGCTGTTGGACGAGCCGACATGGGATTTAGATCCTCTAAACACATATCTGGTTGTATCTATTTTATCAAACGCTGCCAAAAAATATGGATCTGCTGTAGTGCTAACGATGGAAAAACCACGATCTGATGTATTTCCCTTTTTGGACAGGGTTTTATATCTTTGCTTAGGTACAAAATCAATATTAATAGTATTTAGAGGACATTTAGTTATTACTTTTTTTAGAACTGTAATATGCGTTTTAATAATTATAATTTATTTTAAGTAGAATAAAACTTTTATTTTTTTATAATAATTTACTCCGGGAACTTATAACAGACAAAGAAAAAATCGATTTTAATCTCCATTATTGCACAGAACCTGCTTATTAAAAAAAACATTGCTCAAATGCAATTTGTTGCGATATAAAATTTCAAAAAATATTAATTCGAAGAATAAAATATCTAGATATTATTAAAGATAAATAGGCGGTATTACATTCAATTAGGCTGTTTAATTAATGATAGACCCATTTTTATGCCTTTATTTTTGGTTTATTATCTTGTTTTGGCCGGTTAGCATCTTCGACCATCTTCAGGTAAACAATGAATATTGTTAAGAGGTTACATAGATTATACTTATCTGAGTTCATTGTTGCATGATGCAGGTGTAGTTATGCTTTCAATGCTGCATCTATATGGGTCTTAATCTAAACTTACAATAATCTAATAGATTTTTAAAAATATTTCTAGAAGAACCACAGGATAAAAAGGAAATTCAAGCAGCATTAATTACAATAAAAATCTCGGATATTTTAATGAGCTCTCTAGCTATAAGCAATATATGAACTGCAGACCCATAGATATAACAATGAAACTGACTGCATCCGCCACATATGTTCCGATAACCGCTTAACTTATTCAATATTAACCTGAAGATGGCTGGAGATTCTAACCAGGTAAAATGAAATAATAATTAAAAAAATCTGTAAATTCTTTATATCACACTTTACTTTTGCCCAAATTTTGAAGTCTATTCAATAAGTAGTTTCTTAAAGATGTTTTTTTCACATTTTGTGAGATCGCCATATAGGAATTTACCAAAATGTAAAGTAAAAAAAGTAAAATATGCATCCCCATATAACCCTAAATTTTTTACCAAAATTTGATGTCAATCAGATAAGTAGTTTTTGGGCTATGCCGCGTACAGATAGAACGACCGACTGACAAACTAACGGAAATGGGAGAACATGTTTTTCGGGGTCCAGGTATTCTAAAACGTAATAATGATGATATAAAAGTACCATCTTCCAAGAAATGCTGTTTCGTGTTTTGGATGTTGTTGATTGTTTATCTGTTGATTTAGTTTACTTAAATTTAAAGGACATTTTTTATTTAAGGCGACACGGTATATGCTGGAGGAACCAGACAAATGCTGGAGTATTTTGATGCAATCGAGTTTCCTTGTCCACAGTTAGAAAATCCATTAATGTATTATCGTAAGTAATAATTCCAAATTTATTTGTGAGCTTTTAATAGTATATTACGTACCTAGGTGGAAAGTGTTTGATTCTTGTCGAGAGAAAACAATGGTTTACCGAGGTTTACTCGTGACACGGAATGAAACCTTTTCACCCAGATTTGTACACTATTTTATTTACAACTATACCTTTTAAATTCAAATGACTTTTTTTGCGATAAATATAACTATGCGAGAAAGTAACAAAGTAACACTCATGTAAAACCACAAGCTTCTCCACCATCAAGAAATAAATTTGACAATGGTTACTATGGTACTAAACAAGCCAAGCATACAAACCGAAATTGGTTGCATTTTTGATACACTGTCATCAAAAAAGCGTTTCCGAAGACAATTAAGAAGATAGTACGCCTCCTCAATTGAGAAAAGCCGCGGAAAGTTTGGAAAAAAATTAAATGATTAAATAAAATTGAAATATTTTCGTTATTCGATAAATATCGGCATTTACGTGGGTGGAAAGTAACATTTACCCAGGTAGACAGTGATCACTTTCCACCCAGGTAAATGTCATTTTCCATCCGGATAAATGCTGGTTTAAAAGTCAGAAATATGTTTCATTCAAACTTTTAAAATGTCAAAAATGTCAACAATACATAATATGTGCCTGTATAGAAATATTTATTAACAATCTCTTATTATCTAAAGTAATGACTACGTTAATTTTATGATTTGTTGCAATTTCGTTACATTTTAAGCAAATTTCAAATATTAGATTGTGTAAGAAATGTTGAGCTATATAGAGTAAAACACTGCATTGTACTCAAGTCTTCGTGGTCTGTGCGGAGATAAAAAAGAACCTAGCTTAAATGAAACTGAGCAGGATGTACAGCGTGTGCGAGGATTTGGGTAACACATGAACAACTTTTTTTATTTGTGATTTTAGGAGAAAGTTATTCATCATAAAAAATGCTTATCTATAAAATAAAATTCATCTAAAAAAAAATTTCATTTTATACACAGAGTACTAAATAAAACAAAAAAAAATGAATATCCATTTTTTGAGACAGTTCAATTATAGATCTTGCAAATACAAGTCAAAAAAATTGTAGCAGTTCTTTGATAATAGACTTAGATTTTGAGAAAATTAACGGTGAATATTTCAATATGACACATTTTTTACAAATTCACTATTAATTTTCCCAAAAACTAAGTCTACTATCAAAAAATCTCTTTAATTTGGCTGTACCAGAAAACTGAATTTCAATTTTTTTCTGTTTTGCAAACTTCTATTGTATTGCATTACACTTAATGTTTAGTATTATATTCAATGTGCTTTATTGGCGTAATGAGAAAAGATATTCGGTTTTTAAAAGTTTCCTGCAAATTTGTTGGTCACCAGTTTAAACTTAAAGCTTATTTGAGGCAAGAACTCTTTTACGAGATGTGAATTAAGACTGCATTTTTTTTAAATTCATCTTCCAAAATTTACAAAAACCAATTTTTGCCAATCCATAATTTTCTTAACTCATCCACGACGCTTCAAAATTCATGAAATAACTTTAAAAGATTTTTCTAACATGAATACATATGCTTCTCCAAAATTACCCTGTAAAAATGGTTTTTATTGTACAGATTGTCCCAAAAACTAACACCATTCCAAACCATTTTTTAAAAGGTGTATCTTATGCATATTTATTACTTAGATTTACATATTGAACTTTGTAGATAATAAAAATATATAGTTTTTTCTATTATACAGGGCGTTTTAAAAGTTATGACCTCATTTGTCAAACATTTTAGTACTATACAGCTTTAATTCATGTTAAAAACTTTGAAAAGTGATGTATCTAAAGAAATAAGTAAAAAAGTCATGTAAACAGGGATCTGCAAGCTTTTATTTTCAAAATACAGAGTGTTAAAATGTTGATATTTTTTTTGTTATTTGATACAGTTCGTCTATTTCTAGAGATTTTTAAATCAAATTTAGTAAACAATATATAATGACTAATGCGACTTAACGAGTGTTAGGAAAATCTACAAGGTATTATTTTATTCTACCATTCATTCTATTCATCCTCTATGAACAGTTTGCTATGACGTCCTTGGCCATTTCAAAGACAAATTCCTAATTCTGTTATGTAGCTTCTTATTCCCTTTTTTTTTCGATATATTGCATCTCCGAAACTCTTTATTTTTTTCTGCTCTTATTTTTTGTTCATTAATTTGGGAACAAATTAAGTACAAACGATTATAGCTAGATGGTTAAAAGGAGAAAGTTGTAGAAAATGTTATTGCAAATTTGTTAGAAAATTTACATTTTCTCTGTTGCTCACCAAATACTAGTATTATGATTTTAGGAATAATGTATAAGACACAGTGTAAGACACTTTTTTTTAGAATAATCTGATGGAGATAAACTGAAAATTCTACCTCTTCCTGTATTCGAGATACATTAATTAATTTTCAAATTTCTTATGAACGCTATATTGGATTCTTGCGTTTTTTAAAAAAGCGCGTTAAGAGCTTTCAAATGATGTACTACAAGTCGAAGATTATTATTTTTCTTGTTCTAAAAACCAAAATTACTGCTTTTTCATAGAAGGCTTTGATCATGCCTGGTCACCATAATGAAACAAAAGAAAGCTTTATTCGCCTTTGTTGAATTAATTTCAAATTCTTTCATTTATTTGTATTTTTACATTAGTTTATCTAGTAGTATGGCCGGTACTTACTCCAACGAAATGCATTTAAGATTCTTAGGTACCAATTATGGTTCTTTTTCTAAACCTAAACTCAAGACTTACTTAAAGAATAATGATGAAAGAGATGCAGTTATCAAAAAAAATCAGAACAAACAACAATTCCGAAATCTATTGCACATTCGGTTCTAAAAAACACACTGCTTTCATCCATGTGAATTTCGTATAGTTCAGGGTCTTCACGGAAATGATTCTATCAGACAAATAACAACATTTTGTGATTGGTTTATAAATAAATGCAGGGAAGTACCTGATTTTCAGTCTAAAGTCCTTTGGACAGATGAAACGCGATTTACAAATTGTGAAATATTCAAAAAACATAATTATCACTACTAGGGCCCAGAAAATCCGCATAATTTAGAAGAAAATCGATTGTAAACAAGATTTAAATTTAATTTGTCGAGTGGCATTATAAATAATTTGGAATAAGTCCTTAGATTACCACTTTAACTCAATTGTGCAACACCTGATTGCAGCAAGATGGCTGTCCAGCTCACAATACTAGAGAGGTTACAATACTTTACACCTCCCGATTTTTATTTATAGGGATTCGGGATAGGAAAATAAGATGTATGAATTTTTTCTACCAGTAAATCGCAAAGAATTGGAATAGAGGGTACGAGATGTTCTTATTAGGATCAACGGGAACACCGTAAGGGGTAGTTACCCGTAAAGTTTTAAGGCTGTGTGAAGAATGTGTGGGGAAATGGAGGTAGACATGTGTCATGAGTTTTTAAACATTTTTTATGAATTTTCAATCAACAGTGTTGCTTAATTTAATAATTAGTTCAGCGTTGAAAAGTATGCCTTAACTATCTATTGTTTCATTGTGACGGCCAAACGTAATCAAAACCTATCTAAGAAATGCAATATATTTGTATATTTTTTAACACATCTCTGATTTTAATATTGTTCTTTGTTGCATTTGTCAACGCAGTAATGTCAGATAAATTAACTAAAGCTAATTTAAAACGCACTCAAGCGGTTGGAAGAAGTACATAAAACAGGACTGTAGGCCGTTTCTGATGACTCTTTAATATCAATTTTTTAAATGAGCGCATAATAATGTCATATCTGTAATTGACGATAGTGATTTTGCAAAATATGATGAAATGCGGCTTGGTGCAGATAAAGCCTATTTTAATATAAAATCTTTAAACCACGATTCTTTGTTAAGCAATCAAGTTTTTCAATTTGCTTAGAAATAAGCTGGTTCTACTTTTGCTTCTCTCGCAAAAATGGTTGTAGAGCTTCCCAAGTTTAATTTATGATAACTTTGACTTATGGAACATTGAAAATGTTTAACACCAGCTGACGTCATTAGACAAGAAACCGTTGACTTTAGTTAAGGCCATGCCTCTTACAGAAATTGACTATTCTGTGGCCTATAACATGCTGTTCAAACGTTATCAAAATAAACGCATTTCAGCTACTCAATATTATAACAAGCTTTCATGCTCCGTCTAATCAAAAGGCGTCCTCCAAGTAACAAATTTTAGATACTTTTTTCTAGGAATATCGCGGCCTTTAGATTCTTAAATTTTTCTGTTGGACATTGGATTTTTTTTTGTTTAATTTGTTGATAAATAAACTTGAAGTAGATATCAAAGATATTCGAGGTAATTTTCAAAAAATTTGTATATTTCTGGATTTGGGGTCCATGGTAAATTTTATTTCCGAGTCTTGCGTTTGGCGACTTGGTCTCAAATGTAAAAGTTTTTTTATTCCTGTTGTAGGTTTAAATGAAATGTCTACTTCCACTAAAAGTGGCTTTACACAGTGCATAATAAAATCATGCGGTCATCCAAATCCCCTGCTTCCTTTGAAGCTATTATCATAGCAAAAGTTTATTCTAACCAACCTAAGATTCATATTAATCCTGCCGAAAATGAACAGATTAAATACTTAAAACACCTACCAATAGTAATTTTTACTCGCCAGGTCATATCTACATGCTTATTGGTGCCGAGTTTGTACCTCTTGTATTCAGATCTGGTCGTATTGTTGGTTCTAGTCAGCCTGTTATTACCAAAACCTTGAAGTCTCGGCGATTTTCATCCCATAAGCATGTCAAAAATTCTAGAAAATTCTCTAAAAATAAATTCCTAAACGCTAATCATATTCTCCCTTCTACACAATCAGGATTCAGAGCTAGGCACAATACCTCAACAGCTCTTCTTAACGTAACAGACGATATTTTCATGGCAAAGGCAAAAATACATTTTTAGTTATATTAGACTTTAGTAAGGCCTTCGATACATTGAATTACGCCCTAATGAATGTAAAATTAAAATATTTTGGTATTGGAAAGGAAGCTCTAACGTTTTTCAGAAGTTACTTTGATAACAGGCGGCAGTGGTATATAATCATATTGTCTCGGAATTTGAACACGTCTCCAGAGGTGTTCCACAGGGAACCATACTGAAACCAATTATGTTTTTTATATACACGTCTGATTCAAATAAAATGATGATAACCAACTTTACATATCTTTTAGGTTAATTGATTTAGATACACCCATTGACAATATTAATGCAGATCTGCACTTAGTACATACTCCAAAACTCACCACCTTGTTCTAAATGAAAATAAAACACCGTTAATAGTTTTTTTTTAAAATAGCAACCAAATTATATCTTATCAGAATTTTAATATACTGTTAAATGGAACAAAATTAAACCCTACATACAGTTGTAAAAATTTAGGAGTTTTTATAAATAATAATTTAAGGTTTGAGAATCATGTTTCCTATCTTCTGCAAAAAAACGTACAGTAAACTAAGGATTCTTTATATAAATCAAGATATTTTAGATACCCGTATTAAGCTTAAATTGACTGATTCTTTAATTTTGTCACATCTTTCATATTGCATTGCTGTCTACTGGCCTGCCTTGGTGCAGAGGGACAAATTAAGTCTACAAAGATTGCAAAATGCCTGTATTCGTTTTAGTTATGGCTTACGTAAATATGACCACATCTCTGCAAGCTTCTCTTAGTCTGGATGGTTAAACCTAATTCACTGCCGTGATACGCGCTTTAACGACATATTTAGCGTCCCCAGACATAATTTGGCTTAATTGCAAGATTCCTTTAGTTATAATGCCGTTACTCTATTTAATAAACCCGCTAACGTCAGAGAGCCCCAAAGCCCTAATATGTTTCGGAGAAAAGTGAGTGAGTTTGTAAGACGACAGAGAGAGTAACATTGGAAATATTCGTATGTTGTATTATTAAATACAATGTGTGTATGCGGAAATGATTTAAAAAGTTTCTGAATTGTTCTGTTTTGCGCATGTGGTTAGCCATGAAATATTAACTATAAATAATAATTTTAGTTAAGGGAGTTGTATAAGAGCAACATTGTTGGATGCCGCCCCATTATTCTTTAATTATTTTTAACTGGAAGGTTTATGAAATAAAAGACATTTTATTATTATTATTATTATTATTACTATTATTATTTAACCTAAACTGACTCTGCTACGTCATCGCGTTATTACGCCGGCTGTCATAGACCTTTGGCCATATTATTTCAGTGCATTTTCAGTTGATGTTTTAAAGTGTTTGCGGATTTCTGTGTCCTTTTTTGTAAAACATACAAATATAAAATAAAAAACAGAAATAGCAGCATTTTATGATTTTTTGTGAGCAATACATAAAAAAATCTCAGTCCACATTTTCTAATCTTTTTAAATTATAATTTTAAATTATTTCAGCGGGAATATAACTTCTGCAAATTACACCAATAATTGACCATGGCAACTGATCAAATTAATAAGTGAAAATATAACTGTGAAAAAAATTGCAGCTATGCTTGCTGTCAAATTATTTTGTTAGTTGTTTTATATTATGGCGTAAATAAACATCCAAATTAGTTTAAAATTTAATTTCCACTTGCGATATTCTTTATCAAAATATCACTCGTGCAACAAAATTTAATGAATAAAAGCATTCGTGCATATCAAAAAAAATAGTTGCCAAAAAAGTTTATACAAATTTTCAGACATTTGTATGCACTTGTGATATTTCTACTGATAATATTACCGGTATCTTCAGTTCCATGCTAAAGATCTTTATCCGTTATGAGAAAGATTTTAAATTAGTTGAGATTGAAATGGGCCAAGACCAGTTCACTAATATGTCATTAATCTATATCAAAAACGACAACAACGTAAATCTAGACAAAATAATCGAAATTTTTACTACAAAAAGAGTTTTTCAACTAGAATAAGGCTATATTTTCTTTAAAATCTACGCACGCAATGACGTCACTGCGCGAACCGGACGCAATTGAGACCGTCTAGATATCATACCTTCCATTTATTATGTCATGGGAAAAACCGGTCAGTTCTTTACGACATTCGCATGTAGAATGGCAGCACTTGTTCACTGTCTGCGTAGATTCTGACAATTTTCTCATTGAACAATCTGTCGGTATTTGTGAATTAGTAGTAAGTTTAACTTAACCGATGCTGATATGTATATCTCTCTCACACAGTAAAGCGAATGCTTTTCTATGAGATGAAATTTAACTGAAACTAGGATTTAATTAACATTTAAACTCAATCCTTTAGGCAAGTTAACGCGACCTTGTACATCTAGCGTAGCCATCTCCATCCTTTTACTTATTATATATTTTAGGACGGATTCCGGTTCCAGTATGGTTTCGGTTTCATCTTTCATATTAACCGGTTATCTCAAAAATCGGTTATTGACGGAACACGGTTCCTGAAAATAACTGAAATTTCATTGATTGTAGGGTAATCGATGTTTGACCTGTCGATTAGTTGACAGGTGTTCCGTTTTTAGTGGGTTTCTTATAAACCGTTGCCAGAGTTCTATCAATCGGATCGATTAACCAGGTTTTGAAACGGAATACGGCCTTAGCGTCTACCCGAACATGATGGTGCTAATGCGTGTTTTACCGAAATACCTTTGTGTCTGCGGAAATCCCCGGAACCCCAGTAAGTGGCGCTAGGTGTTACATTTCGCATGTAGTACTGATCCAGTCTGATTGATTTTGTCATATAGAGCAATCTGTTAGTTCGTTTCAGATCTCCCTGGGTACAAGCCTGTCTGATGTAATTTTGCACCTGCAAAAATTATATATTTTTGCAGTTTTTCAGATATCTTTTCCGGCCAAGAATTTTCGATAAGGATGTGTAAAAGCCCATTTTTGTATTTAATCTCAAAATTTTGCTGTAGTTTACTGGCCCTTCGGTCACCACAGGGTTGGCAGTTGGCTAATCGTGGGTCACCCAAATATTCACTTAGTTGAAGATTTTTGATGTAGGCGCCTGCCAAGAATTAAAATTCATAGCCAAGGGTGATATAATATTTACATGTAGTTGTTTTTCAAGAAGCAATGTTCCCAACCTTGCTTAATTGATGACGGAATATTCCTGTTTTTGTCAAGCATACCTTTAGATATTTGTAAACATACCCAAAGCAGAATCTTAATTCGTCATTGGTTTCTCAACCCAACCCGCGTTCAAGTGTGTGAAAGTGCTTTAGGAATGGTGTATGGTTATATTGGTTTTTAGGATGAACGAAACTTTCACCTATTTAATCAACATAGTGTTGCACGAAGCACATCCTTAATAGAACGACCATGTGCGGGAATGAAAAAACCCCAATACTGTATAAGCTGGATGTATGCCGCTAATTCCTGGTACTTTGAAGGATCGGAATTTTTGTTTTCTTATTTCTTCTTTATGGATTTGTCATCTTGCCAAAGCGTAGTAGAGAATAGATCTTTATAGGCCAGGATGCTTTGAAAGCTTTATTTCTGGCGATTGATGCAGTGCTAACATGCTACACTTTATCGTTGGGTACTCAGATTGGAGCTCCTTTCACGTTTTTCTTAAGGTAATTTTAGTATTTAGTCTCGTTACTATCCCGCGGGCTTCAAAATACATTTAGGAGTTTAAAAGTATTTTGGTACCTGATTTCTAAATAAAGAATTGTAAAAAAATTTAAAGGTGGTACAATATTCATTTTTAGAACAGATTTTGGTTAATAAGAATAATAAAACTTAAGCAACAGCTTGTATATTTTTGCTAAATTGTACCTTTTTCTAACTAATTTTAGGAATATTCTTTGGACATTACTAGAATGTTACAAATATACTTTCAATTTTTAGTATGCCTTTCAACTGTCGATCGTCGATCAAGGGAACGATTTTTGGAAAGTAATCACCAAATTGTAGAACTAGTAGAGAAATTTAAAATTGAAGGTAGTATGTACAGGAAAGGAACTACTGCAAGTCCGACTCACCCACCTGAGTACAAGATTCCGCTATTATTAGGAAAAATTGGAGCCTGTAGTGTGGCGTGGACCATTTACATGTAATGATTGGGAACCATTTCTACTTTTTTAATTGTTGAAGACATTACTTAGTTTTTAGAAAAAACTTGACTTCCACAACATTACCTTCGGGCTTTATGATTTAACTTGAAAATTAAAGCCAGAAGTTTAAAATACATTAATTTGCCATGCAATTCATTATACAAGAATATTTTTAACGAGATCAAGTATATATACGTATATATATATAATATATATATATATATATATATATATATATATATATAAGTATAAATACACTCAAATCGAGTTGTAGTGAAGTTTAATAATCACCCCCCCCCCCCCGCACACTCTTTAGTCAATAAATTTGTTTAATTCGGACATATCTAATACATAACGTTGATCACTGTTTTTAAGAGAAAAATAGGTTTTTAGTCATATTTTTATAAATACAACCTTCGATACAACCTTTAGCGGTACAGTTGAGGGTTTGCAATTTACACTAAGAGTAAAGTAAATTTAATGTTCTTTTTAGCTAGATTGGGTTCATTTAAAAATAATAAGAACATTTTAAAAAATATGTCAGTTTTTTCAAAAATCGGTCAATTCAAAATATAATATAATAATTTACCCGGACATGCAACGTACCACATAAAAACGGTCCTTTTCAATCAAAATTATGTTATACCGTGCCCAATTTCTTCTTAATTGTATAGAATGACCACTAAAGGGAAAACTGCGGTGGGAAGAAATATCAATAATATGTAAATAAATAATATATAGGAATCGTTCACAGCAAGCAAAAATTTACTGCGATAACTATTGCTATTATTTTAAGAATGAACATGTAAGATATGTTTTCCATACATTAAATAATTCATAGTATAATACCTTTTAGGAGACTACTCACAGCTACCCTCTCCTTTAAGAAAACAGGAATCAAACAGTTATGTCTGAGATTATTTTTAATTCCATTATATTTCTCCATCTTGTGGATCTTTTACAATAACTTAGAAAATTTTCAACACACATTTATTTCCAGAAGTGGTTTCATATTAAACAGTTTAACTGGAGTTTATTTTCTGGGAGTTTTGAACACAGTTTTACTATGTAAGTATCGAGTGAACCCAAGTTTAATTATTTTTAGTTGATTATGTATACTAAAATTTATATTACCAAACACTAATTATACTTCGAAACAGACTGGCTACTCTGGCCATTGAGCTCCGCGGAAATCTCTTGATGGATCCCAACTATACTGAAAGATGGCAAATTTGAGATCCATTTAGAGCGTCTTCGATTTTTCATATGTTGGATCGTTTAGTCGGAGTAGTCATTTATACACCTAAATCGCAATTAACTTAAAACATTTTTAGATCCGAACTATCGAACGAGATATTTTCAAGAATCTCAGGAAGGCTTATATGGAGGAAATATATTTTTATTTACGTACAATTTGCTGTCGATACCATTTTCTTTTGTGTCATGTTTGGCAGCCGGGGCTATCGTTTTTCCGTAAGTTTCCTATCTATCCATCTACGCATCCCAATATAATAATTATTATTTTCCTTATTAAATATGAGATATTGTTATAATAAAAACTAATGATAATAATAATAATTGGAAAAATATCATTAAAGCAATAAATATATGGGCTATACCAATAATTAGGTACACGTTCGGTGTTTTGAGATGATGAGCTATGGATAGCTGCACATAATTAACAGAAGAATTAGAACCCTGATTACAGAAAACCGAGATCATCATCCTCGTTCATGCGTAGAAAGATTATATCTGTCACGAGGGATTATGGCAGAGAGTTGGCTGACCTAAAAATAATTCCGACCGTCAGGTAAAATCTGAAAAAATATTTTCACAATAAAAAGGAAATATCAGCACTGTATAACCTTATTTATCGATCAGATAATTATTCAGCACTGAAGTTAAAAAAATAGGAGCCGAGTGGTTTAGTAAGCCCTTACACGAAAAGTATCCATTAGCAGATAACTATTTTTAGAAACAGAAATGTTTATTACTGGCACACAAGATATCGTAATATCATCCAAAAATTATAAAAAATATATCCAGAAATTACCTCTAGAAAACTATCTATGCCAGATGTACCAAAAATGGCACCACATAATCTCGTGGTCCAGACCATAGCCAATACAGAATATGTGAAACGACACGATCTAAAAGCAAATATAGTTCATCAAAAACTTTTCAATATTTGCCAGCTAGAAGAGAATCTACAATATTAGAAGTATATCCCAGAACCAGTAATGGAGAATACAAAATGCCGACTTTATTGGGATACTACCATAGTCATGGATAAACTAGTAACTAACAACAGGCCGGATATAACACTTTTGGATGAAATTAACAAAGTGGCATGTTTATACTATCATACCTGCACCAAAAAAAAACGAAAACAATCAATAAATATTGTGAGCTAAGCGAAGAATACGAAAAATTAAAAAATATTAACGTTAAAGGCCGTCCACACAATACCGCTAATTATCTCAGCCACAGGAATAGTGTCAAAGAAGCTTTTGCAGTAACTAAAACAGATAAACATTGATGATTACTTTGAACATGGAAAGGTCCGTTATTTTAAAAAGATGTAGTGAGTAAAAAACCCCACAACGGTAGCCCTGTAAAGGAGGAGGAGTAATAATAATAATAATAAAGAGTGTGGTATACAAGTATATGAGAAATGGTTCAAGCACTATCCAGATCCTGTGATTAACACCCCTGACATCACCATCATATGGGACACTCAAGTACATACAGACCGAGCCATCGCAGTAAACAAGCCAGATGTCATAGTCAAAAACAAGAAATAGAATAACCTCCGACTACAACATCATTCAAAAGGCGGCTTAAAAACAACTCAAATACAAGGACCTCCAAATTGAAATCCAGCGACTGTAAATAGAAACCGTCATCGTACCAGTAGTGCTAGGATCCACAAAACTCATATCTCACTCCACCTGTGAAGCCATTAAACAGCTACCCGGAAACCAGAAGTTGCTGACTCTACAAAAAGCCGTTGTGTTGGGAACAGCCCGCATAGTATTAAAACCGAAGTCATGATAGAAATACCCTAGGTACACGGTGTGTACTTGATGTGTGTGATGTCGAGTATAGCTACTGCAACAACCCCACCACCCCTTGTGGCAACAACCACCGACGCCACTTGCACAGCTCTCGCTGTTTCTGGGGAGACGTACGTCACCAATCCTCAGACCAGAAAGGCTGGAAAGCCAAGGAAGCGTATGAAATGAACACCAGAAATGAATTGCTTCATAATGCGGTCCTATTATAAGATTATTAGAATTGAGACCAACTTACCGGACCGGCCTTCATAGTGCTTTCCTTCAGAAATACCCAGATCTTCAGAATATCACGGAGCAACGCATTGATGACCAACGGCCAGTAATTGTCCGGAATAAACTTTTGGTTGAACCAATCCTGGAACAACTTAAAGGAGAGGTGCAGCTTGAACTTGAGAACAAACGCGTTGGGTCTATAGCTCCGCATACAACAGAGGAACCCGAGGAGGAAGTGCGAAATGAAGAAAACATAGGCGAAAATGAATCTACAGGACAAGACATCATTGACAGAGCCAACAACACCCAGGACAATGAAAAAATATTAGTAGTAGTTATTTAAGGAGAGAAGCGCCTCCTCCTCCTCATTATGCATCTACTCCTCCTCCCTGTCATTTTAAAATTATATCTATTCCTCCTCCTCTCTGACATTAAAAACTATTTAATCGAGTTCGTTAACTTAGCCTTGTCGCCGAAGGTTATTTCTTTAAGCTATGGCCAATAATATAGTATTACTTCGAGAGACTCCCCTCTTAACGTTAAAGCTTAAAAGGGGTAAATACGATTTTGCTGCTTCAATTTAAAGTTGTAAATGTAAAGTAACAAACATTTCTGAAACTTGTCAAATGTCTAAAAGAAAAAGGGGCTCTCGAAGAGTTTTAAAGCAAGTAAAATTAAAAAGAAATAAAAAAGAAAATAAAGTGACAGAAGAAATTTCCGATGAGCGTCCTATTTGCTATATCCCTTTAAAAAAATGAAGAAAGATGCAGACCTAGTTCTTGTGATCATAAATTTTGCGTTAACTGTTTAGTCGAGTGGACCGTGGACAGTTTTTTAACGTGTCCATTGTGTAGAAAAGACTATTGCTTTATCATTTTGTTATTTAATTCTGAAATCATTCCTTTGCATTATTGCCACCTTATGAAATTTAAAAACTTGAATCTTAGTGAAGTGAAAGTTTATTTTAAGAACATTTTAACTCTATAAACATGGCTAATGTGAACGAAATTTTACCGGATGAAGTATTGGAAGTGGTGAACTTTTATGACTGTGTAAACGTCAACCTTGCTGAAGGAGAACGTTTGGAGCTTCAAGATGTAAATAATTTTATTTCAAATGACATTGAATCGGGTGATTCAGATCTAGAATTTGACCAAGCTGATAAAAATGCAACGGCAAAAAAGGCGTTAGTACCGATTTTTCGTGAACATTTCATAGATAAAATATTTTGTATTGTTCAAAGTTGTGTAATAGTTCGTACGGTATTAGACACAAAAAAAATACATTATGTTATTTTTGTTATTACATACATCAATTGTCTCTTAGAAATGGTTCTCACGAACATATAAACACTCATTATAAACGAAGTGTTAGATATTCAGATTTAGATATTAGATGTGCAATTTGTTCGAAATCATTGTATCAGATGATATTTCCAGACATTTGTGTTTTTTGTAATGTAAATACAATTCAAATAGAAGTTGACGAATTTCCAAAAACGTAATTTATTTTTTAGTTTTAACATTAAAAAGTATTGCCTATAATCTGGACCATTCATATGTTTATGGAACTATTATACTAAGGGCTGATATTTTCATCTCCATATAATTCTATTCGATTGATATTTTCCATGGTTACAATTTCCCAAACAATCGTTTCCACGGTAAATATTTTAAGAATAAAGTTATTTGGGGATGAAAATATTGCCCGTAAAAATAGGATGTACAATTGTGATCATAAATTTTGCCTTAACTGTTTAGTCGAGTGGACCGTTGACAGTTTTTTAACGTGTCCATTGTGTAGAAAAGACTATTGCTTTACCATTTTGTTATTTAATTCTGAAATCATTCCTTTGCATTATTGCCACCTTATGAAATTTAAAAACTTGCATCTTAGTGAAGTGAAAGTTTATTTTAAGAACATTTTAACTCTATAAACATGGCTAATGTGGACGAAGTATTGGAAGTGGTGAACTTTTATGACTGTGTAAACGTCAACCTTGCTGAAGAAGAACGTTTGGAGCTTCAAGATGTAAATAATTTTATTTCAAATGACATTGAATCGGGTGATTCAGATCTAGAAATTGACGAAGCTGATAAAAATGCAACGGCAAAAAAGGCGTTAGTACCGATTTTTCGTGAACATTTCATAGGTAAAATATTTTGTATTGTTCAAAGTTGTGTAATAGTTCGTACGGTATTAGACATAAAAAAATACATTATGTTATTTTTGTTATTACATACATCAATTGTCTCTTGGAAATGGTTCTCACGAACATATAAACACTCATTATAAACGAAGTGTTAGATATTCAGATTTAGATATTAGATGTGCAATTTGTTCGAAATTATTGTATCAGATGATACTTCCAGACATTTGTGTTTTTTGTAATGTAAATACAATTCAAATAGAAGTTGACGAAGTTCCAAAAACGTAATTTATTTTTTAGTTTTAACATTAAAAAGTATTGCCTATAATCTGGACCATTCATATGTTTATGGAACTATTATACTAAGGGCTGATATTTTCATCTCCATATAATTCTATTCGATTGATATTTTCCATGGTTACAATTTCCCAAACAATCGTTTCCACGGTAAATATTTTAAGAATAAAGTTATTTGGGGATGAAAATATTGCCCGTAAAAATAGGATGTACAATTTAAGACATGCTTGTAACATTACATCTACAACTTTAAATTTACTTGCAGCTAATACAAAACAAAATATAGAATGTTGTTTTTTATTTATTTTTATACCTATGTCAGAATCCAGATGCCGACATTCGTAAAAATACAGCTAACCGAAATTTATAACATTTGGATATTATTAAGGTTATATTTTTCAAATAATTCTAAATTAGTGTTATATAGCCTTTTTATGGCATTATTACATTCACTTTAATAAAACAACTCCCAGTTAATAAGTGTGGAGCTTATTAGGTGACTAAAAAGACGCGTATATTTTTTAAGCTATATACAAATACAAATCAATATATGTTTTAATTGTTATGTATGTAAATTAAAAAAGGGCCTGGTGTGTTATTTTGTCTATCTGTAATTACTGAAATATTGTTGAAAACCACAATATAAAATACTATTAGTAAACACTATTATTTTTAACTGCGCTATTACTAGATCATTTAAATTTGCTTTTCCGAATTTCTTTAAGAGACTATAAATTTACTAAAACGACGTGTGCATTGTATTAAGCACTTAATTAAAACATAATGTAACCAAAATATTACAACTTATTAAACTTTGTTTAAATTTTGTATAAATATTTGTAAAATACTTCTAATTTTATTTTCTCTAAAAATAGTTCTTTTTCACTCTTTTCACTTGTCTTTAAGCATTTTAATAGTTTAACAGACTGTTCCTATTTTTCTAAATATGTAGTTCTAGTAAATGTTTTTGTTTCTATATATATTAAACATGTTAGGTATGTGAAATAAACAAAGCAAAATTTGCCACAAATATTACATGTGCAAGTCAATTAGCAGTCAATTAATAATCAAAACTTGACGAAAATATTATTACTTACAGTTGACTAGATACATGCAGATTCCATAAAATGATTTGTGTAATAATTTAATTGTCTCTAAAAAATCGTCTTCACTATTTTTTTATTATCTCTATTATCTCTCTCTATATTTTCCTGACTTATAAGAGGAATCTCAGGTCCACTGGTCGAAGAAATTTCATTTATTTAAGGTGGTAAGCGGACATGTGAACGGGGTCATGTTTAGAGAGTTGCATGTAGGCTATAGCATTGACCTTTAATAAACCAGTCTAGAAACCTTCGATTTCTCTTTATAAACTCGACTGTCTTATGCTTTTAGTTAAGCAGTTCTTCTAGGCCATAGCATTGACCTTTAATAAAGCAGTCTAGAAACTTTCGATTTCTCTTTATAAACTCGACCGTCTTATGCTTTTAGTTAAGCAGTTCTTAAGTTTCGTTTAAGTCGTAAGACGTATTTGTCGAGTTAAAACATTTCCCGTTCTTTCCGTTCCGTTTCATATCAGATTATTTTTACATTTTTACAAATTTACAATAATGGAGAGTAAAAAACTTCAAATTTTGCAAAATGTGTATGTTCCTGCAATTCTAAATTCAAGCGATAATTTAAGACAAAGGTGCCGATCTTTCAGGGACATGGTGCAAGCTATGTTAGAAAATAATGCTCGTTTACAACTTAATTCTAAAATAAAAAAAATATTGTTGAAGAGAACAAACAACTAATTCTAATACTATCCTGACCCAAGAGCTAATTAATATTTTAGAGGACAATAATTCTAATCCTATTGACGAACCAACTGACGAAATTTTAGAAGACATATCTAAATTTAAAGATTACTTGGGTATAGCATCTTCAAAAAACAAATCATGCAATATCTCTTCTCAAAATTCTAATTCAAATTTAGCAGGCGTTGTATTTAAACCAGAATTAGTAACTGAGGGATTAAGCAACAATCTCTTAGAAACTAATTCTGATTTAGATATATTACAATTTAATGAAGACGAATTTTTAGAGGTTCACTCACAAAATTTAGAAGACATAACAAAATCGAAAGACTATTTAGGTATATATTCGGCCGACAATCATGACAGTTCAAATTCAGAAGATTTTAATTTTAATATCGATACCATACCTTGCGATAACAATTTGCAATTTTTAAATTTTACTGAAAATGTTTCAAATTCCAAATTTTCTGTTGACCCCTTTACCAACAATTGTTCTAATGAACCCACTTTCTGTGATAATAGATCACCTTCTGGTTCGAATTTCTCAGTTGGTCGAAGCAATGACATTTTCAAAAATATTTCACCTCCGAATTTCACTTCTGTTTTATCTGATTCTGATAGTGATATCACTTGCGGGCAGAGAAGTCCAATTTTTCTCCGAGGCTACCAGTATAGTAATATTTCTCAGGCAGAATTTACGCCTAATGAAAATACAAATTTGCAACTATGTTCTCCAGAACCATTTCCTCCAAAACCAAAAACATTTGAGCAATTTTATTTTCATATGACAAATTCGACGCAAACAGACAAACGATGCGTCAAAAAAATTCATTTTGGCATTAAAAGAAAAACTAAAAGTAGGGAATCACGGATTACTTTGTCAAAATTAAAATCTTTTGGCTTTTGTCTAAACAACTTGTTTGACTCCCAATTAAAAAATAATTCCATCGATAAGGAACAAGAGGAAATTTGGAATAGAATTAAATGTATATTTGATGGGTGGGCAGATTCTATGGATTAAAAAATATTCACACATTTTTTTTTATCACCCCCTCACCCCTATAACCTTCTTTAAAATCCTATTTAAGTTTTGTTCCTACAGTTTTAACTCAGTACGTAAGAAACTTAATGACGGCTTCCCAAGAAGAGAAGTAGTTAAGGCACATTTTTTTTTTACTTCAGCCCAAAATGAATCTTAAATGTTTAAACTGTAACAAATTTTTTACTAGAAGAGACAATTTAATTCGTCACATAAAAAATAAGTGTGTAAAAGTATCAGCAAGGGGCAAACAACAACTAGAAGTTTTGGAAAATTCATCGCAGCAAAGATTGAAAAAGAAAGAAGGTAAGAGTTTATTTTTTATAGTATATTCTAAATTTTTTTTGACGTCTGGCAACGCAAAGCAATACTTTGTTTTTAAAACTCATATTACCTATTACATTATTTTATATATTCAACTTGTAAAATTTTTCTATACTTAATACAGAGTGTTTTCAATTAAAGTGACGAAATTTTATTGGTATACATTTTGTTAAATATAAGTACGCTATTATGATTGCAAATTCACCAATTTAAATTTAAGTTACGATTTGCAGTTTTAGAGTCATTTTAAGGCGTGAAATTTTCTATGAAATATTGACAGCAGTGAGTTCACTATTTTAAATTTATTTTTATGTCACTGCAGCACTTATTTTTGCACTGTAAACGAATTTTGAATTTACTTGGTGATTTTCTATTATAATGTTAAGTTATTTAGAGAATGCTCTTGTTTTAGAAAGCAACAAATATTGTGAACATTGTAAGAAATCTATTAGAACATCACTATGGGGTAGCCACCTTCGAACCAATACACATAAGAATAACATAGCTTTGAGTGCCGAAGAAAGTGGAGTAGAAATTATTAAATCTGCTTTTGATAAAAGAATCATATCATACAGAACTTTAGCAGAAGCCTTATATGTAAACATTCAAGTGTTTTTCAATGATATATCAGACAAAATTAGAAGCTTAATAGAAAAATTTCTTGAAACACATACATGCTTAAAATTAAATGTAGAATTATTTGGCATTTACTTCAATCCTGGTAACCGAGTTCACGCAATCAAGTCATTCAATACTCCTTTTAAAGTTATTTGTACCAGCTCAGATATTACATCGAACATCAACGAAATGTGTGAAATAATAGACCGAAAGGCTGATGATTTAGCAGAAAAAGATTCAGGTAATTTTTTAAATATTTTAAAACCATTTTATATTTTATTAAAAATCATAAAAAATCTAATATATTCTAATACATTTTTTTTTGTTGGAGGATGGGTTCTTTTGAAACTTTTGCATCTAGAAATGAATTTCAACAAATATAACACTGCGTTCTTCTTCCTACATTCCACTACCGGAAGAAATCGAGTTTAAGCGAGCTGTTATTAACCTTCGAAATCAGGACCATTATTGTTTGGCGTGGTGTGTGATAGCTGCAATATATCCTCCAACTGGATTGGAATATGAAATCCAATCATATCCGCACTTCGAAACAATCTTGGATACTTCAGGTATTGACTTTCCTATAGCTTTAAAGGACGTAGAAAAATTTGAAAGACAGAACAATATATCTATTAATATTTATTCTTTGGAAAAAATTAGAAAAAACTTTAGGTTCAGTTATGAAGTAATAGATCCACTACATTATTCAAAATCTAAAAAACCAAACCATATTAATTTATTATTAATTAGTGATGATGAGGGGAATTTTCACTACTGTTATATTTCTGATTTAAGTAGATTAATATCAAGTCAAGTTTCAAAACATAATGGAAAAAAATATCTATGTGATGGATGTCTTTAGTATTTTAGTTCAAAAGAATATTTAACTATACATAATACTTTTGACTGCGATTTTGTAAGAATAAATTTACCATCAAAAGATTATAAAGAAGACAAATTTGGGAAAAACCGGGACATATTCTTAAATTTGAAAATATTCAAAATCAAATGGAAGGTCCTTTTGTCATACATGCCGATTTTGAATGTGTACTTAAACCTGTTGATAGCACCGATAATGTAGAGTTAGGTTTAGATAAAACCTACACTGTAAAAAAATTTGAACATGTCCCTTATTCATTTGCATGTTACTTAAAATATTCGTTTGTTGACAATGTTTCAAAGCTAGAATTATACAGAGGACCTAATTGTGCTCAAGTGTTCATAATTTTTTTAGAAAGGGAGGTTCATGACATATATTAGGTATTTAGGAAATTTAAAAAAAATGGAAAAATTAACTGAACTAGAAAAATTGAGCTATCAGTATTCAAGCGAGTGTCACATTTGCAACAAACCATTTGAAAGTGATAATGAAAAAGTGGCAGACCATTGCCATTTAACCGGAAAATATCGAGGAGTTGCACATTCCTTATGCAACTTAAATTATAAGCAACCACATTTTATTCCAGTCATATTTCATAATTTAAAAAATTATGATTCCCATTTATTTATAAAAAATATATGCCACAGTCAAGATCAATTGTCGGTAACAATAAAAAATAAAGAAAAATATATTTTCTTTCAGAAACATATAGAAGTAGACAATTATTATGACCAAAAATTGGGATTAAAAAAAAGAAAGTATATAAATTTAAGATTTATTGATTCTTTTCAATTTTTACCTTATTCCCTTGCAAAATTATCTGAAAAGCTAAGTGTTAATCAGTGTAAAGAAGTTCATAAATATTTTACTGATATTGAAAAATTTAAATATATTGGACTAAAGGGGGTATTTCCGTACAGTTACATTAAAGACCTTACAAAATTAAATAAAACCGCATTACCTGAACAAGAGGAATTTTATAATGCCTTGACGAATGAACATATTAGCAAAGAAGAATATGAAAGGGCAATAAAAGTGTGGAAATTATTTAACTGTAACACCTTAGGTGATTATTCTGATATTTATCTAAAATCAGATGTTTTACTTTTAGCAGATATTTTTCAAAATTTTAGAAAAACTTGTATGAACACCTATAAATTAGATCCGGCACATTATTATACATTTCCCGGTTTGAGTTTTCATTCCTGTTTACGCTATACAGGTGTTTAATTACAACTTCTGACGGATCCTGATATGTTACATTTTTTTAAAAGTAGTGTGCGAGGTGGTGTTAGTACTTGCGCATGTAGAAAAGCCGTTGCAAATAATTTATTTCTTTCTGATTTCGATCCTTTAAAACCTTCTAATTTTATTATGTATCTCGATGCTACCAATCTTTATGGATACGCAATGTCTCAATATCTTCCACAAAAAAATTTCATATGGCTTTCAAAATCAGAAATAGACAATTTAGATATTATAAACCTTTCCGACTCATAATGACTTTCCTTTTTGTCCTGAAAATTATAAACCCCCCAATTCTAATTGCACAAAGCTAATACCAAATTTAAAAGATAAAGTAAAATATGTAATTCATTATACACTTTTAAAACAGTGTATTGAACATGGATTGAAATTAACTAGGGTACATAGAGTTTTAGGGTTTACTCAGTCACCATGGTTAAAACCGTATATTGACTTGATTACAAAACTACGCAATGAGTCTAAAAATGAATTTGATAAAAATAATTATAAATTATTTAGGTTAGTTTATTATTATATAGTTAGTTATTAAGGTTAGTTACACAGTGGTCAAAAAATCACAGAAAAGATGGCACAGAAAATATAATTGCCAAACCGTATTTTAAAGATTTAACTGTGTTTTCTGAGAATTTAGTTGCTATCCAAATGCAAAAAGTTTTAGTAGAATATAATGAGCCAATTTACGTAGGATTTTCAATTTTAGATATTTCAAAAACTGTAATGTATGATTTTTTATAACTTTTTGAAGCCTCTTTATGAAGATAAAGTTAAACTTTTGTACACTGACACAGACTCTTTCATACTAGAAATACAAACGCAAAATGTGTGAAGATTTAAAACGTAATATAGAAAAATTTGACACATCAAATTATAAACCAAATAATATTCATGAAATGCCAATAACCAAATCTGTAGTAGGGAAGTTTAAAGGTGAATATGCTGGTGAACCCATAAAGTGTTTTTACGGCACTTCAGCCAAAGCATATTGTGTCAAAACGGATAGTGATACTCTTAAGAAGACCAAGGGAAACCAGTAGTATTAAAAAACAATTAGATTTTGTTCATTACAAAGATGTTGTTGAAAATAATTCAAAAACCTTCTGTACAATGTAATTATTTAAATCTCGTTTACATACAATTTACACCGAATTAGTAAGAAAATTGGCCTTAAGTTCTATTGATGATAAAAGATTTAAAATTCCTAACAGATTGATCAACATTATAAATATTTTAAAACTTGCGACTTGGCTGTATGTTTGTGGTTTTCGAAAAGTAGAAAAAACAAAGAACAATATGTATTTAAATGTACTAATGACAAAATAGGCACCTATAAAACTTTGTATATTGACTTGTTTGTTCAACATTTTTTTGATCAATCAATATTTAATGTGTTAAGAATAATTACTTATTTTTCCAGAAGCATTAAATTGTTTATTTTTTACTATTGTGTACGTATTAAAAAGTACTAATGAAATTTATTAGCTATAAAATGATTTTATATGTTTAAAAGGTAAATAATGGATTTTATGACAATTAATTTCATTATTTAATGTATCTCTCTTTTTCTATATTTTTACCATTTTGTGACTTATTTATTAAAGTGTGCTAATAAAAATTGTCAATACTAATATTTTTCTCTATAATTATTTGTTTTCCAAAAATAGTTATTAGTCATTATTTGACATGTAAAAATGTAAAATGTATTTTGTTTTATTGAAAATTTTTGCAAAAGTATTTAAATTTACTTGTTCTTGTATTTTAACCCTTCTCTTCTTGGTATTATAATAAACACATTGCCTTTATTTAATCCAGTTTGTTTTATTATGCATACTAATATTTTATTATACGCTATTGTAGTAAACTCCATGTTTGTGTATCGTCCATCTAAAGTGCTAAAAAGTGAAATATGTTTTAAAAAAAATATTGAAACAGTATGGCCCGAATCTTGCCATATCATGAAAACTGAAAAAATTTACAATAGTACAGTAGTTTTTTCTTACCAGATAAAACAAACTAATAATTACAGTAATTTTTTCAAAATTTTATATTATTATTATAATAATACGATTTTTGACACTAACTGGATTCAAAAATATGTAGAAAACACTTCATGCGAATTTAATTATAATTCCACTCTTTTTCATAGCAAAAACTCCGATTTTGGCATGTTATACATATTATATATTATATTAATTTTATTGGTATTTTTAACATTAACTTCTCTGGGGTGTATTTATTACCGATATAAATTAAATTAAAATACTATTATTTTCAAGTTTTCTGTATATGAAACATTTTTAAAAAACCTTGAATTCTAATGCAGAGTAGTGGGGGAATTGATATAAAACCGAGAGATGTTTTAATAAGTATTTAAATATAGCAACTACAATGTTCAGTAAAACTACCCAAGCAAGTGTATATTCGTTAAATTCTAAAATGAACAGTGAAAGTGGAGTTTGCAAACAATTAACTGAAAAACTTATTAATTTTAAAATTTATTATCTGAACAATTGTGGCTCAAAGTTTCTTCCTGTTGGATTGCCATTAGATGATTTTTCACCAACAATTCAAATAGGAAGTCAAAATTGATTTTTTATTAGTTTTGATGAAGAAGATTGGGAGAAGTTAGCGATATATCAGAAAGTTATAACAAGTTATTTTTATACCTGGAAGTGACTCGTTTCCGGTTATTATTGGTGACATTACTTTATATTTTGAAAACATTAATTCTACTCCTATTATAAGAATTCAAAAAGTGGACGGAGTTTATGTTTGCCTTGAGTGTGATTCCATGGATAAACTATGGGAACTGCAAGAACTTGTTGAATACAGGCTTAAAATACTTAGAAACCAAGAATTCGATAAGTACTTCAATATGTATCAAATTTCGAATCTTAATGAGGGAGGTAAATTGTTAACGAATATATATAATGTTCTTAATCCAAGCCAAAACACCAACAGTGAAAATGTTAGTACAATGTTGGAAATGTTAATAATGCATCCATGCGAATTGGAAAAGAAAGAAAATTACCGTAAAAATAAAATATTATGAAGAAATCAGTGCATTTTAATGAAACTAACAATAAAGTTCATTTATTAGTAAAGTGGAAGTTTGCATATAGGCATGCTCGAATATGTGAATATCAAAAGTTTATAGACAGGGTGCGATTTGAGAATAGGATTTTGGAGTACGAAAAAATTATTAGCAATATTTTGGAAAAAGAACATAGAAATATAATTTATAGAGAAAGATTTAATGTATTTAAATAAATATTTGAAATAAAACAATTAAGTACTTGTTAATCTTGTATTTGTTTATAAAAATTAAAAATATATAAAAATATTACAATACATCTTTTTTAAGAATCCAAGAATTATGAGTTTTATCTAATCCTAACCATTTTACTAAAACTTTATTTCCTTTTCGCCTTAACACTTTTTCAACTAGGTACACGTCAGGATATTTGACCTTTTGTAATTCCTCCTCATAAAAGGCTCCTTTAATTTCTAAATTGTTTTCATCTTTAATTAAATACGTTCTAGGATTTGTTAATTTAATCTCATATATTTTAAAAATTTCATTTGACCAATTAGGAGTGTAACCCTTTGTAAAAGCTTCTCTTTGTTTGCTAATTCGGACATAGTCTCCAATTTTAAATTTTGGTTTTCTAATATCAATTGTTTTCTTATATGTATAAGATGATGTCAGAATTTCTTTTTCATTGTTTTTATTGATTTCAGATGGTTTTTTTCCAGTAGTGGAATGAACTGTATTATTATAGGTTTTTACAATTTCGTTTAAAATGTCTACCCATTTATAATTTCCACGTAAACTAAACTTTTTCCACATTAGAGTTTTTATGGTTCTATTTACTCTCTCCACAACACTAGCTTTCATGTTTGAGTAAGTCTTGTAGTGATTTATGTTAAATCTAACCACTACATTTTTAAAATTTTTATTAAAAAACTCTTTTCCCATATCAGTTCGTAGATTTTTCGGTTTATATTTTGCTCTCTGTAATATTTTTTGCATCGCCAAAGTTATGTCATTTGCAGACTTTGATTTAACTGGTTTCACCCACAGAAATTTTGAAAACACATTGATAACTACAAGAATGTATCTGTATCCTTTATTTGATTTCCAGTATGGTAACATTTCAACTAAATCACCTTGTCATAGATAATTTATTCCTTTTACAATAACCCTTCTTCGTTTATATTTTTTTCTGCTTGGTCTATGAAGTTCATTAACAACATTTTCTTTAATTCTATTGCTCATGACTGAAATTGGACAATGATTAAGTTTCAATAATTATCGGACATTTTATTACTAATTCACCATAAAAAGTTGGTATAGTCACACTATCTTGAGGATGAAAACTAATTGCATCGATCTGGTTGATATATATTCGCTTTCCATATGGAATAGGAATATTGATTATTTTTAATAAAACCGCATCTTTGGGGTACTCAACTTTGATTATTTCACCTGAAGTAAATGGAAATTTATATATTAATCTTCCATCTTGAAGTAGTTGATAACTTCTTTTAGAGGCATCATAGGTTCCAATAAAGGGCATAACAATGTTATAAAACAAATTTGTTTTGGCGATGTTGACAACGTTTAAAATTTGAGAAGAAGCATTTATATTTAATTTATTTTTATTTCTATCTAATATATGTGACCCAAATTTGTCAATCGACATATGAACGCATGAAAGTTCTACGAGGAATAAATATTTTGTTCCAATGCAGTGTTTCTATTTAATTACTTTTGCTTCCCTAAGTTTTTCTAAAATTGGCATAATTTCATTTTGATGACCTGTATGACCCGCCATTTGCGATGATACAAGTAGTTTCAATCTTTCAACTATTTCATTAATATTGTCGAAATAAATGTAGTCAATTTTTTTGTTAGTTTAACATTGATCCACCTTTTTTTGATGACGAGGATCGTGGTATCTGAGGAGGTCTTAACTTGTTTAAAGTATTGAAATTAGAGATACTTGAAATGCTAGATGCAGAAGATCTTGTAGGTTTAATAATGTTTTTTTCTATTAAATATGGTTTAATTATTGTTATGTATTTCGGATCTGTGTTTCCTTGAATTTGCTCTTTGTGGTCATAATTTCTTTTGTAAGCATTTGTTCGTTTTAATATGTCTATATAATTTTCTACATCATCAGGTTTGTAACCTATAGGATCTTTAAAAAAAAGTAGTTCATACAACCCAGTAGTTCCCTTATAAATTAGATCTTTAAGTTTTAAGTTTTCATCTTTAAACTCAACAGTAGAATCTCCAATTTTCCATTTTTCTAGTAAAGGGTCGTGAACAAAACCATGTGTATGATCTAGTTCACGATTACCCTTAATCGAGTCATCAACAAATGATCTTACGAGTGGGTGATACACTTCGAGATAGGTATCGTAAACGTCACCTCTTTTAGTTAATTCAAGCATTTTCTGTATTATATCTGCTGCCGTGGGTTCAATAAAAGATGATTCGGATGGACGACTGGGTTGAGTACCAGTTGGTTCATCTAAGAACACATCTTCATTATAATTTTGTAAAATGTCTTCATCTTGTAGAAATGATGGAATATCATGAGGAAGATATTTATTATAAATATTCGTTTGTCTTCTTCCTGATATTTTTTTTGTAGTTAAAAAACTACGCTTACCGGTTTCTGGAGTTAAAAAAAGTGATGGTGAAGTAAGTTCTCGTTTTACCAAGGGTTCGGTTTTTATTGTTTTAATTAATTCTTGCAAAGGTTCAGTTATTGGTTTTAATTCTTTTTCTTGTCGAACTTTACTCTCTGCTTAATCTGATTTTAGTGCTTGATATTTTCGTTTAACAGCTTTTCGAGCTTCTACCAGTTCCTTTGCAACTTTTACATTCATGTTGACTAAAATATGACGAGTCATAAACTAAAGTCGATTGTAAAGGTTAGATATTATATATGTTTTAAAAATGTATAAAACTGTCAAATCCTTTTCGATATCTTCCAGATTTTAAACAGCAATCCTTATCAATAACTAAAAAATCGTAGTGAGATTTCCAACACATTGAACACATTTTTTTAAAAAATTCGAATGACATGATCATCATAAACATGTTTTAAATTCGTACCATCTTATCTAAATAAAATTAATAAATTTGCATTATCTCTAATTAGTTGTTTTGGAATTGAAGAATAGGTTTGACACAAATAAAAGCAATCGGTGTTTTTATGTCGTCCTAAGGAAAAGTAATCTCGCATAATACTTTGATTACAGCAAACAATATCATCAAAAATTATTACAGTTGGGTTTTACCTCGGCAGGTGACACAATGTCTTCTTCGTTTGTCGACTCAATATCAATATCCTATTTCTTTAATAGTCTCCATTACGTTTCTTAGAAACTCATATTTCGTTTGGTACAAGGATTTTGAAAAAATATATACATTCTCAAAACGTAAACCATTTTCTGATATTAAAAGAGCGACAACCACATTGGTTTTTCCTGAACCAGAAGGTCCTACAATTAAAGCTCTTTTCGAACACCCCCCAAATAACTTTCCATGCTTTTTAAAATTATTTAAGTTGACATCATGATTTTTGACTGGCAACGAGAAAGATTGTTTTTCTAACCACATTTTAGGAAAATCAATGTGTATCTGAGAAATATCTTTAGGTTTTTCATTTAAATATATAACCTCAATTAAGCTTCAGTATATATAAAATGGGAAGACGAAGTAGATGTAAACATATTAGGAGGTCAAAGCTTATGACGAGAGGTGGTTCGTTAAACACTTTAATTAACAAGTTACCATTCGAATTACAATTTCACATCATACAATTATTGTGGTCCAGGAACCAAACTAGGTAAACGGCTTGTTAGAGGAGATAAGAGCAAAAATCCTTTAGACGAATCTTGCAAACAACACGATATTGCTTACTATACATTTTCTGATTTAAAACATCGCAACGAAGCGGATCAGGTATTGGCATCAAGGGCATTTGAAAGATTCAAGTCACCTGAGGCACCAATCGGTGAAAAGATGGTTGCTTTAGGAATAACTAGAATTATGAAAGCTAAATCAAGATTGGGAATGGGGTTACGAAAAGGAAGGGAAATAAAGTTAATTATTAATAAATTAAATAAAAAGGAAAAAAGGTTCAATAAAAAAAATTTCTTTTCAGTCTGCAATTCAAAAAGCTAAGAAAGGAATAATCGGAAAAAAATATAAAAATTTACGTGTTGCAGCTCAAGATGCGTTGTCATTAATCAGCAATTATAAAGGAAAAGTAAAAAATCCCACAAATCGAATTATCCCAATTCCAAAATCCGGCGGAGTTCTACCATTAATCCCTCTTTTTGCAGGATGATCTGGTTTAGGAGCACTTAGTAGTGGTGCTGCTGGACTTGCTTCAGCCGTTAATTCGGCGAGGAGCGCTAAAAATAAACTTGAAGAACAAAAAAGACATAATAAAGTTATGGAGCAATTATCTATTGGAAAAGGTTTATTTTTGCGTCCTTATAAACAAGGGTGTGGATTAAATTTAAAACAAAAAAACTTCGTGGTGTATTTATGCGGAATAATATGCCATATGTTATCAGTAAATATGAGACTGGTATTATACATTTAGATAATAGTAATGGAGCAGGTACACATTGGACTGCTTATATTAAAAATGATAAAATTATCAATTATTTTGATAGTTTCGGCAATTTAAGACCCCCTTTAGAGATTATAACCTATTTTTTTAGCGATGGCAGCAAGAACAAAATTATATATAATCATAACTTTTGCCAGTCTTACAATTCTTCTAATTGTGGTCAACTTTGTTTAACATTTCTTTATAAAAACACACAATAGATAATCTTAGAATCATTTAAGAAGACAATACGTTAAAATGTCGTTCACAATAGCGCTCTCTGCTCAAGGAGCAACGTTGCATGCGGATTTTAACCCTCCAATTTATTTAGATGTTGACTCAGTATATGTTATAGGTTTAACTAATTTCGAAACTTTTAATGGTATTCCAAATATTGATGAAAAAAATAATAAATTTTTCTATGGGGATGGTAACGATTTTATTGAAATCCCCCCCGGAAGCTATGAAATTCAAGATATTAATAAATATTTAATAGAACAATTTGATAAAATAGGGATTTCGTTTCATTTATTTGCAAATAATAATACTCTACAATCGGTAATTAAGTCTTCTACAAATATCACATTTAAAGAGGGTAGTATAGGCAAAATGTTAGGATTCAAAGATCATGTTATTAGAGGTGATGAAAAGAGTAAACATTCAGATGTTCCTGCAGAAATTATAAAAGTTAATTCACTATGTATCAAATACAAATACAAATACAAATTATTTTATTTCCAAAAAGACACGTTAGTGCATGGAATTCGTCATCTATAAAAAATTGAACATGTTTACACTAAGTAAATTTATAAATACGATTATTGAGCAAGAAACTCGTCTATACTGTAAAAACACTTATCGAGTAAAAATATGTTGAGCTTATTCTTAAACCTATTTGCACTAGTGCTTTCTTTAATTACATTAGGTAACTTATTAAAGAGTTTTGGTCCTAATTTAAGAATAAAATTTTTGCATAAATTCAATCTGTTGTAAGGCAGTGAAAACTGATTATTAAACCTAGTGGGGTAGTTATGGAAGTTATTATTCCTATAAAACAAGTCACAATTCTTAAAAACAAACAAACATATTTCAAACAAAACCACACATGGTACTGGCAGGATCTTGAACTCCTTAAAGTATGACTTACAAGAAGTAGGAGATACTCCCGCAATACATCTCACTATACGTTTTTGGCTTTTAAACACTTTCCCGGCATGAGGTGAAGTTCCCCAGAACTGGATACCATATAATATACGTGAATGTACAATAGCGTAATACACACTAATGACTTGTGACAAATCCATGATGAGCCTAAGGCTACGTATAAGATAAAAAAGGCTATTTAGTTTTGAGGCAACATACGAACATTGACACTCCCAAGACAAATTTTCGTCTAAGGTAACACCAAGGAATTTATGAGATTTAATTCGCTGGAGTGGGCTTTCATTTAAATTTAATTCTAAATCGAGATTACTACGATTTTGGGAAGTATGGAATACCATGTAATTAATCTTTTTTGCCTTTAAGAGTAACCCGTTTAGGGTAAACCACTTGTAGAGTTCATCCAGAGACCTACTAGAAGCTCTGTTAACACTTTCACAACTTAATCTTTTAACTATAGCCGAAGTGTCATCCGCATACATAGTTATGTGGCTGTGGACCACTTCTAGAGGCATGGGATTTACGAAGAGCAAGAATAGAATTGGGCCGAGGACAGAGCCTTACGAAACTCCGATATCTACACTCAAGTTCCCCGAGCACGCGCTGCCAGACACTTCAGGTGAAGTATTTTTAATTTCTACAAACTGTATACGCTCTTTTAAAAAAGATGAAAACCAATTCAATATTAAGCCTCTAATGCCATACATCTCCATCCTACGTAGAAGCGCATGATGCCCAACACAATCGAATGCCCTACTGAGATCACAGAAAATCCCAATAGTGCGCTCGCCCGCCTCAAGGCACTCTACGACTTCCTCAAGAAAAGATAAGATAGCAGAGAAAGTTGATTTTTTAGAGATAAATCCGTGTTGTTTAGGTGAAATTATATTATTTTTATTCAAGTAAGACAAAGGTCTGTCTAGCATCGCGTACTCAAAAACTTTTGAGAAACAAGATGTTAAAGCGATTGGTCGGTAGTTCTCAGGCGACATAGGGTCCCCCTTCTTAAAAACAGGGACCATTTTACATACTTTTAACTCAGTTGGAAAAATTCCAGTTTGTATGGAAAGGTTAATAAGATAAGTTAACGGTTTAATCCAAAACTTTGCAGATTCTTTAAATACATTTAACGGAATTTCGTCAGGTCCACTAGAACGCTTATTTTTTAATTTATTATTAATTATATCTAAAATCTCTTTTTCAGAAAAAGGTAAGACTCCCATGCTGCATGAAAATATACCATTATTATGATTAAAATTACAATTGTTATTAATATTTTTATCAATATTTGTTACAATATTTATCGGAGTATCTACAAAATATTTATTAAAGTAGTTCGCAATAGCCTCGGGCTGATCAAGCAACTCACCACTGACCAAGATCTGTACTTTTTTAAAGGGTGCATATGTGCCACTACCATTGTTTATCTCGGATACAACGGACCACATGGACCTAGAAGGGTTATCAGAGTGTATAATTTTTTGTTGGTAATAATTCCTTTTACATTGGTTTATTAGGTTTTTATGCTTAGATTTTTCTACCCTATACATAGCATCCAGCTCCGGATTAACACAACGTAGTTTATGTAATCTTTTTAAATTCATGCTAGACAATCTAACTTCATGTGTCACCCATGACTTCACGCTCAAAGGTTTACCAGACATTTTTAAAGGAAAACATGAATTAAAATGCCATTAGTAAGTGGCATAAAATAAATGAAAACTAGAATTTAGGTCTGTATTCTTTAACACATCATGCCAGGTTTCATTCTTTATATGAGAAACAAAATTTTTAATACTAATTTTGCTAAAATTTCTACAAAGCTTTTTAGTTGGCCTACATGACCTATTTCCCAAACCTGTATTAAAGAGAACAGTTTCATGGTCTGAGACCGTATTACTTTCTGTAATTGCTTCTTGCGTGCAAATAAAATTAGTAAAAATTAAATCCAGAGTACTAGAACAGGTGGGGCCAATACGAGTTGGCATATTCACCCTATTTATGAGGTTGAATGACAGCATCAAGTCCATAAAACTGTCCCTCTCGGAAATAACAATTCTTCTATTAGATTTACAATATTTTTCAAGCATAACATTTATTTTGTTAATAAAAATGTCAAAATTTCCCGCCGGGGACCTATAACACGTAAACACAAAGAAACACTTATATTATCATATTGCCATTTTATACCGCACACTTCAAAATCTCTATTGGCACAAAACATATTTAAGCTAAGACTATCACACTGAATGCTATTTTTTACCCAAATAGCGACGCCACCGTGTATTTTCTCCTTACGACAGTAGAAAGTCTTTAAATGATATCCATGGATTGTCATATAATTAATATTATCATTTTTAGCCCATGTCTCAGTTAAACAGTAAAATTTAATGTTTGTATCATAATTCAGAAGCAGAAAATCTGCTTTGTCGGAAGTAAAACCTCTGATATTTAATAAAACTATGTCATTTTTTGTCAACTCCGCATCGTCAATTGTAGTCGAGTGGGTATTTTTTTGACCACTTTCGGATGAAAAAACCTATTAATACAAGTTCCACTAGGCCATAATGTGGGAGTCATTGCAGCAGATAACCTACTTTCGCTTACAGTAACCTTAAATGAAGAATAATATGTCGGATATTTAGAAGTTAGCTGTTCAACCTGAACTTTGGGAAAAATAGGTTTTAAGAAGTCTATAAGATTGTTTACAGTTGTCTCGGGGTGAAATTTGTAGACGTGCAAAAAAGCAAGTTTAATTGAGGGCTTTAAACTTACAGAAGTCTCTCTGCTACAGCCTCCTATAGGCTTGTTTCTCATCGAACGTTTTCTATTACTTACTACAGTAAAATCAGAATCATTAACCGTACTCGGTTTTTCGTTTTGTACCGGCAACACTTGTTCGGTAGTCGAAGATGTTGATTTGGGATTATAAGCGCCGAGACTCTTTTGACTGGTGCCATCCTTGTTTCCATCTATGTTGCTGTGACAACTGTCCACGGCAGCGGTGAATTTAAAAGTTCAATAATGGTGTTTAAATTTTTTACAGACCTTTCCTGTTCTTCGACTATTCTTTTAGCAGCAGCCACTTGCACATTTGCCACTCTTAGATCAGCCATAATGTTAATACAATGCAGATTATCGCAGGGTTGTCGGTCAGTAATGGTATCATGGAATACATCCTCCGAGTTTTTTATATCACAGGATTGTAAAAAATTTCGCACTACTTCACCTACTACACCTCCTTCGGGCACCTTTTTATATAAAATTATATATATTAACTTATCTTTAGTTAGTTTATTTAATTCACTAGTTACTTGTGCAACATACTCGGGCGGCGCCATGTTGCCTATCGACTGCAGTATTGCTGAAGATTCCTACTTGAACGGAAGACCCGTTCATATTATTCATCAATTTTTTCCAAACGTCTCTCCTGGATTTAAAATAATTGAAAGTCTACAAAATATTATATATTTTCCTGTAACCGTGAAAGTGATAGACAAAATTACTGTAAGAATATTAGATCAAAACGGGGAAATAGTGAATTTTCGGGACGAAACAGTTACACTTAGACTGCACCTTAAAAAACTAGATTAAAAATGGTTATATTATACAACAGAAATTTTAGTATTCCAAATAAAATTGTTCAAAAAACATATAATAGGCATAAATTAGTCAAGAAAAACATTAGTAGACGTGTTAACGTTAAAGAGCTAACAACTGCAAATAAAAAGTTTCTGGAGTCTCTAGGACTTAAACTTTTAATTTGAATATATTTAATGATGAGATTTTTTCATTCAATTCATTCTTATGAACCTTATTTAACCACCGAATTAGGAAATAATGATGAGATAATAATTCCCGTCCATGAAATTGAAAAATACACCCTTCCTTGTGAGAGTTTTCTTTACATAGAAGGAAAGTTAACTAGAGAGGACGAAACAGTTTCTAAAACGTTGAGTTTAATAAATAATGGAATTGCCTTTCTTTTTAAAGAAATAAGATACCAATTAAATGGTGTTACTATAGATTCGGTTAGAAATGTTGGTATCACATCGACTCTAAAAGGTTATCTTTCGTTTAATCAAAACGAGTCAGCTAAATTACGAAATGCAGGCTGGCATCCTGTTAAAACTTTTTAAACAGGTGCGACCACGACAACAACGGTATCTATCATCGATGAAAAAACAGGATTTTTTAATGTTTGCATACCCCTTAAAACTTTAATGGGATTCTTCGAAGTCTATAAAAAAGTAATACTAAATTCGAAACAAGAGCTCATACTTGTTAGGGATAATACCGATAACAATGCCATTTCAACCACAGATGACAAGGAAAATCCAAAAATTACTCTTAACAAACTTACATGGAATATACCTCATATATCAGTAGGAGTTCCTCAAGAACTATCACTAACAAAAATTATAGACAAAAATACTGATATAATAATAGCGTTTAGAAGCTGAGAATTAATTGAGTATAGAGAACTATTAAAAACTAATAGACACAATTGGCCAGTTAAAACCTCAACCCGAGTTGAAACCCCCCGTCATGTTATACTTGCATTTCAACAAGAAAAATGGAATAAGAAAAAGAGCAATATGGGTGAATTTAATGACATAGACTTAAGGAACATCAAAGTATTCTTAAACTCCGAAAGGTATCCTTATAACGATCTCATACTAGATATGAGTAAAAATAAATTCGCTATCTTGTATGAAATGTATTCCAATTTCCGCAATACTTATTATGGAAAAACAGAAGAACCATTATTTGATCCGTTTATATTCAAGGAGAAGGCCCCCATTGCATACATTAATAATTGTTCTCATCAAAAAGAATCTTTGCAAGCAACTTATTGTAATGAGAGTAGAATTTGAACTAAATAAAGACATATTATCTAATATTACATGATAAAGTTTTTAGTTACAATCCACTTACTAAAATTGTAAAGCAACTGTAAATTAGATACGCATGCGGGATTTTTACCTCAAAATTAAATTTAATTCCTAAATATAACTTGCGAATAACAAAAGAGTCAGTTGTTACTAGACGTTTGACAAGAAACTGATAATGTCACTTCGAGTAGGAGAGATAGAAACTTTTATCAGAAAATTAAGAAAACTCAAGAAGGATATTGAAGATTACTCCAAAAAACATTTATTTTTAAGAAATTTTCAAAATTAAAAATATGAGGCTAGTATTAGACATTCAAGGTTTTAAGGACGAAAAAAATAAATTTATACCTAAAGAATAGGCAGCTTACTATGGAGATAAAATAAGTCACTATATTTTTAAACAACCTTTTCCTTTAAACTTTCTTTCGCCTGAACAACATAAGCAAGCTATTTGGTTAATGAAAAATTATCATTGTATATACTGGAATTCTGGACATATCCCACTGCATCAATTTTCAAATATAATCAAAGAATTGACGGCGGATACTGAATTTGTTTACGTTAAGGGGAAGGAAAAAGCTGAATGTATAAGAAAATATTCTAAAAAGCCAATTATTGAGTTAGATGAACAACCAGTTTTAATGACAACCAAACCAAAATGTTTTTATCACTCTAAATCATTATGTATGTGTGCACTTTCAAACGTTTTATACTTGTTTGATAATTTTTTTATGAATGAATAAAAATAATATTAGCTTTATTTACTTTGTTTTATTTAAACTTATTATAACATAACTTTAAAATTATATTGTATTTCTAAACTGTCAATATCAGCAAAAAATTGTTTTCTGTTTTTGTTTTCTAAAAAGTTTTTACACACTTGCACTATTTTTTTACAAAATTCAGCATGTTCTAAATATTTGTGACTTTTCATTAAATCTTGAGCATTCACGTTTTCATCACCAGCAAAAGCTAAATATCTTGAGCAAGCTTCTCACATAACAAACTCTTCAAGCACTTCGGTCACTAGTTTTTCCATCACAATTACACAATTTCCTAGACTAAACCTTCTTGAGATATTGACAAGTAAAAATCTCTTTCAGCTTCTGCCGCTGATATTTCCTTCAAGACTGTTGAATTTTGAACAAATTTTTTTAAACTTATGACCTCACTATAAAAGCCTAACTTTATCAGTTCACGCACAAATTCTAACAAATCAAATTTTTTTAAATAGTTAACACACAACGATGGCTTCAACATCACATCCAATAGAGACAAATCCCGAACCATATCCCACCTTCTGTATATGGATGATATTAAGCTCTATGGTGGAAACCATAATCAACTAAAAAAGCTTACTGACGTGCGATACACCTTTTTGAAAGACGTCCATATGGAATTTGGAATGGAGAAATGTAAAGCCTTAAACATCGAAAAAGGCAAAGTAATTAATGGTGATGTAGCCCTACCCAATGGAGAAATAGTTTTAGCGATAAACCAAGGAGAGACCTACAAAAGCTAGGATTCCAACAAGCTAGACTGCTCCAGGATAGGCAAGGAAAGACCAAGCTGAAAGATCAGTACGTTCCGAGAGTTCGAGCTCTTCTGAAGACAGAACTGAACCCCGGAAATCTCATTACAACAATTAACACCTATGCTGTGCCCGTGCTGATCTACAGTTTCGGAGTCTTGAAATGGACTAACACGGAGCTAGAGGAACTACAACGAACTACTCGCCTAATTATTACCAAGTACAAGCCATACCACCCAAGGTCATCAACTTTCCGAATGACCTTACCACCACCTCTATCGACATAACCAGGTGTGTAACATCATACACCAGAAGCTTGCCAATAAATATGGGCTCCTGAATACCTTTGTGTCCTATTATAAATATCAACCAAGTTCAGTGCTTGAAAATAATGCCTTCAAACTGTACGACGACAGGGCAATTATCACCGACCGAAGGGTGACGAATAATCGGCCTGATGTAGTACTGTTAAATAGGGAAACAAAGACAGCTTATTTGGTAGATGTCGCTGCGTTCATGTAATATCGATTATCGTATCATTAACTGGACTAGTTCCAAAAACACTAGAACAAAACCTGAAAATCATAGGAGTGTACTGCTCAGTACTTGCCACATAGTGAGAAAATTCTTACAGGACAATACATAGAACTAATAGAAACCAGCCCACTCCTTTTGATGCATGCATCCGGGATGAACTTGGAACCCAACAATTTGTTGAGAAATTTATTGTCAATTTCGATAATAATAAAGAACTACCGATGGGGAATGCAATCACTTAAAATTATGCGACTGATAATAGCGTTGGTCTAGTTCCCAAAACTCTAGAAATATAATAATATAATAATATAATAATTCATTTTCTATAATTTCCCATGTTCATTTCTCTTTGGTACAATATATCTTGGTAGACACAATTAAATTACTAAGATCATGCACCGACAATTGATACTCAACTATAACCTGTTACGGAAGCCCCGATATTAAATATTCACCTTCTGCAGTCTTAGAATCTAAGAACATTCTCTTGTATTGGGATAGACTCAACATAACAACAGACCGAACTATTGATTAGAACCGCCCAGATATTGTGGTTACCGATACAATAAACAAATATGCCACCCTAGTAGCTTGCACATGCTATATTGCCATCTGAGACATCACTACGATATAATCGAAACTCAGGTGACCTTATATCCCAGAAGAGATCGAGGCTGCAATGGAAATGACAACTGTCGCATTTATTGGAACTACGCTTTTCCCACTACACTTAGGCTGCAAGCCGACAAGCCAGCTATTGTTCTGTTGGACAAATGAGACCGTTCAAGGTTCATCATTTCTATCTCTTTTTTCTGCTCCGGGGGAAACGAATATACTGGTTAAAGAAAGGGAGAAACGACCCAAATATTGGTGGCCGAACTGAGAAGTCTCTATCGGGAGTATAGGGTTCAACTAATCGACCTCATTGTTGGCGCTTTGGGAGGCATTAAAGGCATCCTTTACAGAAAATTTTAGCATGTTGAGGTTCATCAGAATAACTATTGGTGCTCTAGAAAGTTGTCGTTTTAGCATCATCTGAGACGGATAAGTTTGGACGATGATCACTAAATGACTTTCCGAATAATACTTCGGGTGAGTCGGAGCCCAGACTTGCTGCATTGCTAACATTCTTTTCAGAAAACAAAAATAAAATAGCTGCAATGTATAGCCTAAAACTAACAAAAAAAAAACATCCCTGACTGAAACATGTCCTGCAAGCACAATGATCCACTTAAGTCAAACGACGATCGCTATCAGGCCGCCATAGACTAGCGAACCCCGTGTGGGGCAAAATCACAAAATCAACAATTCACAGAAACAACTATTCCGCTGGCTAATACATTGACTGATACTGAAATACGCTGTTGACTCTGATTATCCTTTATAGGAGATAATTTCGAAGGCCGAATAGTGAAATAGTGAATAGAATAAAAAAAAGCATTAAATACAATCTTTCTGTATAGTGTGCTGTAGCATTACTGGAGTCTTTAAAGGGCAATCTCTTACGCTCGGGTTGTTAACTTCCTTGAATAGTGATTAATAGCAATAGATGATATAGTTTTTGAGAAAATGAATTCTTGCTCTGTATAGTTATCCTTGAAGAAAAAATAAATAAATTAGCAAATTTATGGTGGTGGATCTTCAAAAGCAATGTTTTAATGATATGTCACTCACGTATACATATATATATATATATATATATATATATATATATATATATATATATATATATATTTTATATTATTCTTTTCAGTTCTTAAAAAAGGCTTGATTTTAAAGTTTTTTTTATTTATATTAGGTTTGTTATTTTTTCAAGATCTTCAAATTATTGTATTGTTATCGGACATAATATGAGTGCACATAATTTTAAAGCGGTGGGCCAGACGAAAGTGGCTGAAAATATACGTTGAAACTTCAAGATAGGGATTAAAGTCAAAGTTAAAGTTAAAATCAAAGTAATTGTTATAATTAAGTCCGTTTTTTTTTACTTTAAACTGTTTTATTCCAAAACAACTTTAGTTTATTACATGGATGGAATGTAACATATAACAATAAAAAATAATAATAATAAAGGTGCAATAAACGTAAAAAACTCCTATGTTATAATTCAATATAATATAAAACTGGGTTGAAATAAATATTTTAAATATTTTTAAAAAGTCTATTCATGTTTATTTCGTAAAAAATGCATTTTTAATGGTTTTTTAAATAAAATTTGACAATTTTGTTTTATGCCTTATACTTTCTGGTAAGTTATTGTTTATTTTTAAATTATCGTGCAGAACTTTTTCCCTAAGCTACTTTTTACTGTAATGGTCTGTAATTGAGTGCAATGTCTTGTATCGTGATTATGTAAAGAATTAGATTTTTTAAACATAATATTTGGAGTTTTTAAATATTTTGTAAGTTTAAAAATCTCTCAGGTTTATATAGGTTAATAGAAGGTTCCAAATACGGTAGTTTATAAATAAATTTTAGAGTTTTATTTTGCAATTTTTTTTAAGGTTCAATATGTGACGAACAAGGAGGTCCTCAAATTGAAATTAAATATTGGAATTTAAAATATATTAAAGAATAATATATATTTTTTGAGAATTTTAATGGTATGACATATCTTGCTTTGTATAATACTCCTTTTAATAGAGTTATAGCGGTTCTGAATATGATTTTTCCAACTTAAGTTTCATCTATAATTAATCCTAAAAATGTTGTTGTGTTTGAATATTTAACTTGTTATTGTTTATTACTAGTGGGGAAATACTAGAATGTATCTTTGTTTTACTTATTAACATAAAAGAAGTTTTATTAAAATTTAATGAAAGTTTGTGAGATTTAAACCAGGAAAAAATTAATTCCAAATCACGTTTTATGTCAAAAAATAATTCATTTAAATTATCAGCAAAATTGTTGTATCATCCGCAAACAATTGAATATTGCCTTTTAAATCTAATTTGGAAACTGAATTTATAAATTAAAAATAAAATTGGCCCCAATATTGATTTCTGTGGTATTCTTTTTGATTACTTATTGCATTATTTATTTGTACAAATTGTCTGCGTTTACTTAGATAATTTTTAAGTAAATTATACATATTGCCCCTTATTCCAACATTATATAATTTTCGTAAAATAATGATTTACTCTATCAAATGCCTTACACAGTTCAAAGGATAGTAAACAGCATTTTTATTATTATCAACTTTAATTTGAATATCTGTTATGACATCTATATATATATCTATAACATTTGTCTGTGTACAAAGTTTCTATAGATCAAGAGAAACTGGTTTAAATTTACAAAATTATTCTATTTCTATTTAAAATGGTCTCTTGTGACTTTTTTTACATAATATTTGCAATTTCATGATCTCACCCCTGCGTAATACGGAATGAAATATAAAAAACCCGTTTACAAAACTTTTATATCCTAATAGAAAAGGAAGACTATGTTTCAAAGTTTTAACTTACATTGTATTTTGAATGTGTTAGATTATAACGAAAATGTTAATTTTATTATTTTTAGCATTGTTGGCTCATTTGATGAGCTCACCGAGTATGTATGCTTTTCCCTAGTACTTTGGGCATGTTACATGTTCTCCGAACAACAAACTATGGCCACTCTCATGATAGTCAAAGATCAGTTGTTGGCAGCTATATTTAACATCTATCTTACATGTGTCTGCCTTACGTTAAGCAGTGGAATTTTAAGGTAATAATACATTTATTAGTGAATGGTTCTTCAGCAATGATACATTTAGAATAGCATATAGTGTGTGTTCAATTTTAGTTAATATACAGTACCAATTTTAGCAAAAAAATGTATATATTATTTAAGTATTGCTTGTTTCAAAAATAATATAGAAGAACGAAAATGGTAAACGTTTTGAAAGGAGTGCGTAAAATAATTTTCAGAGCTATTTAAGCATGTGGATACATACACAATTGATAAAAGTGTTTTTTTATCAGTAGTTCGACAAAATGGATATTTTGTGTGTATTTATATGATCTTTGGTTAATAGTCTTTATATTATATTTAAAAGAAGTTCCCAGCAAGGTCACTTTCTATAGGTGTGCCATAGTTTGCTTTTAAATTAACAAGTTTCCACAATGTTCCTCTATTAACACATTATTGTTGAAAGTCTGACCCTTCAGGCTAAACATGTCGGAGAACAATGTGTGCGCAACAAGTTTTGAGTACGCGGATTCTAGACAACGCCTTTTTATATGAAACTATCCGAAAATGTTTTAAAAACTCCAGTGATAAAATAATCTTAACACCTAAAGAATTTAGCAAAATGACTTACAAAATATTCGCATTTGTTTTGTGAAATAATTCGTCGCCAGTTTCAACTGAAAGTCTCCTACCAAATTCTTATACATGTTAATATCAACTTTGTGACAAGATGCGAGTTTTCAGTTTTTTTAGTCTCGAGTTTATTTTATTCAGTTTGTCGTTTACGTGAATTTTATTAATTTACCAGTAATACACCCTTTTCTTTTAAATAAACATAAAAATTAAAGCACAAAATTAAAACAAACAAAACTGCCAATACTGCCATTAACCATGACAGCTGACAGCCAGCTGATATTGCATTTTTAGACACCATTAAAATCAACCCGATCCTCGGCTTTCTTCGTTGGATATCAGGTGTCGTTGCCGTTTGAATTTCAAGCGCGGGGAAGCGCTGTAATCGAATGACAGCTCTGTTATTTTCAAATGATTTGACTGACAATTTGAGGTTATGTTATATACGAAGAAAATAAAGAGGTTGTTATTTTGCTATCAAACTGCTATATCTTTGGCCGAAATTAAAAACAACGTATTTTATTATTTAAAGTGTTCGTGTACCGATGGTTATTAGAACAAACTACACTCACACTCGAACAAAACGTGCCCCACCTGAGATTGAGTTTTCTGTAGAGTTTCTAGAAAGTAGACGTTGTATGAACGGGAGCTTCGTGGTTACAACGGTAGAAACTTTCATAAACATAAACAGAATCGCTAATATATCAAAAAGCCACACGTAATGTTATGACCTTTGTGAAAAATTATACACAGGTAATACATTTATTTGTGAGATACAGCAGACTCATCTAGAACAGAAGTCATACATATGCAGAGCTGCTGGACCTTAAGGTAAGATCAAAGGCAATAACACTTATCAAAAGGAGAGAAGACAGTGACAGTGAAAATTGGGGCCATTACCATATATGTTGCAGACTTGAAGAATCTATATTAATATCTATTCCAATGTGTTTTCCTTATTATTTTTAATGATTTATAATTTCATATATAATAATTATAGTTGTGATATAAAATTCTTGGTCATTTACTTTTTGAGAATTTTCTGAGGACATTATATTGTAAATAAATGACTGTCTTCCCATAAAATGTGTTTACATCAAATTATATCCATACATTACATTTTTGATTTAAAGTTGTTTTCTTTTGATTAATTTTAAGTTACAGTGGTGGCTTTTTCTCAATGGTGAGTAAATATACAGCATATCCCAAAAAGTTTTATCCATATAAGATTTTTTTTATAGTATCTACAGATTACAAAAATAAAACACAGCGAAAAAAGACATTTTGATCATTTTAAAATAGTTTAATTTAATTCAGATAATATCCACAGTTTCGATTACAACTCGTAAGAAGAAACTGCAAGAAACTTACGAGTGCATATTTTTTTCAAATACAAAAGAGTTAAAATTTATTATGAGATTTAATATTACTATTTGAAATTAAACATAAAACTTAAGATACAGAACAGAAGATAATCACAAAACCAATATACAACATAAACAATCATACATATTTAAAAAACTACATAACATTTGTAAACTAAATAAATTAAACATTTTAAATTATTTATAATATCATTTTTTTTGCTTTGTGAAGGAAAGTAATCTTGTTTCTCCATTTTTCTTTTGCCCATCTTTGGTTTACTTACTTGCTCGATCGTTGCACCAAAATGCTTCATGCACCTTAAAATTATAATAATGAATTAGTATTAAGGCACTACTTTCTTTAATTATGCAACATACCTATCATAAGTATCATCATCCAAAGATCTTAAAAAGTTTGATAGCGTCTCAATTTCGATTTCCCTCTGTTTTTTTTTGTCAACTGGTACCCCAAGGTTACACTCGTTTTTTTCCTTCATAAATTTCTCAATTTCATCATTATGGTGATTCTTAATAGTCGATGGCCCTTGTTCGGCAAGCATTTCAGCAACATCACCTAAAACAGAATCGCTTCCCTGTCCTTGCTGATACAAACATACCAAATGTATGTGTTTACACAAGGTAGTCTTTATAGTATATTGTAAACAGTCACACATATAGCGGTGAATGCAAATCTTGCATACCCTACAGTATAAAGTTTTGCATTCTAACTCACATAATTCATTATAAGAAACATTGTAATACTCATCACCTGTTGAAGACATTACCTAATATTCTCCAAAACCTGTTTCCTTAACCTTGGTCTTATCCATTGTTTCTGCCATTTTGTGTGCTTTTACAATGATTTTATCGTGGTAATTGCCTAAATGAGGGCGCCCTATATTTAAAATTCGGTTCCACCTTTTTACATCTACCAAGTTTTCAATTTCATCTAGAAGTCTGCCGATAGTGATATTTGTCTTCCTCTTCAATTGATTCGTTTTAAGAATATTATTTAAGCTTTCCAGTGCCATATTAGTATTTACTCCAGCATTAATTCGATGACAATAGGCCCACATAGCAATTCGCTCTTCACTTTGGTAATAATACCTGCAACACATTGATACTTATTTTTAATGAAAAATAAGACAAGCAAAAAAATTAAATAACTGCTCTCTCGTTAAGAAAGATTTTAAATTATAGCAGTTAAAGTATTAACACTATCAACTCTTTACTATGCAACAATTTTTTATATAAATCCATACATATTATTTTACTAAAATCCCTGAATTTGCTTTCCATATTCTCGTTCATAAATCCTATGCAAAAATCTTCTACTCGAAGTATTGGATGATCTTCACCTTAAATAGAAAACCAAATTCTGTTAGTATAAAGCTAAAATACTTTTATTTTACACCAAGATAGGGGCAGTGGCACATAAATCATATGCAAAAATCTTCTACTCGAAGTAATGGATGATCTTCACCTTAAATAGAAAACCAAATTCTATTAGTATAAAGCTAAAATATTTTTCTAAACTAAGATAGTGGCAAACAATGACAAACGCAATAAGGCATGCCTTATTTTTTTTATTTATTTCAATAATCAATTTAGGTGAAAAACGATAGTATGCATAGTAAGCTTTGCTTTATTATAACTAACCGAAGCAGAAAAAAAAGAAATCTCCATGTGTATGGCAAAATGTATTTGTCGTAGATATAGTAGGTATACTAACCCTGCTGTTTGAAAAAGAAACAAAAATGTTTTCCATTGGCGTTCCATTTTTTAACTTTTAGGGCAACCGCAATAATAGTATTCTCATGTTTCCTCTTTGCTATATTATGCTTCTTCATCAAATAAGCAACATCCTTTCTATTAATAGCATTTATTCTCTGAATTTTGTCGGTTCCTGATTTTCTGGCATCAAGTATAACTCTATCTGCAGGGACCCCACTAGCCAATTTTTCAACTATCACTGTCTTCTCCGATTTTGACAAATGCTGAGTTCTGATTTCTTCATCATACCCTACATGTGTTTTCCAAAATGTCACAGTGCTCTGATCTAAAATTCACATTAACTAGAGTAACACACTGCATATCAGAGACTTGATATAAATTACAACATATATGCAGGACCTACCTAAGTATTTAATCAACAATATACCAGAGCATATCTCCGGAACTTGAAATTATAAATATTCATTCATGTTGAAAATTTGTAAACAGCATACTGAATGCATTTGTACACAGATGTAATATTAACAAAGCTATTTATTTTAAGATAAGTAATTACTTAATACATACCTGATTCCTAGAGCTTAACTTCTAAACGGGATGGACGAACACCATGTATTCTTATAGAACCAGACGCTTTCTCTGTTCTTCTAATATAATCCTAAAAATAGTAAAGTAGAAACACTAGTTTTTTCAAATCCAACTTTAGTCGACCTACTATATGAATTACTTCGATTACAATTGTAAGTTTTCCCTATGTGGTCAATATTTTGTCGAGTTCTACATACATAGCATACTTTGTTTGTATCCTATTTACCCCTAACCATTTCTCATATTCTTCTTTGCTAAAAAAATTAAACATTAATACTTCAACTTTTATCTTGTGACTTTGTTCCAGATGAATTTGAAGCCTGTTGTATGTTCCACAGGCAAATTCATTGTCTGTATATAAAGGGCATATAACGTGTGCCTTTCTGCTACATTGGACATCCTGTTCCTAGTTATGAATGCTTTTAATGTTTGTTTTTTGCTGAAACACTGGAAAATTCAAAGTCACATATTGGGCACGTTTTATTTGAGCGTGTAGTTTGCACTTCCATGATGAGAATAGTCCCACCAGAGACTATTGCCACAAAACTAAGGGCTATGTTCAATAAAACACTTCAATAACAAACTGAAATCCTAAACTTTCTAATCTCGGACACAGTTTTTATAAAAACTCTGACTTTGAATAAAAAAGAAAGGCAAAAAATTCGCATTAAAAAAGCGCCAAATTGAAAATATCGCTTTTTGACAGCTTTCATATTAAAATCGCCCGCGCTGAAATTTCAAACGGCCAATAACACCCGATGTCAAACGAAGAAAGCCGAGGATCGGGTTGATTTTAGTGGCGTCTTGCATTTTTGCCCATCGTTGGAGACGTTGCCATACTGGTACGATGTGGCGTTAAACCGTAGATGGCGCCAAATGCTGTCGTTTGAAATGATCCGTTTGCGCGCCGAATTTTAGAACTTTATTACAAAATAAGTATTGATTTTTAAGGCGTTATATTTTAAATATTTACTTTTTATATGTAAGAAAATATATTAATATAATTTTAAAAAATGCAAGTTTCCTATTCGCCCCAAATTCTTCTTTAATCCCTCCTCTTCACTTCCCCTTCCATCTGTACCAGTTTTGCTATACAATATACTTAAAATTGAGAAGATACGACGTATTCTCAAAATACCTCTGGCCTTTATGGTATTCCGCCCATTGTCTTAATACACAAATAATTGTGTATTTGGCAAGTATCCAAGATGCTTATGCGGTCAATCGCTACTTTGACTTTAAAGTAGGGTACGGTCGGCCAAGAGTGCGCGTCGGGTAAGAGTGCGTTGTGGTATATTAAACAAAACCGTTGGTGTAGAGTGGTTCGTATTTTTTCTAAGTTTACCTTTAGAGACAAGGTGAGTTTACTAAAAAAATTAGGTTCCTCTGTTACAAAATCTTTGAGTTACGTGTAATTTTATGTTTTTACCTTTGAAACTATAATATATGTCACTTTATTTTGGCGTGTAAACAAAAAAATTGAGGTTATGATGTTGATTTTCGATATTAGGAATGTAGTAGGGCTTTTATATTTTATTAAACTTAGTAATAGGTACTTAGCTCCATCTAAAAAGATAGTAAGAAGTAATTTTACGCGAATATAACATAAATCCAAGAGTACGTACACCTAACTAGGCGAAGAGTGGGCAGTGCGTACTCTTAGACATTATCTAGTTTTATAAAATATCTATTTAATTTTGTTATTTTCCGATTTAAACTGCAATTAGTAGGTTTCCGATTTTGCAGAAATTAATAATATAAACCACCCCTTTTATAAACAAATGACGGGGAAAGAATGGGTCATTTTGCAAAAGGCACAATCTTTCGGTAAGGCAACCCGAAAAAGTGAGTACTCCAGAGCCATACGGGATGAACTATTTACAATATGGACGAGACTGGTCTGTTGACGGTTCCTAATAGGATTCCTAAAGTTTTCGGGCTCCGAAAGGTAAGAGGTCAGTAGGTAAAATTGTGTGAGGAGAGAGAAAAGTTTGTTGCACCAATGCTTCTGAAAATTATATTCCACCAGCATTTATATATCCCAGAAAGAGGGAAAAAAGAGAGTTCCTTTTTGGAGCCCCTGCTGATTCCATTATGATGGTATCCGATACAGATTTATCAGCACAGATCTATTTCTTAAGTGGTTAAAACCTTTTAGAACATTTGCTAAACCAACTATTAAAGAACCAGTACTTTTAATACTGGATTGTCATAGTTCGCATATAAGTCTGGAAACTGTTACCTTCTGCAGAGAGTTAGGCATTCACGTTCTTAGTCTGCCACCATATTCCAGCCATAAGCTGCAACCTTTGGATGTGTGATTTTTTGGGCCCCTCAAGACTGAATACGGTAACGAGGCTGATAATTATATGGTTAATAACCCTGGGAAAGTAATTACACAGTCACAGGTTGCAAGCTTGTTTGGACGTGCTTACTCAAGAGTTGCCTCCCTAGAAAAAGCCGAGAAATGTTTTTCAGCAACTGGAATATGGCCCCGATCTCTTTGGAGAAGAGTCATTTATGCCTGCCTCAGTAATCGATAATCATATTTTCGATCCAACAGCAAACACGAGTGAACAAATCGAAATCGAAATTGATGATTCGTTTCGAGAAGAAGAAATCTAGTGTCAAATATTCAACCTGTTCCACCTGTAATTGCCTACAGACCCTTGTTATCAGAGGCATCAACTTCTGCCTCATTCTCTAATTGTGTAGAGTTTGAAAAAACGCCAAGCAAACCAATCAGAGGAGAAACGTTTGTCGACAATGCTGAAGTTGTTTGGAATGAAAATGAAGAAATTAACGATAATGGGTTATACTATACTCCAAGATCACCAGCAAAAGATGGCAAGTCTCACTATGATAACATCTTATAACTAGGCAGGCTAAATATTACGTATATTTTTTTAGATGTACAACAGGTCAACCCGCACCTACGAAGAAATTTTTTGCCAGTTACAGAAGCAATATAGCCAAAATCTACTACAGCATCTTCGATTAATGGAGTGGAAATTGAAGCCAGCAAAAAAACCAACAGAAAATTATGGCTGAAATAGTGGGTACAGGTAAACATAGATTTAGGCAGAGTTTTATAATAGCTACCTACCTACATATATTTTTTTAATTAATTAACTTTTTTTTTAGAACAAAACCAACTTCTTGACGAAACTATGCAAAATGATGAACAAAGTTTAAATCAATCAATACAACAAAATTCTTCTATATATGGAATCGATAAAGCATGCCTTTTACCAAAAGCAATAAAAAATTAATATAAGCGAAAGAGAGCAGGTAAAAAGTCGGAGATTTTCACAAATACGCCATATAAAGATAACCTCTTGGCTTTAAAGGTATCTAAAAAAGCAAAAGAAACAATTAAAAAAAAGTAGTCTATGTATTAGATACAGAAATAAAGCAGAAACGCCAAGCAAGTCCTAGGTATTTGCTCAGCATGTAATGAAACCTACTCCGAACCCCCTGAAATCGACCTAATTCAGTGTTCTCTTTGCAATCGATCGTTCCACGATGACTCTTTGAACCAGTGCGCACTCTGAAAATTAATGACGCGCACTCTTGGACAAATTGAAAGCCAAGAGTGCGCATTTACATTTTTTTAGTTTAGCTACAATTTTAAGTTTATTTACTTACAAATATGAATACAAACATAATTTTATGTTGCATTTATACCTAGCATTTTCATTTTTGTTGTAAAAGTTTGATAATTAATAAATACTCTCGTTTTTAGTACTTTTAAAGTTAAGTGCGTACTCTTACTCAACCCTATCCTATATTTGAAATTCATAAAATGGCCCGAGTTTTTTCGAATGAGTTATTGTTGATGTGAGTTTTTTTGGGTATTCTAGTACTTTTCAGTGTTTTCCCAGTACCTTTTGATTTCTATTGTGTGGGTATTGGTGCATATATTTGAATTCAAAATTAAAACAATGTCAAACTTTGTCGACTTTGATGCAAGAAAATGGGCAAGAAGAAATTTTGCGTTCTAGGATGCGATTATAAATACAGCAGCCTTTTTGGTTTTCTGATAAAAAATCAGAAATAATTACTATCCTTGTGGTTTGAACGTATTATTAATCGTAAACTTATGTCCCTCCCATTTGAAATTATTTATTAGAACTTTGTTGTATGCCCAAGATATTTTCTTTCTGAACAAATTCAACATGTATGTAGAAGGGGAATTAAACCAGGCACAGTTTCAGCCTTATTCATTAACGGAGGTAATATTAGCCATTTATTACCTTAATTATCTAAAAAATTTCACTTATTTCTATCAAATTATATAATTTGGACTATTGGGAAATATTGCAATAGAATCCCTAGAACAGGAGATATATTTTTCTTTAAGTTTACTAATATTTTGATGTGTAAATATATCTATGTATTAACAGCAAAAAATAGTATCTATCTATGAGGCTTTTTATTCCCATAGATATAAGTATAAATTTTAAGTTTGGATTAAGTTCATTTTCATTTTTTTGTTATTGTTAATATATTTAATTTTATTTGTATAGGTGTTAAACTGTATGTCTATGTCGGCTGTATCTTATAACGAATACAGCTGCAACAGACAAGTGGAATTTGTTTATACCTGCTCACAATTAAGAGTTCCTGCAGGTTTCCGATGTTTATTTGCGGTTTGTTTTCATAATATTTTTTGTACCTTTTACTTTAGTACGATCGATAGACCACAAAGACGCTTTCTTCATTTAAGTATCATCGCTTTTTGGGCCACTAGTTTCGATTTTGCAGGTATGCTTTCTGGAGAATACACATTTTGTTTTACAGACCATTTTATTGGTTCCTCTTATTAAGTATTTTAATCCCTCAATATTTTGCCTCTCCCGTTTCTACAGCTATAAGTATTTACCATGAATTTACATAAAATTTAGAATATCGAAAGTTAAGCTTTTTTAATATTAGTTTAGAACTTATTATACTAACGATGCACATAGCATATTCATTTTAAGGCTTGTTTTTGTATTTTTATTTGTAGATCAATGAAAGGCTTGCAAGAATGGTTATTTCATTTAACATTTGCTACTCAAGCACGATACGCTTCTGCCTATTTAAACAGGCAAGTTTTCTTAGTCGATGACTTGAAGGATCCATTACCCTTTGACTCCAACCATAATTGTACAAATATGAACCTCATTGAGACATCTATATTAAATGGAATGACAAATCCCTACTGCAGGTAAGTTATGTTATATGTATATGACAAAAGGTAGATTAATCTATGGTAAGACATTCTATAATTTATATTTGCATAATGACGCATAGGCATAGGCGAAAAACACTAAATTTTTTTACAATAATCGATATCCGCAGTTTTTGTGCAATTATTTTTTTTTAGCAAAACGTAATACAATTTTAAATATAGCATATTTTTTACACAAATACATACAATCATAAAATTTTCTTTTTAACTAGAATTTCTATTTGCACATAAATATAACACGAAGACACAATTACAACTGTTATGCAGTTTTTTAATTAGCTTTTATTTTAAAATTAAATAAGTTATTGCTGTGTTTGAATTACTTTAAAGAAACCCATCCGCAGCGTAAAAAATATACAGTAAAATTATTTTAAATGTTTTATTAAAATAATGTCTACATAATTAAATACAAAATTTACTTTTCACTCACACAACTTTGACACCCTGTATTTTGGGTACTGTCAACTTTTGAACTAAGCAAAGTAGGGTTAAATCGCAATATTTTTACCCAAAAAACCTTCAGTTTTGCCGTGTACCATTAATTATGGGAAACCCTGTATATATATATATATATATATATATATATATATATATATATATATATATATATATATATATATATATATATATATATATATATATATATATATATATATATATATATATATATATATATATATATATATACATATATATACATATATATATATATATATATATATATATATATATATATATATATTGATTTTTACTCCTTCACGGATGGAAAAATACAATGTGTTTTCATTCCGGGTGTACATCCGTTCACTACTGTCGTTCTGAAAAGAACAGTTTTGCTGACGTTTCGCCAAAATCACATTTGGCATTTTCGAAGCTTTCTTTCTCGCGTCCGAATAGAGACTGAAGTGTTGGTGACTGCGACGCTTCCTTTTATACCCCCACTCGGGGCCGAAGGTTATATCTGCGCAGGCGTTGGTCGTTAAACTAACAGGCGAATATCAGCAAGAGTGGAAGAGCATAAACTCAGCATCAGAAATAAACAAACAACCTCAGCTTTATTCCTACATCATCAGGAAACCGGCCATAAAATAAATTTCGATGGGTGTAGGGAGATTGCCAATATAGAACATTATAAGACCAGAATAATCCGAGAAGCCATAGAAATTGAAAAACAAGGTGATTTGAATAAAAGGGACGAATCATTAAAACTACCAACGGTATGGAAGACAATAATCGACAAATCTAAAATCGCAAAAACTCAAGCGCAATTAGCGCAACAACAACAGCACCATCCGGAAAACATAAATAACGACCAACGCCTGCGCAGATATAACCTTCGGCCCCGAGTGGGGGTATAAAAGGAAGCGTCGCAGTCACCAACACTTCAGTCTCTATTCGGACGCGAGAAAGAAAGCTTCGAAAATGCCAAATGTGATTTTGGCGAAACGTCAGCAAAACTGTTCTTTTCATAACGACAGTAGTGAACGGATGTACACCCGGAATGAAAACACATTATATATATATATATATATATATATATATATATATATATATATATATATATATATATATATATATACATGTGTTTGTGGAATCAGTTCTTAATTTTTTATAGGTTGTTTAATTAAAAAATAACAACTTTGTAAAAAAACTAGTGAGCAATAATTCGCTTAGTGACCTAGAAGCAATAAAATTAATGATTCATAATGCAAAATTATACTCTAAAATTATACGGACTACGAAAATTGCATAAGGCGGGCGATACCTCTTCGACCAATAGTTTCTTGCATTCAGTCTCTGTTTTACAATTATCTAGATATCTGTCAAAATGTTTATCAAAACGATTATTATATAAAAGATTATTTTTCTTTCAAAAAGTTTATTGACACTGCAAAATATTCCAGATAATCATAAACTACTTTCACTGGATGTAATTTCATTATACACAAACATTCCAAATGATTTAGTAACAGAAATTATCAAACATAAGTGGAATTTAATTAAAGAACATACTACTCTTTCTTGCAACGAATTTATAGAAGCAATAAACTTAACATTTAATAATAACTATTTTCAATACAAAAATAATATTTATTAGCAACTTGACGGCTGCGCCATGGGATCTCCAATATCGTCAACCATTGCACAGTTAGTAATGGAACACTTGGAAGAACATGTCTTAACAAAACTTAGATTTACAAATTGTTTTCTTTCAAACCTTTTGTGGATGATTGCCTAACTACAGTTCCATCAAAGAAAATTCAAGATATCATTAATAAATTTAAAAGCTTTCGTCCAAAACTACAATTTACTTTTGAATTAGAACAAAATAATGAAATTAATTTTCTCGATTTAACATAGATTAGAGACAAAAATAACATTAAAACAGTATGAACAAGGAAACTTAGTTAGGTCGATCCCTAAATTTTAATTCCCTCCACCCAAACAGCCAAAAAAACTGATCGAGCTATTGATCTCACTTCTCCAGAATTTAGACTAGATATTCTAAAAAAAGTTCTAGACATCCTAGAAAAAAACCATTTTCCTATAAGACAAATTAAACGAATTTTTATACAACGAACATATAAAATCTATAATAGGCAGAAACAGAATAACAAATATAGCACAATGCCATACACAGATGGTTTGTCAGAAAAATTAAAACACAGTTTATTCAAATATGACGCAATTATATGTCATAAATCACATAATTTATTAACAAATTTATACACTCCTATAAAAAGTGAAATTCCAAAAAAGAAAAAATCAAATGTAATTTATTCTGTGCCTTGCATAAATTGTCCTAAAAAGTATATAGATATGACCACACAGTACTTAGAAAATCGGTTAATCGGCCATTAATATACAAGGCCTTATATAAACACGAAAAAAATAAAAAACATGAATTCAACTTTTCCGAAACAAAAATTTTAAGTCAAGGCAGTAATTATCAAAAATTGGCAATTAAAGAAATAATTCATATAAAGAAAGCTCAGAATGCAGTAAATGACAAAAAGGACATACAAAATCTAAGTCAAATTTATCATAACCTAATTAAATAATAATTAAATTTAATTATAAAAATAACCTAAAATGATATAATGATCTTTAAAACACTAAAATTTATTTTAAATAACACTTGTAAATAAACAATGATACATGTTTTCAGCCATCCACTGTATACCAAAATACATAGGTTTTCCATAAAATTAAAAAAATCAAGATAATGGTTTTTATAATTACGGAATTTATATAGATCTCACCCATCGGTTAAAACATTCAGAACATCAAAATTATTACTGTAAATAATATTGTCGTTTCCAAGGAAAGGTATATATAAAATTTATTTTAATATTTTACGCTATAGTTGTTTTATTAAATGTTGTGAGTATAAAAATATTTTAATGAATTAATTGTTCAATAGTTAAGTATTATGAATGTTTGTTTTGTTAGGTATAGTACATGTTAAATTTTTGCGTATGTTTGTTGAAAAGTACTAATTCATGTGTTCAGCTGGTTTTAACCTTTAATTAACCAATAACTGAATTACGAGGTTGTCTCAAAATGCAACAATTTCCATCCTGTAGCTAAGACACCAAGAAGCCTATGAAAGTTCTATTGTTACTAATAAGAGAAATATCCAGCAAAGACAACGAAAACTCGACAGCCTGTACACGATAAAATATACTTTAAATATTTTTTACATGACAACCAGCCGCAGATCGGAACTAAGCTTTCTTCGATAATACAAACAGAAATATTAGTAAAATAATAAAATACCACCACTAGAACAAAAATATTTCCTTCTCGTACATTTACCTTTAGATGCAAATTCAAAATAACGAATTGGTGGGGATATAGCAGAGCAGCCCTATATAAACTTTTTGTGTATTCTGTATATTAGAAAATCTAGAAATTATGATATTATTAAATTGTATAGGGGGGTGCATTATTATTTATATGTGATACTTTTTTTGCATTTTAGATATGCCAGTGGACAAAGCTTTCTTTCTGAACGCTATACAAGAGACCCTGGAAACACTATATTTAATGGAATTCTGAATGCCGACCTAAATATTGGAATTACTTTCGCGTTTACCTTAGGCATGATTATATTCAACATGTTTTTGTATTTAATACCTTTACCTGCTTTCGTAAAAGCAAAATTTAGAGAATAATTATATTTATTAATTCAGCTCTAACGGTTTAGGTAACTGTAAAAAATTGAACTGTTACAGTTTGCAATTTAAGTACAGTATTTTAACACAGATATATCATATAATTTAAAATATTTACTAACTAAACAGTTGGAGGAACTTTTATCCAGTTAAGATAAATTTCATTCATTCAGTTTGAAGATTAAATGTATTCTTAAAAGTTACAAAAATGTTTTTAAAGCTTTATTTAAAAGAAGTTTCATTAAAGATTTTTGAAATGTTTAATAGCTCTCATGCTTTCTAATCAAATTAAAATATGATGGGGTGTCAACCACAACCTAGTTATTGGTTCTTCTTAGTATTCCTTTTAGTTGAAACCAAACGATAACATTTTATTGGTGGGGGAAGTAGGAATTAAATGTACTTCAAAAATGCTTGGAATATTAATTGTGTAAATGATGGTTTCATATGAGTTCTCGTGTGAGAAATATTGTAGGAGTGAAACAATTACCTTTTGAAATTTTTTCTTTTTGTCTTCTCAAGGCCCTTAAATCTCGTAAACATGATCTCCCGTTGCCGTCCGCTTTGCCTATCTATCACTCTGTCAGCAGTCAATTAATTTATTTGTTTGCGAAATTGTGCTATATAAACTGATTTAAAACCAATAAAATTAAAATTAAACTCAAAAACATTAAAAAGTGAATCGAGATAAAGAGTGCAATATATCAAGAAAGTCATTAGTGCATCTTTGGAAACAAGAAGCTTAATATTAAGTTAGTTATAGTTCAGCAATTAATTATTTATTTTTTATAAATTGTTCACAAATATTAAAAGCCCTTTATATGTATTTATATATATATATATATATATATATATATATATATATATATATATATATATAAATAAATAAATATATATATATATATATATAAAATATATATATATATATATATATATATATATATATATATATATAATAATATGGAGGAAACCCTGTAAATTATCATAAAATTCGTAATAGCCTTAAAAAATATCAAAAAACTCAAAAACATTTGAAATTGAGTGTAAATAAAAAATACGAAATATCAAGAAAATTATTTGATTATTATGTAGTATCTGGTCAAAAATAAATCATTAATTTGCTTGAAAATATAGAATACCATTTTATAAAATATACATTTTTAGAATGTACGATTTTTATAGTATAGAATTAAGAATTTGGTATCCCAATAATATTTTTGGATCACTTTATAAATACTTTCAACAATGCTCTCAACAGTCATCCCAACATTATTTTAGGGAGTTTATTAAATCTACTGTATTTAATAAAAGTAATTACAAAAACTTTTTATGTAACTAATTGTTTTAAGATTAATTAAGACATACTATTTAAACATAACTAAGTAATAATATAGAGATTCAATATAGGTATTTTAGTATACACCTATGTAAAATATAGTGCAGTAATATTAGTATATAAATAATATTGATTTAAATTTAAAACATAGAAGGGGAAAGACTTGTGATATATATTTTTAGGAAGAATCAAGCCTTATCCATATGCCGTCCATTATTATAGATGAATATAGTATTTAGATGTTTAGTATATTTTTTATGTTTATGTACATACAATTCGATCTGTGATGATGCCTATTTTTTATATTAAAAACTGTATAAATTATTTGAATGGTTTTAAATTTTAAACTCTTACGCACATATTTCAAAACAAATTAATATTTTATATTACTTCCTTCTGGCAATGCAATATTGGATTTTCAGCTTCTAGAGTTTATTCTTTCGACTTACTTAACAAAACTCAGTTTAGAATGGACACAATTTTATAGAAAATGACATACAGAATGATTGGCCGTTTAATATTACCAAAATACATCCTTATTATAAAAGTGTTTCTATATTTTTATAGTCATGTTTAATGTAAAATGGTGGAACAAAGGATAACGGAGTGGGACTTTAAGTAGTTTTAAGATTTAGCTCTTATTAATAACTAACTAAAATTGAATAATGCTATTATAATTGTAATATTTTATAGTTTAGGATTAAAATCATACACCAAACCCTAGAAAGGAGAACAGCTTTAAATTGTCGAAAAAAAACTTAAAAAATTAGACATATCTAAGAGCATTTTTTTAAAATAACCCATATGAACGCACTATTGGTTAAGCCAATTAGAAGCAATCGTTATTTTGAACGAGTGCTTTCAGCGGACTAAACTGTAATATATTTCTATGCAAAATTATAAATTATTTAAAAAATGCCCATAAAATTATTATGTTTTTAAAAGTCACCCCCTTAAAAGGGACAGTAATACCCAAATTAGTCAATGAATAATTAAGGACTATATTTTGAAATCATAAAAGATACTTTTTTGGCGGCACTTTTACCGGTCAATATTTCAGAAACAGAGAGTTTGCAGACCCATGTCTAGCTAATCTCTATTTATTATAATTGTAACAGGGCTATACTTCTTTAAGCTTTAGGCCAAATTTTAAACCACCATGTGGAGTTGAAATAAATATGGTTGCTGTTTTTGACACTTACCCCTTATTTCTTATTTCAATAAACCCTTCTTGAAAAACTTTTTTTTCTGGGTACCCAATTAATTATTCTTTTCACAATATCATACAACTGCAACGTTACCGCTAAATAATGTGAAAAAAAATCATATTTTTTGTTAAAAAAAATCTATCAGCAAAAGGAGATAATATCAAAACATTATCAATTCTTTATTGATGCCTATAAAATGAGCTTTGAGGTTTTGAAAAGCTCAGGAAAATCAGTTGCCCCGTTTTCTAAATACATGCTGATGCTAAAATAACATTAAATCGTGCTGTTTAGAAATAAATTCACAACGGGATGTTATATTGGTGCTACAGATAATTAAGTAATTTTTGTGGATCTGTCGAGAACTCATAACCATAAAACATATTGGTTTCACACAAATAAATTAGGGGAACTCCTAAACAACAGAGTTAAAAGTATTAAAAGCATTATCAAATCGAACAATATATAAATTGAAACGCTGAGACCTTGTAATATATAATGTTTGTTTAAACTTATAAACATGTCTATATAGATACATACAATTTTTACTTTGTGTTTTTCTAATTTATAGGCTAGTGTGTTTTCAGATATTTTAAAATACCAGTATTTCAAAAATGTTAACCTGCATTCTAGAACTGAGCCAATCAAAAGAAAATTAGAATAAAATTAGAATAAAGTTAGTAATTTATATTTAATAATTAAGCAATAGATATCTGTATATCTTCATTTATAATTTTTGTAGTTTGCACGTTAATTAATAACTCAAACATAAAACAGAAAAACTCGTTCTATATAATAAATTTAGAAGTAACTTATAATAAAGTTATAGTTAATCAAAGATTTTTTATTTATTTTATTAAGAAATAAAAATATTTTTTAAATAAAACGTATCAATCTGCTCCGTTTTTAAGTACTGTTAAAATAAGTACCTTCACTTTGCATAGCTTAGCACTTTATTTAGGAATGATTTAATAAATGAAGGTATATTAACTACGGAAATTCGTACAATTAAAATGATTTATTTTTATAATAATAATATCTGTGTTTTATTTATACATCATCAAAAATCTATTTTATTAAAGATGGTTTGAAACATTATGAAGAATAATAGATTTTGCAGTAGGAATAACCAGTTTAAGAAATTGATAAATCAAGGACTACTGAGATATATATATATATATATATATATATATATATATATATATATATAATCACGGATGGAACAACAGGTATAACAACCTGAGAATATAACCAACCTGATAAATACATTTTATACGAAAAATTCAAAATGAAGATTGATTGCAGTAGGATTGTTCTTTTACAATAAAAATGTGTTTGTGGTCCCTTTCAATATATATATATATATATATATATATATATATATATATATATATATATATATATATATATATATATATATATATATATATATATATATATATATATATATATATATATATATATATATATATATATATATATATAGTCAAAAGCAGTGTTATCGTGCGGGTCATACGATTTATCAACGACAAACGTTTTTAGTTTGTTTTTCTTTTATTACGTGTAATCATACCCTCCGCAAAAAAATCCATCAAATCAGATTGACAAGTCAGTGACAAAATAAGTAATAGAAAACAATTTTCGGGTTTTTTGCATCCACAAGCAAAAAAAAATGGTATTAAATCTAATAAAATATTATGAAAATGAAAATTCACCGGCCATTATCCAGGAGACAGTAGCAAAAGCTCTAGGAATCGGTATAAAGACTGTGCAGAAAATTGTGCATGAAAAAAAGCGTAATTTACTACCGAAGAAGATTAAGAAATGTACACGAATAAAGCTAAAGACAGAAGACTTAAGTGACAATGTAAAAATGGATGTTCGTGATGCAATTTACGATTTATACACATCAAAAACTAATATAACCCTTCAAGTTTTAAAAGAAGCTTTAAAAAATCGAGGCATATTGGAAATTGTACTAAAATCGTTGTCAAAATTAATAAAAACGTTGGGTTTTCGATATAAAAAGGACTGTAATCGAGGATTTTTATGCGAGTTGCCACATATAGAAAGTCAGAGTATCCAGTTTTTAGAGAAATACACGGAAAATGTTAGTTCAAAATTTAGAAAAGTGGTATTTTTAGACGAGACTTGGATATTTTCTAATGGAAGTGGTTCGAAATCGTAGCAGGGTGAGTCTGTAAAAAGTGTCAAGAGAAAAAAGGGATGTGGGACTGGAAAATGGTTCATCATTTTACATGCAGGTTCTTCAACAGGATTTCTCCCAGGTGCAAGTTTACTGTTTTCTTAAACATCCAAAAATTATGGACTACCATGATAATATGAACTGTGAACTATTTGAAAAGTGGTTAAAAGAACAACTGATTCCAAATTTAGATGCTCCGTCTTTAATCATTCTGGACAATGCATCTTATCATTCAAGAATCTTAAATAAACAACCTACTTCATCCTGGAAGAAAAGTGATATTTATGACTGGCTAATAAAACAAAAACAAAATCCTTTACCCAATATGTTGAAACTAGAACTTCTTTTAATGGCAAAATCTATTAAAAAACCAACAACATATGCCGTAGATGAAATATTACGGGAAAATGGATATGAGGTTTTACGACCACCGCCATACCATTGCCAGTTTAATGCAATAGAGTTAATATAGGCTGGGGCAAAATCATATTACGACAAACACGTGAACGATGGTCTTACATCAGATGAAGTGCAAATTGTTTGGCAAGATTCATTAAATTATATTACGCCGGAGTACTGGAAGAAATCTGTGGAACATACGGAGAAATTAATATGGGATTGGTGGAATCGAGAACGAGTTCTAGATGTCGAAATAGCACCAATGGTGATTGAGCCATTTGAGGACGACTCAGAAGATGGGGACTTTATATTAGTCTTTGACGTGTATAAATCATAAATTTCATTATGAATATCCATTTTTGCATTGTAACTTAAGTATTTTGCCTTTGGATTTTTTCGTGTACATTTCCTAATCTTCTTCGGAAGTAAATTATGTTTTTTTTTCATGTACAAGTTTCTGTACATTCCTTATACCGATTCAGAGAGCCTTTGCCACTGGCTTCTGGATATAAGCGAGTGAATTTTAATTTAAAAATTTTTTTATTAGATTTGACACCATTTTTTTGCTTACTTTTTTAGTACATTTGTAATTTTGTAGGCAATAAATAAATAATTATAGAATACTTGTTCCAATTTTAAAGCGTGTTTAAAATAAGTAAATTTTTTTATTAATTATAAGACAAAATTTGATATAAAAAAATCGGTAAAATCGCTTTACCAGAAACTCGGGCTAACGAAATATATATATATATATATATATATATATATATATATATATATATATATATATATATATATATATATATATATATATATATATATATATATATATATATATATATATATATATATATATATATATATATATATATATATATAGTCTGTATTTTCCACATGCATGGCCTTAATTTTAGACTGAAATTTGAAGAATCGAATAAGTAGTTTTTTAGCTATGCCGCGAACAGACAGACTGACATGACGGACAGACATACTTACAGACAGACGGAATTGAGAAAACATTTCCGGCATCTACGGACCCTTAAACGTAAAGATCTGAAAAAATCTCAGGAAGGAAGTAATAACTAATCTTGTGTTTTTAACAAAAGTGTATAATACTTTTGCAAAATAAAATTTTTGTGTTATCACAATACAAAAAAAACAAGTTTTCTTTGCACAGGGGTGGCCCGCATTTAAATAAATGACACTGTATAAGTGGTTAGATTTTTAGGTCAAGCGGGGCTCATAATTTTTGGTGATTAATAAAAAAATCTCACATTCATTAAGTGGCTGTATAAACAGAACATATCCTGATTGTTCCACTGATTCGAACCGCCTTTCGACTTTATTAAGGCGCTTGCCATTTTGTGTATTTTTATTTTTGCCAACCAAAAAATTTTAACCAAATACATATTTAGAGAATTTTCTTTATAGTTCCCCGGTATTTAATATATAAATTAATATTAAGTGGCTATCTTAATAATATTGCGTAATATAAAAAAAAAACTATTTTTTTTTCTCCCTGTATATTTGTAAATAGCCCATCGAGATTTAATAGCTCGATAAAAGAACCACACAACATTTTGGTATTCACTGTGTTTTCTGATTTGATTCATAATGTTGGTGACCTTTGGACCTGCACGATAAGACCGCATTCGACACGATAGAGAATTTGAATTCGTTGCAAAATTTTCTATATATCATCAAATTTAGTTTAGCACATCTTTGCGACGTTGTCAAATAATTCGGAAAAATCCATTTATGAAAAAACATACTATGCTAAAATGTTTAATAATTTTTTACTAATATAATATAAAATCAAAGTTACTGATAATATCGGAGGAATAATGATTGAGGAAGGCTCTTGAGGTGTGGCATGTTTATTATCTTATACGAGGTGTTTTCAATAGATATACCAATATTACGAAATTCAAACCTAATTTACACTGGATTTTCAAATAGAACACCTATATTTTATCACTTTATCTTTTAGGGATTTTCATCTTCTTCAAAATTTATTAATGTATTCCTATGCCTATCTCTATTAATTTTGATGGTATTTTACATTTTATGAAAAATCTACTGAAAAATTAGCATAAAGAAGTCATAAACTAACTTAACGTAGGTTTATGTAACATGTTCATTCATGTTCTTTTTAATTTTTTTAAATTTTTATGCGTAACTAGAGTAATATCTTTTTCCGTAATGGCTGACCATGTACGTACAACTTGTTTGTAAAATTAAAATATAAAGTTTATACTACAAAATTATAAATTTAGATATAATACACTACCTACCGAAGAAACTAAATTAATTGTGGAAACCCCTATTAATTTATAGAAAAAAAAAGTCTACTGTCATTTATTCATATATGAATAACCGTATAAAAGTTTTTTCCGGGGAGAACCCGGATTCTCGCAAAAGAAAATATAAACATTCTGCTGTCTTTGTGGGGAGGGGTAGTTATCACCTTTATCGACACCCTTGTGCGCAGATCAGCCAAATTCCTTGATGACGAGCTACCGGCAAAACGACTCACCTTGATAAAATCAAAATGATATGATTACAGCGACAAGATTTTGTAAGGCTAGGGATTTTTTATTTCCATAGCAATTTAAAAATTGTTGTATAAATATTTTTGTGTTTATTGTTTTTCTCGTGAAATAGTCATATCGAATACCACTCGAGAAAAAACTTTGCAGGGAAAATTTTTCTCTTGTAATAATCAAGGTTATTGCATTTTGGCAGTTTTTGTTAAAAAATGTCATTCGCCAAATCGCCTTTTTTTTATAACAATCGAAAAAATTACCACTTTTATTTTCAATATGCGCAGCTTCCCTGTAGCAACGGCAAAGTTCCTGAAGTTGGGTCTTTCATAAGAGATAGTAAAGTTTATTCTCAAGTGCGGTAAGTGCAGGAGGCTAACAAAATTGACAAAAAACTGAAGAATGCTTTAAATTTTAATCTAAAAAAATTCTAATTTAGAATGTTTAGAATTGACAATTACTCTTCATAAATCGTTTTTCTTTTAGATTTTAGTTAATTAAAAATTACCCCCCTATGCCAATTTTGTTATATCACGAGAGAAACGAGATGAGACGGAACTCCACCGGTAAGCACCATGTACGGGGTTTTTTATTATATTTTGCTCTCCATTTTGAGGATTAAACATTGTAGATCGTTAAAAACTTTTAATAGGAAATTTGTAGAATTGTACTTGTATTAACTTTATCTGATAATCATCAAAAAGTTGAAAAATATACATAGCCTATTTTTTTAGATGGGACACACGGTATATTATTATTTCATTCAATGGGTCTCGTCTTACCGACTATAAATATACTAGGTTTGATACCTTTATCTTTAAAGACAACCGAGAAAATTAACAAAAACACTACCACGACCCAATGCGTTAGAGGGAATATTCTCTTCTAAATGTGAAATTAATAGAAATTAATTGTCGATGGTACATTAGACTTTTTATCTTAGCCGTATCTAGATAACAAAATAGATGATTTTAAAATTTTGGTTGCTGCTCGCTGCCATGCCGTAAGAGATTGTGATCCGACTTAAAATATTATAGTATAGCATAGTAGTATATTCTAAAATATATTTTATGTTTTAGAATATACAGGATGCGCCAAAAAATTAAGACAGAGAAAGGTACATTTTTCTAAATGGAACAGTCTGATCCTGTGATCCTCACACTATATAGGGGACGCAAATTAATTCTACACTTTGCACTGTTGCTTACTTTCTTATTGAAAATACGAGGAGAAATAAGCAAATTAGTAACATTTTTCCCGCTGATTAAAATGGTGAAAACAGAGAACAATTATTGAACATCGCATTTCTGAAAAAATAGAAAAAAACCTCGTCGTTTTAACATATACCAATTCTATGAAGAAATGCAAGCAGTTCTTGTTTACCTACCATATCACCTGCTTAAATTTGACCGTTTTTGAAATATTGATGTAAAAAATGTGAACAGATTTCAACTTTGAAACGTTATAAAATCTAAACGGTCTAAACTTAGTGGAAAACGGATGAACATGCCTATCTTACTTTTTTATGGTACTTCTGATGGTATACTTTTTAAATTTTTCCAAGGAAATTTAAATATGCATAAAAAAACTATAAAACGTAAGATAGGAATGTGCGATCCATTTTGCCGTTTAAGTCGTTTAGATTTTATAGCCTTTAAAGTTGAAAAACTGAATATGATATTTTGTACAAAAATGCTTGCATTTATTCATAGAGTCGATATAAGTCATAATATCATTTTAATCATTTAAATGCTACTTATTTGCTAATTTAGTAGACCTTGTGTCTCCAATAATAAGAAGGTTAAATCCCAAAATTATATTTTATAGAAAGTTTCAAAGTTCTGTTGAAGAAAAAAAGCGGTCCTACAGGGCTAACCGGAAATGCAAGATAATATCTAAGGTTGCAATTTTTTAAATAAGAGGAACTATATTTTATTATTTGTTTCGATTCTACTAACGAAACTAAATATATTTTGCATTTACACAAAACATCTCACCAACCTCAATTATTTTCTAGTTATTAACGTTCAATTTATTTTTTTTTTAATTTTGGATGGTTGTAAAATCTGTACGGTTTAATTCAGACTAAAACAGTTTTCACATTAAATTACACATTTCCAGTTTTTAAATTCTAATCCTAGCACACTAGTAATGCAACAAACTCAAGGGACCGCTTACGAGAAACCATCAACTTTGAAATACCCTGTATTTAGTAGTCATAAACTATAGATAACTGAATATTTTTACATTTCACTGTGTACTGAATGCGGATGCTACTAAAAAGAATACGCAAGAAGCTCTCCAAATAAAACTTAATTTACAGATGCCTTCGGGACAAGATATAACGCAATCAGAACCAAAGCCCGTTAAAAAATCCATTCTTGATCCGTATGAAGTATCGGATGATGAAAATGATTCGTTATATAAACCAGAAGACGACACACCTACAAAGAAATCTGTCAAGAGGACATCCTTACTTGATTTCGTTTAAGAAAAAAACGAAAGATTCAGCTAATACTTCATATTCTTCACCCCTGTCATCATGCAGTAGTATAGGAAGTTTATTATTAAAGAAACAACTGGAAAATTCGGAAGAGACGCAGATTCAAGCCCGAACCACATGTATAGTACATAGTACAATATGCTTACTTGTACAAACATATTTGTTAGGCACATTGAGTTCAACTGCAAATGTTTTAAAATATTTGAGAAATCAACATAACACAACATGTAAAAAATACTTATTATATAAAGTGTTCAGTTTTAAACGTTTCCTTATTATTTGTATGTGTGCAATATATCTCTAAAAAAAACTCGCGCACATAAAACCACAGATTTGACCAGAAAATTAATTTACCCTTCTTCTTGCAAGACTTTCTCGAGAAGCAGTACGCTTTGCTAGTTTTTTACTATTAAGAAACTTCCTTTGTCTGTCCCTTTTGGACAGACGGTTACACCTGCTTGGTGAAGGGCACCCATGTGGTGAACTATTGACTAGACATTTTAGTGCAAAGTTCTACGCAAAATACGTGAATTGATAGCCGTTCAGCGAGACCAGAGGTACCTCAAGAAAACTCGCCCAACGTTCACCGATTGTGAAACATCCCTTTGGGTAATTGGGCAAGTTAATTTAGTGGTTCTCCTTGACTTTTAAAACAGTTATCTCAGTTTAATATAAACGTATTCTATTGCCACAGTACAAAATAAACCTGAAACCTCATAGCTTATTTTAAATAAAGTTAATAAATAAAACAGTCCACTTTTAAATCTTTCCTTTTAAGCTTTTTATGAGCTACGAATCATTGGTCCTGAAGACCAGAAATTTTGTCATATTTGTTAAATTAAATTATTACTATTCAACTCTCTGAAGTTTCTGTGAATAACGCTATTTTCGTACATTTTTGATAGGAATTTTCCGTTTTTATTTAAAAAGTTACATTTAATAATTCTCTGAAATAAATTCGCATTCCAATACGCCATATTTATTTATTAGCAAAACCGCTCATATACCCACAAAAAAAGGGTTAGCCTTTATATTGATATCGATATTGTTAAAAATAAATTAAATGTTGATTCTTGCTTAGAGTGCTATTATACGATAACGTTATTTTCGGTGTTAAGCTAATTACCTTTGATTGTCTAACTTAAAGTTGTTTTTGCTTATTTTACCAAGTTGGAATTAAATTAATTAGTATTAATATTCATTGGTTATCCGAATTAATTAATCAAATTAACTGTAAAAAACAGGCCGATGCCAAGAAACTTAAAAAATTTAAATATAATCGAAATTCATGTCTTAATGAAATTCAACTGCTAGTATCCTTAGGCAAGCCCATTCAAAATGATCCTAGTGTAATAAATATATTTAAAATTAGAGCTGAAGAAATCAATAATATTTGCGATGAATTTCTTTAGAATCATAACGACATTATTTCACTTTTGTTAAACGCTGATCTTAAAACAGAAAATATAATACGAGATGGTTTTTTTTGTGACTTTTTCACCGTAAAAACTATGTATATAGAACTAGTTGATCCTGACCAAAATAATGACCCAAATGTCAGCCAACAAAATACTACTTTTTACACTGGATCGCATGCTAGACTACCAAAAATGTTATTCCGATTTTTAAAGGCGATTTTAAAAATTTTATAACTTTTCTAGATCTACGAGTATTTAATGCTTTAGTGCATACAAATAATTCTCTATGTGACATAGAGAAATTTAATTATTTAATTAATTAATTTAATTTCGTCGTTGGATTATCCTTGATACGTACCTTACCTATGGTAGCCACAAATTATCAAATGGCTTACATGCAGTTGTAGAACGATATTCTAATAAAAGACTTCGCGCGCAAGAGCATTGGCAGATTATCGAAAACACACAGTCTTTATCTTCTAAGAATTTTATTGGATTATTGGATATTTTTTCCGAAAATTTAAGCGCTCTTAAAAATCTTTCTTTTTCGGTTGAGGCATGGGATTTTATTTTAGTAATGATGCTTTTAAAACGTTTGGATCATGACACTGCAACTAAATTTGAACTACATCATGCCTCAAATGAAGTATGGAAAAATGTTCAATAGCATATAATACTTTAGATTTATCTGCAAACAAGCTGTCAAGGGCATCAAACTATGGCAAAAATCGTAATTTTCTTTTAGATAATTCTAATAAGCAAAAATTTAATTTTATATTGTGTATCATCACCCATTGCATAAATGTCGAATATTTTTAACAAAATCCTCTCACGATCGCTTTTATTTTTGCCGTAGTAAACATGTTGGTTTTAATTGTCTTAGTACTTTTCATGATATTAAAACTTGTAAATCAATGATGACATGTAAAACTTGTAACCAGTGCCATCATACCTTACTGCAATTTTCAAAATCTTCCCATTTAGAAACTCCTAGCCTTTTGCCTGAATTGAATTTGGACAATTCCATCAACAAACGCCGCCAAAAAAAACTTAATCAATAGCAAACATTTTTTGTAAATAATACTCTTAAAAATCTATCTGATTTTACACAATCAAATAATTCTCCCTTTGTGGGCACTGGTGTGCAGCCTCGATGTGATCCTGTTTTGTTATCTACAGCTCTTGCCATGCTTTGGATAATCAAGAAAATTATCAAATCATAAGATGTCTGCTTGATTCGGGAAGTATGTCATCTTTTATTACACATGCTACAGCTACCCGCTTAGGTTTAGTGTCCTCTGGTAGGACTTTTGAAATTAAAGGACTTGATTCTATGCAATACAAGTTCAGAAAAGGCATAACAACCGTGACTTTATATCCAGTTGACATTCCAAATATTGTTATGCATACTGATGCCATTGTTATACAAAAAATTTCGGATAGTTTACCTTATGAAAAAATCAATGCTCGGGATTGGTCACATATTCATAAATTAAATCTTGCCTATCCAAATTTCTATTACCTAGGCAGAATAGATTGTCTTTTTAGAGCTGACATTTTTTCGAAAATATTGGTGGAAGGCAACACTACTAGTTCTGACAATCGTCCGAATGCTATTAATACAATTTTTGATTATATTTTAATGGGGAAACACACGCAAGGTTCCTATAATGTTCCTAAGATTGTATCGCTAGGTTGCACTCCCTCGGATTCTCAACTTGAATCCACCCTAAAAGAATTTTGGACAATTGAATCTGTGCCTGTTGTATCTATCACTGTGAAAATCATTTTTCTTCTACGAACTTTAGAAACCCTGATGGTCAATATGTAGTCTCTCTTCCGTTTAGGGAGGACAAGCCAATTTTACCTGGAATAAAAGATTTGGCAACCAACAGATTTATTTCTCTTGAACGTAGACTCCTAAAGCAACCCGCATTGCATCTACAGTATTGTACATTTATGAGGGAATATTTGGATTTGGAGCATATGGAGTTAATCTCTGACCCTGTGGCATCTATTGCTAGTTATTATATTACACATCATTGTGTTTTGCGGCCTGATAAGCCAACGACTAAACTCAGAGTTTTCTTTAATGCTAAACTCCCTAACCAAAAATCAATAAATGATTACCTCTATACAGGTCCTAAATTGCAACCCGATATTCTTGAGATTTTGTTAAATTTCCGAATCCATAAATATGTTCTTTGTGCTGACATAAAACAAATGTATCGTATGATAAAAATTAATCCTAGTCATCATGACTATCAACGAATTGTCTGGCGCTTTTCGCCTGAAGAACCTTTACGTGCAGTGTCAGACTGGCCCGTCCGGCGACTCGGCGATCGCCAGGAGCCCCCGAGCGAAAAATCTAAAACTTATAATTCATAATTTTTTTTTTCAAGTTCGGAATATTAATTACATTTAAATTTAACGGAAATCAAAAATGTATTACATAGGTATGCCTTACTCTATAAAATGCAACAAGAACTGACAACTATGCTAAAATGCTACTATTGATTGCCGGGGAGGGAACGTATCTACTATCGACCAACATTGTCACTGTATTGACGAAGCTCATATGCCTTGTACGAAGGTAGAAAAATTGAAGCAAAAAATAGTTTGATATTGATTTTGTCTTGTGTATTATTTCAATATGAAACGTAGCTATATAAACGGAACTGCTAAAAGAAAAAAAACCACACGAAAAACGTGAAATTGTTATGAAAACAAGTAAAATAGAAACTTTTTTCTATCATTGAATAAAGAATCTAATGTCATTGAAAAAGGCCATGAACCTGTGAATGTAGGTAAGAATAGAAATATAAGGCTGATATTGTTAAAAAATATATAGGTGCATAAACACGATAAAAAATAAAAGGTGTTGTATGCTTAACTTGTAACCTGCTGTTTGTAGCTTCTTGCATAAAACCTTAGAGTAAGAATAAAAATAGAGTTCATTATTTACATATTTAGCCACTGCCAAGATTATCTCACAGTATAAGGTCGATCGTACGAAGATGCCAAGCCTAGCCAGGAACTCCAATGTTTATACCAATTTATATTACGGTGAATATGTTTAAATATGATGCAATAAAATTTTCATACAAAAAATAGTAATGTTTTTCCAGTATTAGTTTCTAAGCAATATAAAAAAAATACTTTTATTGCAAAATAGTAAAATACATGCTAAAATAACCCAAGCCTCAGATCAGATTACACCAGTAACAAGAGTTTTAGTTAGATATGGCAACCCCGGTGGACAACTCCACGTATTAGACCATCCCACTATCGTATTAGATCATCCCACTTTCATTGAAAAGCGATCCTTATAGTAAAAAAGTATAATAGTCTACAGTAAAGATTGTTACAGGGCCACGTGACCGGCGTGGCTTAAAACCAATAGCGGGTCGTGGAACTACAATAAACTTTAACATTAAAGAAATTAATTTGGTGAAAAACATTTTAACCCAGAAATTAATTCAATTAAAATTGTCATTAGGTACCAAACTTTTCTTAGCTTTACTACTACATGTGTTTTAATGTATTATTGTGTAATTGTTAATATGGTTCAAATCTTCTAATTATATGTTGCCTTACTTCAAGAAGCAGCGTTCTAAAGGTGATTATAAGAATATTGATTTTTTAAATATTTAATAAATAAGTTTTATTTACTTTATCTTGGACATTGCGAAACTAGGAGCTTTAGTTGACCTAACTATGGTGCGGCAATGTGAGTTTGTAAAAAATGGCCGTTTAAGTTTGGAATTGTCTTTTAATCATTAAGTAAACAGATAGATTTCCTTTTCCAGGGGGCTTATTATGTCTAGTGGAAGATACCTTAATCACTTATTTTGGGTCACATGACGTATTGACCAATCCGGTTCAGTATAATAGAACGTTTATTTCGTCGGGGGTCATGTGAGAATACTCAGAAGCAAAATGATACAAGAAAGACTCTGAGGTGATTTTTTTGACGCTTACAATAGTTTTTCCTATCAGAGAATTAAAATAATTATAGAATATATCTATACTATATTAAAATAGTCAAAGGGCGTCTCACGCTCAAAAAAGCGTACTGCGATTTCGAAATTCACTAGATTTTGGATGAAATCTGGGGAAATTCTTTGGGTAAATAAAAGTAAAAATGTATTCGTAAACATGTTCTAAACTGGTTAGAATTTAAGATTTAGGATATTAAGAATTTTAAAAAATCTTTTATTTTTTAAATTTACCTATTAACATGGAATAACAATATGACAATTGGCTATGCTATTTTTATCTTATAGCGCTCTCTTTTTTTTTACTTTCCTTGCAAGGGGAAAGTATTCTAGTTGCAAAAAAAACATGTTTTCTCAGTTCCGTCGGTTAGTAGGTATGTATGTCCGCGACAAAGCTCTGAACTGCTTGTCCTATTTACTTTAAGTTTTAGTTAAAAATCATCAAAGGTCATATGATGATGACGTAGTATCATTTTAGTAAAAATCCAATGTGGCAGAACAAAATGGCGGCCTATTGAAATGTTAAAAAATTATTACTAAAAAACTGCTTATCCATTTTATCCAAATTTTGCAGAAAAATTAGGTGTGACATGGCCATCAACTTATAAGTTTTACTACAAATCCAAAATGGCGGCCTAATAAACTGTTATAAAAGTGAATGCAGAAAACTACTGCATTGATTATGTTCAAATATTGCTCAAAAATCAAATATTATATAGGGATGAACTGGTAAAAATGTTGAGACAAGTTCAAAATAGGGAAACAAAACGGTGGCCTAATTAAATATTTAAAAATATCTGAAAAAAGTACTTATCGGATTGATTGATTAATGACATCCCCATTTTAAATATTTATGATTATGCTCACTTAATATCGATTTTTAATCAAATCTGTATAAATATTAAAATACCCTCGCAATCTAGGCACTCCTACTCTCATTTTTTAAATATTTACTAAAAATGTATGATATGTATTCTCAAATACCCCCAGATGCCTACTTTCTTTCAGCCAAATCTATACAAATGTTAAAATTCCGACGCCATGTTGGCATTACAATCTTGAATCTTTAAAATGTTAACAAAAATTCATGATGTGCAGTCTTAAATGCCTAAATGCCGAATTTAATCAAATATGCAAAATTTTTAAAATTAGTCTGCTATGGTGGTGCCGCCATTTTAAATTCTCAAATATTGACTAAAATTTCATAACTTTCATTCTTAAATACTTCTAGATACTGATATTTCAGCCGAATCTCTAAAAATACAAAATTAGTTCGTTATATTGGCGCCACCATTTTGATTTTTGTTGTGCATTCGTAAATAATCCCCACAAATGTTAAAATCATCCGTCCGACCTGTTGACATTGTGATTTTGACACCGCTATTTTGAATTTTTAAATGCTGACACTTTTAAATTTTCCTAGGCACCGATTTTCAGTTTTAGCTACACAAGTAACAAAATTCGTCGGCCTTATTGGCACCGCTATTTTGGATTTCTAAACGTTGACTAAAAAAATTCGGATTTTTTATATCCGAAAGTGTATGCAAGTCAAATTCGAACATAATCGGTAATGGAAGTGGTAAAAGATCCATTACAAGATTTGAACCAGACATACAAACATACAATCAGACGAGTAGGAAGCCAATAAAAGCGCGTTAAAAGCACTGATTTTAGTCTAAAGCTCTAACACCCGTATTCACTAAAGAGGTTTAAATTTAGACAAGGTCTAACTTGACAGTAACAGGTTTAAAATGACATTTTTAACAACTAAACAAATAATTTCTTTAAATGACACAATTACAAAATGACAGTGACATAAGTCAAACAACTAAAAACTAAAAAAGTTTAATAATAAAATACTAATTTCCTTTTAAACTTACCTAATTTAATAGTTTGATATTAGATAGTGAAGTACGGAACGATTATTTCTTTGAAATTTGTAAAAATACTTATTTGCCTCATTAAGGAATAGGTAAAAATCCTTCGTCATTCTGTTTCGCCATATTGAATTCATACCAATATTTTACCAGTTTTTTTATATCACTTCCGTCTGATATACGAATTGTTAATTAGTTGTCAATATTCTATCGGCTGTATCATTAATTGAAAAATCAAAGTTTTAAAGACCTTTTTGGATGGAATAAGTTCCAATGTAAAAAGGAGATACTCAGCAATGAAAAAAATGTTAACTTATGGCTAAAATTTGGTCCTCTAAGACTAGTAGTCTTTTAGGACTGATATGCCACTGGATTCATGTTGATGATTTGTAACGAAATTCAGGAGCCAAACCTTGTCGGAGATTTTCTGGTGCACATACATCGATCCTATGGAATGGTTAAAAAAGAGATAAATATTAAGGTTCGCCTATAATATCAGTAGCTGAAACCATAATTTATAAAAAACCTGAAGATCTCGTAGGCCCGCTGTCAGATTATGAAGGTGAAGTTAACGAAGAAGATGTATTTTCAGCTTAGCCTATTCAAAATAAAGATATTTCAGTTTCCAGTATACTTGATCACCCACGCTGCGCCCCAGACACGCTAAGTTTAATAGCAACAGCTAATATTATGAAAGCTATAAACAAGACGCCAATTTAAGATCTCGTCATACTTGCTAAATATAATATATTATGGATAAAAAACACAACGTCTTAAAGAAACAGAATTAGATTATTTTCAAGAATACTCCGATATGTTATAACCACTAGCACAGTCCTTCAATATTTTACAAGGACAAAACAATATTTATTTTGATTATTTTTTGCTTACTATAATATCATTAGGTCTAAAACTTGAAAATCTTGGAAATATTTGACTTCCATATTACAGGAATGTATAAAATTGACAGCCGATTTTCCGAATATTGTAAATCATTTGAGTCGTCTGAAAAAACGTACAAAGCAATAATTGCCAGTGCATAGCATCCACTACCTATTTATGATGGGTCGGATCTTTGCGAGAATTAGGGATTGAACATGATAGTGTCATGATAAAAAAGATTTTATAAATGAAGTAAAAATGTCTTAAGATCTAGAAGAACTGAAACCTCCAAATATGAAATGTAATCAAGCTAGAAGCTTTCTTGAATTCCTCAAAAAATATCCCTATATTCGAAAAGTATTTTTGAAAATGAAGTTTAATACCCTATTACCATTGTCTGCTCCGGTAGATACTCCCAAAATACACGCCTTTACGGATGAAAATCGTGAAAGACTAGTTCTTTTAAAATTGATTTTAGTATTTTGTTTTTAACAAAATGTAACAAAACAATTGAATTTTTCTTTGGTTAATGCTAATGTTTTTTATTAATATCACTTTATTTCACTAATCCCACGTATCAGAAGGATTTTGTTGTTTGCTACCATGTTCTTCGTTTATTCACTGTTCTCTTCCTGATTAATATTTAATAAAGAGCCGTTTAGTCAAAAAGTTGTTTTTTTATTCATTTCTATTATTTTATTGCTTTTGGCCATGTACGTGCGCAGATAGAGTTATAGCTTAGATGTAGTATAGAAATGCACTCGGCTTTTTTATAAATCAAGGCAGAATATACCGGGTGTTTCTGAAATGTAGCCCAACGCTGTAAAATTTTTATAGTAAGTAGAAATTCCAAACTCGGGGTGCAATAAAATTCGAAAAGGCAACATATGTCGGAGTCATTAAAAACTTTAAGACAGAGATTGAAGAAAAGAAAATAGAAGCCCGTACTCAAATGGAAAAGTTCGTCTTAAGAAAAAAAACGAAACAGGAGGTATGCTTCTATACTACCGCTTGAGGATATGTATTTCCTCAATACCTCCTTCTAAAACCTAATCAACCATAATAGGCTCGTTCAGTATATTTTTTTTAATACCAATTTTAAAAGGAGGTATTCAATTTAGAATATATCCAAAATTTTAGGTTTTTCCGAATTTGTTTTCATATTTAAATAAATTATCAAACACCGTGCGCCTGGGAATAGTGTGACATCATAGAATCCGGCCGGTCAGCTTGGTTGGCAGTCGCTATGCTATTTGCATGACTTTCTTTTAGTTCGGCATAGTATACGGGAGAGATTTTAGCTTTGTTTTTTTTGGTGAATCAAATGTATATTTATTTGTTTTTTCGTATTTTTAAAGTAGAATTAGTGTCGTCATGGAAATTAAACAAAGTAAGAAAGATAATTTGAAATATTGTATAGTAGCTAGTTGAAAAAACACGACTGCTACTACCCCTGATAAACTCTTTATCACTTTGCCAAGAAATGTAAAGACAAGGAAGCTGTGACAGTAAGCTAGTAAGTAAGATAGTAAGTAGTAAGTAAGAGGGCAGAATTTGTAAGCGATAAGTCAACAAAATACTGCTACTAGGATCATTTCAATGTAACTTTTTATACGCTTTTAATATTTACTTGACTCTGGAAAATCTTGAAAAGAATAATTATTCGGTTAGGGAAGAAAATTAGTTAGCTGAAATTTTCAGGGAATACAATACTATTTTTCAGTGGCAATGCAATTAAAATTAAATACTACCATTAGCTTGTTTTTTTCTAGCATTATTTTTTTATTCTTTTTCTTATCTATACTAATATTCACTCACCGATTTATCACGATCCTGGTCAAACCGCTTGACGTAGAAAGCTGAATTTTGGCATGCAAGTTGATTTTAGGGTGTAGAGGTTCGATAAGAAGGGATTTTTGAAAACCACCCCTTAAATATTACAATATTTTTTATTTAAAAAACGGTTAGTTTTTCGGAAAAAATATAATAAAACACGTATTTTTTATTATATTTTTTTATATATTTTAAGATTTTTTAAAAATTTATACAGGGTGTTATAAAAGTTCTCATCGGATAGAGAATAATTTTTGGCTTTAAAGTTGTAAAGTGAGCGAAGCCGCCGGCAAAAGCTAGTTAATTAATAAATATGTTGGATTGATTTATTACTTACGTAGGTGTATTTGATTTTAGTTTAAAGCAGATATGGATAATTACATGTACTACAAGGTGATGAAAAATGTGAACATTAAATTGAAGCTGGGAGTGATTCCGCAAATTTTTGAATGTCAAAAACAGAGAAAAGTTACACACAGTAAAAGTTCTTGAAGTGTTTTTCTAAAGCGACACCGACATCGAGATTTGGAAGAACCTTCTACCAGCAGAAAAAAAACTCGAACATCATCATCAAATAGCGCATTAAGCTTGAATATACCAGAAGAACTAGAGGCTCCTGAAGAGGATAAATTTATTCACGTTAGAATAAAGCGAAAAATGAAATCAAAATCTGTCGAGTGCACAATATTACGAGTTGCAAACAAAGAAAAATTAGAAATTTCAAAAAACTGATTCCTCAAGCAGTAGTACGAGTTCTGATTTTTCTGCGTTGTATAAGACAACATCTAGTGACTCCAGTTTAGCAGAAGAGAACTGAAGAAATATTTAATTTAAAAGAAAATGTACAACATCGAACTGTTTATAATATTGAAAAAAAAATCAACGGATCACACCCCTTATTTTGGCACTAATAAAGTTTCGATTCGAATTAGAGGAATTATAACTTTTTTAATATTTATTTGAATGAGGTGATTTTTTTTATATAGTTTATTGGCATTGGCTTTAGCCAATGTTATTGGTAGGTGATACTTCATGAAACTGTGAGAAAATATGATTTTTGGAATTTTACTGAAGGAGCCTATTTTGCAGATACTTCCTACAGGTAAGTATCTGCAAACTTATACTTAAGCAGTCCCTCACTTGTGTGCCAATCATTCATAGTATTGAGACATAAAAATTACCTTTTTCTTTCAAAACTTAAAAAATACGAATAAAGTTTTTTGTTCTTGGCTCTCTCTTCTGAAATACCTAAAGTTGTCATTTTTATAGTACACAACTTGATATTTTCAAAGTATTATAGATTTTAGATAATTTGATGTCAAGTTTCCACAAAAGTATCTGTAAAGTATCTAGATAATATTTTGAAGTAATATGCACAGCTCTGCAAGTAAGTTTGGTACATTATTAGGAGGTTCCCTCTACCCTCTCATCCTTTCCAATGGATATAAAGTACAAAAGTTTGCTAACCGGGTTTTTTTCAGGCAAATATATGCCGTATATCAGTTCACAACTCAGTTTGGAACATTATTTGGTGGTTCTTCTCTACCCCCCAATCCTTTTTAGCGGACAAAGAGTTCAAAACTTTGCCGACTGTTGATTTGTTGAACCAATGCCGTATATGAGTTAGCAAGTAAGTTTGGCACATGCAGTACAAAAATTTGGTACACATGGCTTTTTCACGCAAATATGTGAAAACTATACCACATATAAGTTGAAAAGTACTTTATTAGGTCGCCCCCCTCATCCTTTCCAGCTGACAGAGAGTACAAAAGTTTGCCGATCGGGGCTTTTTTGAACAAATATATTTGAAAAAATGCCGAATATGCGTCAGCAAGAAAATTTGGGGCATTTTTTTAAGCGGGCATAGAGTACAAAAGTTTGCTGACCAGGGATTTTTCGCGCTAATGTATCAAAACGAAAACCGGATATCAGTTATCAAGTAAATTTGAGGCAGTATTGGATGGTTCTCTCCTACCCCTTCACCTGTTTTAGCGGATATAGAATACAAAACTTTGCTGACAGGGGCTTTTTCGAGCAAATACATCAAAACCAATGTCGTATTTGAGTTTTCAAGTAAGCTTAGAACATTACTAGGCGGTTCATTCCTTCCACGTCATCCTTTCCAGCGCTCAAATAAAAGTTTACTGACTGGGTTTTTTTTCGCGCAAATATATCGTGCGTATGTGCTTTGACAAGTTAGTTTTAAACATTGTTAGGTGGTTCTCCACCCCTCAACCGTTCAAGCGGACAGAGAGTACAAAAGTTTGCTAACCGGGGCATTTTCGAGCAAATATATTAGAAGCAACGCCGGATAAGGCTTAGCAAGAGAGTTTGGGAAAATATTAAGTAGTTCTCTCCTCCTCTCCATCCTTTCTAGCGGATAGAGAGTTCACAAATTTTTCTGATGGGGCCTTTGTCGCCCAAATTTATCTAAACTACTGCCGGATCTGAGCAATGTATCATCATTTAATTAGACGTTTGTTGAGACATTTATTAAACGATTGGCGATTCATGAGATATCTTAATAAGAAAATATATAATAATCTGATAATATAGAATTCTTTATGCCACTTATTACACTTTTGGTAAGTTTATTAACAAAAGGCTAGTCCAGAATAATAGATACATTTCCAGCGGGCTTAAGCATGGTCAAAAATTTCACAAGCTTGCCAACTTTAAATAATATATAAGACTCAATATTTATATTCTTCAGTTTTTATGAAAACGTTTAGTTTTAGTGTAATGTAAATATGTCTAAAATTTGACCAGGTGCGATTACTCAGATTCGTCAAATTATTAGACAAAAAAAATTACATAAAATTTGTATAATTTACAATTTTTTTGGAGGTTGTGTTATCTGTTTTATTACACGGGGGTAATGGGTTTAATTCTTGCTAGAGGGTAGACTTATTCGTTGTTCAGTGTTTCCGGCTTTTTAACTGACGAATTTCATATCTTGCCTATTATATTTTAGTAAAGGAAAAATAAGTTAGGTATACCCAATTTATATTTTGTGACATACAAAATATATTTAAATTTGAAGTATTAATAGAAAAATATAGAGATATGTTAATAAACTGTTAGACCTATAGATGATTTCCAAAAATCTTCATCATATAACAATAGTTATTTTATTTTTTTATAAAAAATACTAAGTAAAATGTTTTGTAATATTCGCAAAAGGAAAATTTCTGTACGTTTAAATAAAAGTACAATACCAATGTTTAACAGATTTACTTACCTATAAATTTGCACCTATCGGCTGTTTTTCCTTTTCCTTTATATATTTTAGTGATCAAAACTATAACCTCGTTTTTCCTTAAAACGTTTCACTTTTAAACATTAGGATGGAATCAATATTAAAGAAATCTCTCAATGAAAAATCTCTAAGTTATGCCGTTGAATTTAGTTAAATGTAAAATATAGTTCGCAAATTTAAAAAAAATGCCTGTCAACGATGCACTCACCCGGTACTTCAGTGCGACGCAATGCTTTACAACAATGTCTACCCTTACGTTAAAATTTCTTGGTTAAATTTAAAATAAATATAAAAAAAGAGATACATTCCTATTAAAAGCATAGCAATGTATTTTTGTAAATAATTATAAATAAATAGTAAAATAAATAGTTTAAGCTTCAAAGAGTTTCAATTTTATTTGAAAGAAAGTTACCAGAATTTAAAACTTAAAAAATCAAACTATACGATAAACCTTTCGATTCCATGTTAATGGTCCGGACAAAGTGGCAATTATAAGTATTGTCTAAAAACCAATTACTAATGAAGTTTCAATTAAATCCCTAGTTTTTTGTAGTGATAATAATTGTTTTTCCCGTAATTTGCTGGAAAATTTGGACAGATTCAATTCATATATAAATTTTGTAAAATACAAATCCACAATGAACGCAGCTGCAGCTGACTCCTGCAGTGATGTTACGCCTTAAGTGATATTAGTTTAGAAATAACCTACCTGACATGGTGGATCTTCATTTCTTTGCCGAAGAAACAAGTTTTCCTTGATTACGAAACAAACTTTATCTTACGATTCGACCTTTTTATACACAGTTGCAAAGTTAAAAGTGCTGTTTTGTTAAATTCACGACTTATAAATTTAATAACACGTTGGTTTTCTTGTCTGATAGTAAATTAGAAATTAGAAATATTGCCGCTACATGTCACATTGTATTTTAGACATAAAGAAAGGTTTATATTCGTTAATATGTATAAGTAAAACATATATTCGTTGTTCAACTTTGCCAAACTTTTTAATTCAAATTCAAAATATGCTTTGTTATCATAAGTACATAATATTTGTTGACAAAGCATTATATAATAAATCGGTAAATTTCCTTTACCCGAAACTTCCCTCATTATGAGTATTTCATTTTATTAGGAATAATGAAGTGTGAACCAATTTAGTTCAGTACATAGTTATTTAGGAACACATATATACTGTCTTATCAAACATTTTTATTGGACGCCATTTTGTTTCAATATATTGGATCCCCACCAATATTTTACCAGTTTCTACCTATACCACACTTGATTTTGGGCAAAATTTAAAATGAATTCAAGAAGTAGTTTTTACATTGACACACATCGCAATTTTGTTACGTCATGTTGAATTCACAACAGTTTATCCTTATATTATATTTCATTTTTCTCCAAAATTTACTGTCAATTACATCAGAAGATTTATTTACGTTAATTTTTTTAACATGTTTTTTGGCCGCCATTTTGTTCCGCTATCTTGAATTCGTAACACAACTTTACCAGCTTATCTTTATATCACACTTAATTCTTGCACAAAATTTCAAATTAATCTAATAAGTAGTTTTTTTCAGACTGGTTTTTTAAATATTTTATTAGGCCGCCATTTTGTTTTGCTATCTTAAGTTCATTTTTATGTAACACTTTATTTTTTTTGCAAAATTTGTGATAAATTGGATAATTAGTTTTTTTAGTAATAATTTGTCAACGTTTCACTGGGCTGCCGTCTTCTTCCGGCATATTGAATTTTAACCAAAATATTACCAGGTCATCCCCAAATTAGGCTTAATTTTTGGATTAAAATTCGAAGTCAACCTGATAAGTAGTTTTTAAACTATGCCGCGAACTGATAGACAGACAGACAAACCGACAGACGGACCGACGGACTTAATAAAACATATTTTTTGGCATCTAGGGACGCCAAAACGCGAAGATATGTAAAACGTAAAAGGGTGATTTTTTCAGATTACAAAAATTTTATTTGGCCACCATTTTGTTTTGCCAACTTGAATTGGTACCACACTTTTACTAGTTCATCTCTATACTACAATTAGTTATGGCACACAATTTGAAATCAGTTTTTTTCGGGCTGAATTTTTATTAAGCTCGTACCAAAATTTTACCAGTTGATTCCTACATAATCCTTCATTTTTGTGCAAAATTTGAAATAAATTGGATAAGCACTTTCTTAGTAATAATTTTATTAACATTTCACTAGGCCGCCATATTGTTTTGCTCTATTGAATTTTTACCAACATGTTACCAGGTCATCCCCATATGACCCTAAATTTTTGACTAATATTTGAGGTCAATTGGATAAGTAGTTTTTTAACTATGCCGCGAACAGACAGATTGACAGATCGACAGACAGACCGACGGAATCGAGAATACATGTTTTTCGTCATTTAGGCACCCTGAAACGTAAAGATCTGAAAAAAATCTCGGAGGGTGATTTTTTCACGATTACAATGCTTCCCTTTAAAAATATCAATATACTAGAAATTAAGACTAAAGCATTGTAGGATCACAAAAGAATGTAACGATAAGGTTGTTGGTTGAAGTTATCATTATAATATTCTTATAAATTGTAATAAGCCTATAAGTAGCGATTACATCAAGGTTTCTGCCCTTGTACCTTTTATAGACAAGAACCACTGTTTCCAATATAAACAAACATGTTAATGTAAGTATCTTTTGTTGTACGAACAAAGGCCTGAATGATTATCTCATGATAACCATACAGATATACCGTACTGCCCGTTTTTGCAGTACGACGGTGGAAACAAAAGGTATTAGCTACAGAAACCCCAAAATGCTGTCCCATATCCAAGATGGCTTTTAATTAATGAGAAATACATCGATTTGGCGACGATTTTGAAAAATTCGATACAGTTGGATTATTTTACATATTTTAAGTTTTCTTAAACATGTATACAGTGTGTTTAAAAAAATCAGGCTACTGATTCATCACGATTCTGCTCAAACCGCTTGACGTAAAAAGCTGGATTTTGGCACACAGGTTGACCGTAGGATAAAAAGGGATTTTCAAAAAATAACTTATTTTTTATAGTTTTGATATGTTTTTTAAATCATTCACATTTGAATTTTTTTTATTTCATAAGGAATATTATTATAAATTATAAAACATATATATTTAGAAAATGATTTATATTTTTATAAAGCAGTCCGCTCTAAACAAAAATCTTGCTTAACCAAAGAAATCTGTTGTACAGGGTGTAAAGACAGTCTGGGCGTGCAAAATGTTTAAAATTTAAAAAATTTACAAAAACAATTTTTATTTTTTGTTAGTTATATTAAAATAATTCGCATTAAAATTGCAAAAAAAAGATTAACCGATTTTTCAATATATTGAGTTTTTTTTCGAAAACTAGTATTTTTTGTAAACATTTTTTTTTACTTATTAACATTTGTCTTTTTAACTCCTTTCCTATGATCAGGTTTTTTGACTAAATTGTAACTTGTAAATTGAAATTTGTTTTTCTATGATTTGTAGTACCAACACTTTGTATAGAACATACAGGGCTTTCAGAAATTAATTTAAGTTAATTTAGACACATTTGGTAACAAAAGTTTTAGTAATTTGGAATATTTTGCCATGACGGTTTTCAATTTTTTTCTCTTGGTTTAGTAGTTACGTAAATTTAGGTGTCTTCTTAGAAGCGAAAAACGCTGTATAATCGGTCCTTAGCATAACACTGAATGCTTTAATAATAAAATTGCATGTTATTTTAAAATCGAGAACATTAACTATTCCATTATGGCCCTGATTTTCTATTTGTGTACCGGGTATTCATATATCAATCAATCACGTAAGGCGTTTTAAAGACGATTTAGCAAGATGTACAATTCAATTTCATTGATTAAGATTACAGGGTGTTATAAAAACTAGTATTTTTTTAAATTTAATATCTTACAGGGTGATCTAGACATCTTTGAACAAGCCTTATACATCCGTTGTTCCTAGAAATAAAAAAAAACTTAAAAGACAAACCTTGTAGAGATATTTCTGATATGATAAAAATTTTAATAAAAAACAACTGACGATGGAATTAGAAAAATGTTGAAAAATTAATTTAAATAATCATTAATTTAAACGCAACACCTTGTATTTTATTATATTTTTTAACTCTATGCAACATTCTAGGCCAAATTGATCTGACATACCTTATGCCTATCTTCAATTGTTTTCGAGATATTCACATATCTATGCAAATTGACAACTTCAGACTTTTAGAGGCTGTGTATGTATGTATACGATTCTACCTAGGTCAAAACGAATTACACACTTCCATTTTGGTTTTTTATTGTATTTCTTGTGGCACTTCTGGTCTTAGCAGAAGAAAGATGCCTTAAGAAAAGTCATAAACACTAAGATAGACATGTGTAATTCTTTTTGCCCTAGGTGAATATTTTGAAAACAATAGAAGATAAGGTATGTTTTATCACGTTGGCCTAAAATTTTGCATAGAGTTCAAAAATGTAATGAAATACAGAGATACAATTCTTTTTTTAAATTTTTTAAATTCGATAGTCAGTTGTTTTTTTTTAATAAAATTTGTATCACACTAAAAATATATCTACAGGTCTCGTATTTACAGTTTCGTCTTATTTCTTCAAATAATGGAAATATAATCTGTTCAAAGATATCTTGATCACATGTAGGGTATTCAATTTAAAAATAAAAGGTTGAAGGTATTCACCCTGAAGATATGAAAGTAACTAATGCTTTTATTAGTTGTTACAGATTTCTTAGCTAATGTTATGTCTTTTTTACGGTTTCTATATTTTTAGACATTGAATTATAGCAAAAATTAAATTTGTGATATTATCAATTTCCTTTAAATTTTCTATACTTATTCTTGATAACGCATCTGATAAGTTTTGAGGATGGGTCTTTCATAGAGAATAAAGGAACAAGAGGTCTGTGATCTAACTTGACAAGAATTTTCTACCCGTATAAGTAACATCGAAAATATTTTATGGCCCAATGAATGGCCGTTAATTCTTTTAATATAGTAGACTTATTGGATTCGCCTTTGGTGAAGCTCTCAAGATAGGTATTTGTTTTGCTTGCATTTTGCGAAAGGAGAAAAAGAAGACACTGAACTTCACAGCAGATGAAAAAATGCATTTGTTCAATATAATAATTTCAGTTTGACATTTATGACACTGCTGTCTACTGAAACCAATGAACATAAATGCAAACAAAAATGTATACCTAATAATTCAGATCTCGATTAATTAACAGTGATACACATGAACAAAGCATACATATCACATAACATTTTCCTCCCTTGTTCTTGTTATCATGATAATTCAAAAATATTGAAAAATCACTTTTTCTTTATAGTCTCATAAAAATGTTAGGTATACACTCTTTCAATGATCACTACTGACCCATTGTTTTCATAAAAAGAGATATTTTAATTTGTACGGGGTTATACTGCTATATGGCCTTATTTTTAGCATAGTTATTTTTATGGTTTTTGTTTATAAAAAATACAGGCTGTAAAATTTATTTCTGGTTTTATTAGAATTTACAGATTAAATTTTTTTTTGAGGAATACCCACTATAAGTTCTAAACATTTAGTAAAAAATATGTAAGATAATTTTCATCACATTACATTGATTGAGTAAACGTTTTGAATTTTTATTTTAAATACAGATTTTCCTGTTTTACCTAGGTAGTTAGAAATGCTGCGGAATTAGTTCTAGAACTAGCCCAAGAAAGCATCAGTAACAAGTATTGATCATTGGTCAACCTTTTTTGCTATTCAAAACAAAGCCAAAATATGGCATTAAACCTTTTGCATAGTGTAATCCTTTGGGAATCTTAGGATTGGTAGTGATCAAAATGAGAAGTTCAAATATCATAAAAATTATATTTTAATAAATAACCAGTAATCACTAAATTATTTATATTTTTGCAAGTTGGTGGTCAGCAAGCAGGTTTTTCAGAAGAAGAGGTTATAGGAACCCCTCAAAATTCAAGAAGAAGACCCAAACAAACTGTACGCACATTGACATCATCTGATATGTCATCAAAATATAACTTGTTATTTGATAAGAGGCTAGTTCTGATAGAGAAACAAATAGAAAATATAGATATTGAACAGGAACTTTCGAGAACAGAACGCGCGCCTAAAATAGAATAACTAAAACCACAAATTTCAAAATTAAGGGGGGACTGAAGTGCCTTTATTGTATTTCGATTAGTTCTTATCAATAAGATATTTTTCAGTTTATAAAAACTACCTACCAGTTTACATTTCAGTTTCGTTGGCTCAACAACAAAAAGGTTAAAGTCAGTTCAGTTTCAGTTTCCTTTTGGAATATACCACGACCATGTTTTTATAGTATCGATCCCTTCCCACTAGTTCATTATAAGATTATTTTTGAGATGGATGATGGTGGGAATGTATGTATGTCTCGGTTTCTTGTAAACAGTATGACCTGGGGTGCCGTTCTCTTTCTTTTGTACTAACACATCAAGGAAGGGAATGGTACCATCTGACTCAATTTCCATAGTGCATTTTTTATTAGAATGTTGTTGATTTAGATGATCTAAAAATATAGTTAAATTTTCTTCTCCATGAGCTCATATTACAAAAGTATCATCTATATATCTAAACCATTTTAGGTTGTAAAGGAGCAGAGCTTAAAGTAATTTCGTCGAAAGCCTCCATAAAGGTATTCGCTACCACATAAGATTACGGAGATCCCATGGCGGCAAAATGAAATAACATGCAGACGTTAAGCATTCTCATATTAATTCAATTAGGATTGGATTAAGCTTTTTTTTGCTGAAATATGTCAGAAATTATAGAAATGAAATCGTCAATAGGCACATTTATATACAGGGATTCAACATCAAAACTGACTAAAATATTACCGGGATCTAAAGCAAAATCTTGAAGGAATTTAAGATATTCGCTAAATATGTACCTATTTCGTAAGATGGCGAATCTATTGCACTGACGATAGTTTCAGTTTCTTTTTTTCTAGATCTGGCAAATCCAAGACTTTAATAAGGCTGCAAATTTTCCTTTCAATTTTCTTAGTTGGATCCATTCGTATTTTCCTATAGATGTCATCTTGAAGTAATGTCTCTATTTCCTTTACGCAGTGGTTCTTGTCCATGGCCACCGTTACATTTTCTTTATCTGCAGGTAGAATTATAACATATTCTTTGTCATTAAGGCTCTTCATGGCTGTTCTTTCCGCGGCTGACAAATTGAATTTTGGTGGTTTAGAGCTGCGAAGAATCTTTAGAGTTTTACATCGAACTGAATCTGCCTGTTCTTGTGGTAGTTTTCGGATGCTGTCCTCTACACTTGCTATTATGTCCTCTACTGGAATGGTTCTTGGAGCAACTGCAAAATTATGTCTTTCAGAGAGAGAACCGATTTTTCTGCTTTAGTCAGTGAATTAGATGATAAATCGATAACCGTATACTGTAGTAGCTGTACTGGCTGGTGTTTGCTGCGCAGAGTTTCGAACTTCTTCTGTTGCTGGTAAATCCTTTTTGCTTTCAAGAATAGAAGCTATTTTTAGGTGTAGTAGAAGTTGACGGGCGTTTGTGTCCATGTCACGACAAGTAGCTTGATTCTCTCCCTTACGAGAGCCATGCTAGCGCGACTGTAAATGTTCCTGGGTGCCCTTGTTGAAATATGATGAATGACTTGAATTCTTCTAATTCTTATATCAAAAACTCTAAACATTTCATAAAATAGCTTCAAGATTTTATTTTAGATCGCGGTGATATTTTAGTCAGTTTTGATGCTGAATCCCCGTATACAAATGTGCTTATTGACGATTCAATTTCTATAATTTCTGGCATATTTCAACAACAAAATCTTAATCCAATCTTTATTAAATTGATAAGAGAATATTTAACGTCCACATATTTCATTTTTCAAGAGACCTTTTATGAGCAAACCTCGGGTGCTGCTATGGGAACTCCGCTACCTCCTGTGGTAGCGAACATCTTTATGGAATCTTTCGAGGAAATTGCTCCTCTATAACCTAGATGTTGGTTTAGGTATATAGATAATACTTTTGTAATATGACCTCATAGAGAAGAAAATCTAACTATATGTTTAGATCATCCCAACCAACAATATTCTAATTAAAATTAAAATTCATTATAGATATCCTTGTTGTGTTAGTACAAAAGAAAGAGAACGGCAACCTAGGTCATACTGAATACAGGAAAACGACACATACGAATAAATATTTAAATTTTAGTTCTCACCTTCATCCATTCCAAAAACAATCCGTCACCAATTCATACGTGATACAAATTCAATTCCGAGAGAAACAGAAAAACTGAGTGAAGCTTTAAAATCAATATTGCACTGGAGATATTAGACGTTCGACTAGGTATTATAATAATCCAAGACCTAAACCTGCATTGGATACTCAAACATTAAGTAACGCAGTTTTACCTTTTATTCAGGGTACTCTACATAAAATTGCAATAATTCTGCGGAGATTCGCACAATCTTTAGTACAGCCAAAAAGTTTGAGCAATGCTTAAGGACACCAAAAGATGTAATTCCTTTGCAATCAGAAGGAGTTTATAAAATTCTTTGTTCCTGAGGTAAAGTGTATATAGATGAAACTGGACGATCTGTGTCTACTAGACTTAAGAAACACGAAAGATGTATAAGATTAAACAAATTGTTCAATCCGCTGTCGTTAAACACTAGTATACATAATTAATGTAAAGATACCAAGATTCTTGCATCAGTCTCAGGTTATTATAAATCAAAAATTAGAGAATCAATTGAAATTATCAAGCATCCCGAAAATTTGAATGTAAGTTACGCGTTGATGGACACAGGTCAGGTATAAATACCTGAACTCTGCTCATCGGAGCTCATTCAGTATTTTGAACCTGTACAGTGAATATCCTTGAAGATGCCTCGTGCAATCGCAGGCGAAACGTCGGAAGGTACTTCCAATATGACATGGTCTAAACCCAAGAATCATGATTTCTTAATTGACTCCAGCCGTGAAAGCTTTCAAACAACACATTTTTATCTTTTTATCAAAAATGTTATTGAACTCAATACAGGATATTAAAAATTTTATTTCCTCATTTTTATTCCTAACAAATCTACGGAAAGCAATATTAGATTATTTTAATTATTATATTTATTTTAGTACTTACTATAAAATTAATATCAAATTAATATGAATGTAGAGTTTCCGTTTATATTTTGACACCTACGTCCCTATGGATTTAACGGTAGGAGATACAAACAATTTAAATATAAAAGGTTTAGGACTAGTTGTATTTTATTTTAATAACATTGAATATTTAAAAACAAATCATAAAAAGTACAAATATAGACACTACCTATATTTGTTTTTATATGGAACACACTGTTTATTATTGTTTCATTAGTTGGATCTCTTCCGGATGATTATTAATGCATCATGTTTGGCACCTTCAAGTTTAAAGACAAACAAAAATGACAAAAACTCTGTCATAAGAAGCAATGTATTCCTATTAACTCCATATTTATATATTCGAATGATCTCTTTTACCTCTCTTCTTTTTAACACGTTGCTATTACAGGATGTTTGACGATTTTCTTATTTATCTTTAAAGACAAATGTATCAAACCTGATATGTTTAAAATCAGTAAGAAGAAACTCATTTAATTAAAGAATAATACTTATTTCTGATTCCGAGTATTTTTTTATTCTTTAAACTTCTAAAAGATAATACAAGATAAATTGTTTATATCTCATATAGTTAAACCTGCAAGTAGGTATTAAAATATAAGTCAAACCTTTGTACATTTCCCACCATTTCCAACATGAACGTCAAAATTAAAAATAAAAAATATACCTTAATGACAAAGATAATAATTATTTGAGTGACAAAGTTGTATATCCAATATATAAAATATGTCTAAATGTTAGTGTGTGTTAAATGTACAAACTTAGCAGAACTGGAGTTGACTCATCAAATCATGTTTTCTTTTAGTCAACGTTTTAGTCATTCATTAAGCCATTTTTAGAACTCCAGACACTAGTTAACATAAAGTTTCATGAGTTCTGAAGATAGCCAAGAAAACATAGTTTTGTGTTAAAAACCTACTTGTCCTAAATAAAATTTACATATAGTTAACAACGGTTACTACTTAAAATAATAAAAAAGCCAATAAATTGTTTTTCTTTTTGAAAAAATGAAGTCGTATTATTATTTTTACAAAATATTCACAGCATAAATCATCGATAAGAAAACCTTTACCCATCATTATTGTATCTTGTCGTGGTTGAAGTTTGTTTATTAAGCAATTTTGCACAAATATTAGCTTATCCCAACTTCTCCCTCTATAACTATTAGGAACAAATGTCTCCTTTCCTTTATAGTGAGAATAAGTTCAGTTAAAATAACATAAACGTTTGGGTTTTCGACTAAATTTCCTAAAAAATGCCTTACAACTTACAGAATTTATTTAAAATAAAAATGAGAATATATTTAATTTTATTGCCATTTTTAAATTCACAAAACAATTTTTATGTTTAATTATTTAATTTTCTTTAATAATCAGGGAATATTCACTTACAAGCGTAGAGAGAGAATGTAATAATTTAAAACTTCTTATATCAGTCAATTTTTTCAAAATATTAGCCTTGTTTAATTACTCATGAAGTAAATTATAGTAATATTATTACAAATGTCCCCACTTGAAAGTTGCATAATAGCCTTTTCAACAGATAAATGGCTAATCTAACCCCTACATTAACTTCATAAATATTGAATTGCCACTTTTCCACCGATAATCCTTCATAACATATTAAAATATCTATACCACTGTGTGCAGCCCCACACAGTGGTATATCACTTACTATCTTATCGAAAGTGAAAGTAGCTGAATTCCTCTGTTCAATCTTATATGTCGTAATATACCTACAATCATACAAATCTGTTAATTAACTAATCAAGCAGTTAAGGAAGTAAGAAAGTCCACCAAATAAAAAGTAAATTTACAACAATCCGAGATTATTTTTAATATCTATAAGATATTACGGGTCAACTTTAGTTCAGGTGAAACCAGTTATATAAAAAGCCTTCTAGAAGCTTCACCTAATACAGAAAAATAAAAAAAATCGTGAGAAATACGTCATTCCCATTTTCCAGACTTTAGAATAGCTGAAACCAATTATATGCAAACTTTGTTATGCTTTGCATTACAAACATTTCTCTGAACTGAAAACGCAAAAATGTTCCTGGGGAAATACGCCATTTCCATTTTCCAGACTTTAGAATATCTGAAACCCGTTACAGCCACCTGAATGCCATAATTAAAATATTCTCTGCGGAAATTCACGATTTGTATTTTATTTATTTATTTTTTACATTTCTTTAAATGAAATGTGATACATTCACACCATTTTTTTTTCTATAATGGAAACTTAATGTGGAAGATTAAAAAAATTTCCTGCGGAAACTCTTAGTTTTTAATTTACTTATTTATTTACTTATTAAATGATGATTTATAGCTTCAATGATAGTTTTATCGACAAATCTAGGCTAACCTAACGCCTAATGGGATAGATCCAATTAACAGTACAGGTTTTTTGAAAAAAATCCTTGTTTTAATATAGATTTAAAATATTGTTGGCGCCCTTTCTTTACATCGAACTTACCCAATCCCAATCTTAACCTAACTTAACCTATTCTAACCAGTGGCGGCTCGCGAGGTGACGCGGGTGAAGCGCCGCTTTACCTACATTTTCCAATCAATTTAGTTAAAAATAAAAATATTTTTAAAATATTAAGCATTTTATTATCTTTATTATAAAATGCTTTACTATTATAAAAATGTAGTATGTTTTATATAAATTGATATTATTTACTTAATTATACCAATATTTTCTATCAAAACTAGTGCGTTATATACTCAAAAAATAATAATGACTTAAAAACGTAGCGCGTTGAACACCTTTTCATAAAAGCGGCCCGTTGAGGCATCACGGAGGCACAATCAGCAGTAACAAATTCCGCATCAGACTCCCCCCGCACGCCGCTTTTGTAGAAATGGGAGCGGCGTAAACTGCTGCTGCAGGCTGCAGGTGCTTGTTGCTTGTTATAGAATTTATGAAAATTAGTGCGTTCGGATCATCGGAGGCGGAAGCAGTTTTGCATCCATCGAATCGAATAGAAATTAGCTTAAAGATATAGCTATATAACTGTTTTTTAAGAACAAAAAAATGTATTTAAAATCTTATAAATTCATATTATTTCCCCTAAGTATTAAAAAACGGTCCAAAGCTATGGATAATTAACCTCATAAAAAGGTTTAAAAAATAGCCATTTTGGGCGTGACACCCCGAAAAATTTTCGCCTGCGGTGCTATTTTTATCCGCGGCGCTATGCGCCTAGCTACGCTGCGCTTCACCCGTTCTTAAATCCACGAGCCGCCACTGCTTCAAACCTAATTTGACCTAATCTAATCGTATTTTTATTAATTTTAGTGGGAAAAACATAAACAAATAAAAAAAAAATGGTAGTTTCTGCAGAGAAATGTTTTAATTGCCACTTTCAGAAGGCTTTATAGCAACCAAATATTTTGTAAATATATCACATTTAAGCTATGCTAAAGTTTACAAAATTTCATCGGAACATGGATATGACGTATTTCCGCAAGAACATTTTTGCATTTTTATGTTCAAAAATGTTTAATAAAGCAAAACAAAATTTCCATGTAACCGGTTTCAGCTATTCTAAAGTCTGGAAAATAGAAATGAAATTTCCTCAAAAAATTGAAATGTTTGCATTTTATATTTTATATAGTTTCCACGTAACTGATTTCAACTATTCTAAAGTCTGGAAAATAGAAATCAAATTTCCTCGAAAAATGGAAATGACGTACTTCCGCAGGAACATTTTTGCATTTTTATGTTTAGAATGCAAAGCAAAATAAAGTTTACATGTAACTAGTTTCAGCTATTCTAAAGTCCGAAAAATAAAAATTAAATTTCATCGGAAAATGAAAATGACGTATTTCCGCAGGAACATTTTTACATTTTTATGTAGAAAAATTTTTAGAATGCAAAGCAAAATGAAGTTTCCATGTAATTGGTTTCAGCTATTCTAAAGTCTAGAAAACGGAAATTACGTATTTCCGCAGGAAAAATTTTTATTTTTCGGAATTAGGTAAACTTTCATAAGGCGAAAACAATTGTTTGTTATATAATTGGTTTCAGCTAAACGAAAGTTGAGCTCATGTCACACAGAATTGTATTTAAGTATTTTTTATATATTTTATCTTACAACACTTTACTTGCCTTTCACAAAGTAGTCTTCGGTTTTAAAATGAATTGAACACATATATGTTCTCAGCCACGGGTTTCCCCCCTAAAATAACATTTTGTCTAGGATTTGCTCGTATCTAATGTTTGTTCTTTTAAAATATTCACACGAATAGTTTTTTGGAAGTAAATGTTTCTATCAGAATCTATTCTTGAATCACAGTCATAAACACAACAATTTGTGTTTAGCTTCGTTTTTTCCACAAATTGTAATAACAAAACAAGCAAATCAAAAATACATAAAAATTAATTATACAAACATATAGATTAAAAAAACCTAAATCGGCCGAAATCTTTCCAACAAATGGATTGGATCGTAAATGGCATTAGGTGCTTAATAGGTTCAGATTTTATCCGCTAGACGTTGAATTCATTTTTGAAATCGCCAATTGAAAATTTTAAAAGTATTGCGCATCGGTGATCTTATCATTTTATAAACAGGTACGTGCTTTAGGTAAAGTGTAGATTTAAATTCCTTACATAAGTTTGTGGAGGCTGGAGTTTGCATTAATTATACTCAGTATCTAATTCAAATTTTTATTTTGTAGGAACTCAACGATGAGTCCATTGTAACAGGTTGCCTTAACATTGAGATGCCATACCTGCGAAAATATGTTAGTCAGTGTAAAAGACTTTGCCGGAGAACATAAGACGATTGTCTCGAAAATAATAAGCCGAGTGACTAGAGCCATTTGTTCCATACGAGACCACTATATAGCATTGCCAGAAGGTGGAGAAAAATGAGAAGTTCAGCAGGGTTTTTATAATATAGCCGCTTTTCGTCGCGTTCTACAAGAGCAGCGAGACACCGTTCTAACAAATCACAAATAAGGTCAAGAAATAAAATAGAATTTTCCACTCCTGGCAATTAGCAAAACTACTACAATATAGGATGTATTACTTGCTACAGCTATTCTTCATAATATAGCTAGGGAACTTGTACCTGAAATAAATATGAACTCTGAAAATCAAAATTATAATTGGTAGATGAATGAACTGAATAATGAATATTTCCCTCAACTTGATTAAAACACCAGTGATTATTCAGATGCTTCACAACACCTTTTATAATTTGTAATTTCAATAAAAAAGGCATTTTTATTTTTAAAATGGTTTTATGCATGTAACAACTAAATAAATAAACAAAAATCAGGACACAAACTCAGTGTACATAACTTACGTAAATTTAATACAAGATAGTAACAAAATTATTCCACATATTTTAAACTTAATAAAAATGAAATGTATTCACGGATTCATAAACAGCAACATCAACAATCAACATTATGCTGTCAATAAATGACAAATTCACAATCTTTCTCACACTGATTTTATAATAGTTTCTTTTTTTATTATTTTTTCAACCAAATTTACCTAAAAATTAATATCTTATTTTGTTCAGCTTAGCTTCAGCCTTTTTACAACCCTCGTAAGAGGGAAGTATTATAATCGTGATAAAATCGCCCTCCTGGATATTTTCAGATATTTAAGTCTCAGGGTCCCAGATGCCGAAAAACCTGTTTTCTCAATTCCGACAGACTGTCTGTTCGCGGCATAACTAAAAACCTACTTACCCGATTGCCTTCAACTTTTGGTCAAAAGTAAAAGTTGTATGGGGATGACCTGGTGACATTTTGGTAAAAATCCAATATGGCAAAACAGAATGGCGGCCTAGTGAATTGTTAAAAAAAATTATTAGCAAAAAAACTACTTGTCCAATTTAGCTCAAATTTTGCACAAAAATCAAGTATTATGTAGCAATCTACTAGTAGAATTTTGGTACGAATCCAAGATGGTCGAACAAAATGGCGGCTTAATCAAATATTAAAAATTCAACCTGAAAAACTACTTAATCGACTGATTTCAAATTGTGTGCCATTACTAATTGTGGTATAGAGCTAAAACTGTGATACAAATTCAAGATGGCGGAACAAAATGGCGGCCCAATAAAATATTTGTAATCAGGTTTACATATTTTCAGATTTTAGCGTTTCTAGATGTGTTTTGTCAATTCCGTTTTTTAGCCACGGCGGCCTATTGAAATGTTAAAAAAATTATTACAAAAAACTATTTATCCAATTTAGGTATCTCTATTATTGCTAAAAAAATATTTGTCCAACTTGTCTCAAATTTTGCATGAAAATCAATTATCACGATATTCATGACCAAGTAATCAAATTAATAAAATATTTAAAAATTCAACCTGAAAAAACTTATTGCACTGATTTCAAATTGTATACCATAGCCATAATTATTGTGGTATAGAGATGAATGCGTAAAACTGTGGTTCTAATTCAAGATGGCGAACAAAATGGCGGCCAAATAGAATATTTGTAATCGTCTCAGGTTTTACATATTTTCAAGCTTTAGCATCCCTAAATAAATATTCAAAAAATATTTTTATCAATTCAGTCTATCCGTTATTCAAAAATTAAGTCCATATGGGGATGACTTGTTAATATTTTGAAAAAATACCAATATGTCTAATGAAACGGTAAAACAGTTAATACTAAAAAAACTAATTATCCAAATTTTGCACAAACATCAATTGTTACATAGGAATGAACTGTTAACAAAATCGACGTAAAAAAATCTTATTCAGTTGTCTTGAAATTTTGCAAAAAAAAATTAATAACTTGACGTAACAAAATGGCGTTGTGTGTCATTGTAAAAACTACTTATTGAATTTATTTCCAGGCATGTCTAAAAATCAAGTGTGGCACAGGTAGAAACTGGTAAAATACTGGTAGGAATCCAATATGACGGAACAAAATGGCTCTCAATAAAAATGATTGAAAAGAGAGTATATATGTGTTACTAAATGACTATGCACTGAACTATATTAAGTCACACTTCACTATTCCTAATAAAATGAAATATTTATAACAAAGTAAGTTCAATGGTAAAAGAAATTTACCGATTTTCTAATTTAATTTCATTTTTCTTACACTTTAATTTGTACAGACATTAATTGTTTTTTTGTGGATGAAAGCAATAACTAGTTTTCTGCAGGGCCTTTTAATTTTGCCTGCATATTTTTCATTCGAAGGAAAATTAATCATAACATCCTAAATTAGAACAAAAAGAGGTCATCTTAGGATAAATATTTAAATTTGAATTCCCTGTACCAGAAAATTTAAATGTAGAAAATCTAAAGTTATTGAGGATGGCTGAACACTTTTGTATTTTTTCAGTAAGCATTGGGAGTAATTACTAATGGTGACTTGCTTCCACACAAAAATATTAATAAGTTACCCTTAATTTAGTTAACTTTTATTTGTATTGAAGAAAACGGCCCTACAAAAAATAATACTTTGTAATTGTTTTGATGCAGGTGTTTGTAAGGAATTGGGATTATAACTAAAAATTGAGTTTATATTATCATTCACAGATACATCTGCCTTTTGCACAGATATTGAATGATATCATTGATTCGTCATCCTATAAAACTTTTAAAAGCCAAAATACGAACAGTACACGACGATTGCACTTCAACCATTTTTTGTGTGGTCAATAAAACGAGCATATTAAAATAGAAACTAAATATGTATTATTTAATGTGTTTCATTTGCTTATATTAAATACGAACTTTTTGTTATTACGAAAGTAGCAAACAAAACGTTCATTCATTTTTTTATGTTTAAACACGGGTCAATACGAGATTGAATTTGAGGGAAACGGGACAATACGGGATGTTTTATTTAAACGGGACGTCACGTAAAAATATCATTAAATATGGGACTGTCCCGACCAATACGGGACGGTTCGTCACCTTAAAAAATTAATAATTAAATATTATACTTAAACTAAGCATAATGAATTCTGAATTATTACAATGTAAGAATATGTTATAATAATTACTAATAACCATTAAATGTATAGGATTATTAAAATTAAAATTGAGAGCTATCAAGCAGATACAATTAATACTATTGTAAGCTAACAATGAGCCTAACAGACAGATGCAAAACCGGGCTTAAAGAATTCACAATCACAAAGACGACAAATAATGTTTTGTCAAAAGGAGTTAAGTGATTGATTATTCAAAAAACAGTCCTTTAAAAACCAGTATTTAAAACAAAGGAAATGCAAGTCAGATATGCGAAATTCTGCTCAGATTGTTCCATTGTCTAGAACCTTCAAACAGACTTTCATTTAAAAAAAAAACCCTCACATTTGCCCACGACCTTTGCCTCAACCTTGGAATTCTCTAAGTTTAAGAATTTTGTAAAGATTCTTGCAAATTGAAAATTCAATAATCTACTTGACACTAAAGAAACTATATTTCGTAAATACCTCTTTTATTGTATTAACACAAAGCTGCTAAATGTTAGTTTTAAAGCCTAACGAAAACTAGCTTTTTTGTCTCCCTGTGTACAAATACCTCCGATTTTCCTGTTTACCAATTACACATTATTTCTGCCGTGATCAAACCAGCAGCAACAAACAGTACTGCAAGCTGATCGGTTAGTTAACAGCACCTCTCGGTTTATGACAGAGCAACGGACCGACGCGTAGTTGTAATTTGTAATGCTTGTATCCGTCATATTGGGATAAGGTAAAGTTTGTATTAAACGATATTCGGTGTTTCGATGTATGAACACTGGACGGTGTATAACAGTGCATTCCTTTTGTTTGAGTTGTGAAAAGTGTTTGTTCTTTAAATGAGCGTGCGTGCGTGATAAACATTACCAAATTCCTTCAAAATACATGTTAGTAAAATGAAGCATCGTTTTATAATTTAAATTAATTTTTATATAGGGAGTGGACCAACACATTATGTGCTTAAAACACAATCTAGATATCTTGACTAATTCATAACTAGACCCAGTTTAGTCAGTTTTCGCTTTTAATTTTTTCGTATTAAAAAAACTATTACAAATATTAATTTAAATAAATTAGTTACTTACACTTAAATATTTGATATTTGAGCACATAAATAAACACATATTTACATATCAATTAATCTATCTGCAATTGACGCAACATATTGATTTTATTGTAATGTTAAGAAACTAATGTAGTATTACGATTTCTTTTCTATTTATTCTATTTATCACTTTAGTTACAGAACTTACATTGAAAACGCAATTTTTTTACATATCTCTACGTTTATCTTAATGTATATACTAAAAATCGATAAAAATGCGCTCTCACACATCTTTATCAAAAGTTCTTGGCCGGAAAAGATATATGTATAATAGCAGAAATATATAATTTCTGCAGGTGCAAAACGGCCTAAAAGAAGAATTGCTCTCGATTATTCACAGGGTACCCTCCTGCGATCATGATTTCTGGGCCTCTACCCTCAGATCTCCCTGGGTACAAGCCTGCCTGATGAGGGTAGAGGCCCAGAAATCATGATCGCAGGAGGGTACCCTGTGGCATAATCGAGAGCAATTCTTCTTTTAGGCCGTTTTGCACCTGCAGAAATTATATATTTCTGCTATTATACTTAATGTATATAGTTATTATATATTCATGTTTGTGTATGTACTCTAAACCAGTTGAAAATTATTTATATCCCTGGTTTAATAACTTTTTTAGAAACTCTTTGAAGCATATAGAACGTTTTAAAGTAATTTTTTTTAAATAGCCAAATATTACAATTAAGTTATAATAAGAGATTATATAATGAGATAGAAAAGATGTTCTTCTAATAGAAGAAGGAAAAATGATAATATATGTTAAAATATATCCTTGATTAGTTGAAGAACGAGAGTACAAGCAAAAAAAAATAAAAAAACATAATAAAATCGTAAATCTTGGAAAGGCACAAACACAAAAAGATATTTTTACACAATTTAGTAAAAAATATTACTTAACAAACAATTGGTAAGATAGCTTTACGGGGAACTTCTCTCTTTATGAATCATTTTTTTATCTAAGTCAAGTATATACAAATTGTATTTCCTTGATAAGAGGAAGAATTCATTATGTAGGTCATTTCGAATAAACGGGTCAATCCAATATGTACAGGACTTTAACCAGAACTTCCCTCCTAATGAATAATCCCCTTTATCTAGGGGAGTGAACACAATTTCAATATATAGGAATATACGTATTATTTAATAGCTACGGGCGGAACTAATCTAAGACAGACTTTAATTTCTTCTTCCATTTATAGATTTTTTTGAATGAATTATTTCAGGAAATACTGAATTCTGATATAGAAAAATGAGAATTTCAAGAAATATATACTACATGGAAATAAGGGAAACCAGAGATAATAGAAAAAGTAATTATAAAGATCAGGCAACAAAAATAGCTCGGTATTATCCACATGCGCAAATAAAATGTTTGAATTTCCGATTACTGATTCACCATTTCAAGGTCATATATTAAGAATTTTTTCATTAATTTACACCAATGCAAGATCTGACAACCACGAAATGCATGAACTTTAGATCAAGATTAAATACATACATTTATAACCATTTTCAAATAAACTATTAAAGCTAAAATTAGTTCGTTATTCGTATTCCAATTTCTATTTTTCTGCCTTAAATCTTTATTATTTCCCTAGTAAAATTATTAATTAACTAAATATTTTATATTTTTCGTGCTTTTTAAAATAAAATAAATTGTGTTGTTTTTTATTTGAAGGCAGATAGTGGTTTTTAAACCCCTTGTTAAAACGCGATTTTGGATACGCACCAACATTTTGTTAGTTCATCCCTATATTCTAGGGTTGCCTGATTTGCAAAAACGGGAGGCTAGTTCCTTCGGTAGGAAGGGTAACGTCCTCCCAAATAAATGAAACAAAAAATCTCATTTTGTTGTTGGATCTAACAAACCTAGCTTGCCGAGATACTTATAGAGTCACCCAGGTGTACGTTTTCATCAAGGTTTATTTCGTTGTTACATGATCGAAATTGATGAAATTATAATGTTTCTTCTTTCATTGTAACAATTAATGCTTATTTCGCCTAAAAAGCGGGAATTTGTGGCAACCCTACTATATCCTCTTGATTTTTGAATCACCTCTCAGAAAGTTAGTTTGCATGACTTAACCTCACCCTCCTTCAGATCAGATAGACATGTGGCATGTGGTAAAATCGAGGGCAAAATTCATGTTAATTCGACGCATCAGCCAGCCTCGCCCCCTCCAGAGAAATTAGCTCTTTTTACTTCCCTTGTAAAAACGAATTATTGTAATCTTGAAAAAACTACCCGCCGAGATTTTTTCAGATCTTTACGTTTCAGTTTCTCTAGATGCCGGAAAACACGTTTTTTTCTATTGCGTCGGTCTGTCTGTCTGTCTGTCTGTCCGCCTGTCTGTTCGCAGCATAGCTAAAAAACAACTTGATTGACTTCAAATTTTGGTTAAAAATTAAGGGTAATATAGGGATGACCTGGTAACATTTTGGTGAAAATCCAATATGGGAAAACAAAATGGCGGCCTAGTGAAAAAATTATTACTAAAAAAATACTTCTCCAATTTATCTTAAATTTCAAGTATTATGTAGGAATCAACTAGTAAAATTTTTGTACGAATCGAAGATGGTGGAACAAAATGGCGCTGAAAAAATATTTAAAAAAAACGTAATTAACTGATTTCAAATTGTGTGCCATAACTGATTGTGGTATAGAGATAAACTGGTTAAACTGTGGTACAAACTCAAGATGGCGGAACGAAATGGCGACAAAATAAAATGTTTGTAATCTGAAAAAAGTCGCCCTTTCAGGTTTTCCATATCTTCACGTTTTAGCGTCCTTAGATGCCGAAAAATATATTTTAACAATTTCGTCTGTCGGTTTGTCCGTCTCTCTGTCAGTTCGCGGCATACCTTAAAAGGGTCATATAAACTGGTAATATTTTAGTAAAAATCCAGTATGCCGGAATAAGATGGCGCCTAGTGAAAAAATTACTAAAAAAAGTAATTATTCAATTTACCTCAAATTCTGCTTGAAAACCAAGTGTTACAAAGAATGAACTGGTAACATTTTGGTATGAATACAAGATAGCAAAATAAAATGGTGGCTTAATAAAATATTTAAAAAATCAGCCTGAAAAAACTACTTATTTTAATTATTAATCTAAAATTTTGTTCAAGCATTAAGTATGATATAGGGATAAACTGGTACGATCAACATAGCGTAACAAAGTCGTCGATATGTGTTAATGTAAAAACTACTTATTGAACTTATTTCAAATTATGAGCAAAAATCAAGTGTGGCATAGGTAGAAAGTGGTAAAATATTGGTAGGAATCTAATAAAAATGCGCCCAATAAAAATATTTTAAAATACAGTATATATATATATATATATATATATATATATATATATATATATATATATAATATATATATATTTATATATTATATTTATATATATATATATATATATATATATATATATATATATATATATATATATATATATATATATATATATATATATATATATATATATATATATATATATATATATATATATGTAGAATAACAGAAATACATAATTTCTGCAAGTGTAAAACGGCCTACAAGAAGAATTGCTTTCGATTGTGTCACAGGGTACCCTCCTGCGATCATGATCAGGGTAAAGGCCCAGAAATCATATACAGATATAGATATAGGGATAAACTGGTACGATCAACATAGCGTAACAAAGTCGTCGATATGTGTTAATGTAAAAACTACTTATTGAACTTATTTCAAATTATGAGCAAAAAATCAAGTGTGGCATAGGTAGAAAGTGGTAAAATATTGGTAGGAATCTAATAAAAATGCGCCCAATAAAAATATTTGAAAATACAGTATATATATATATATATATATATATATATATATATATATATATATATATATATATATATATATATATATATATATATATATATATATATATATATATATATATATATATATATATATATATATATATATATATATATATATATATATATATATATATATATATATATATATATGTAGAATAACAGAGATATATAATTTCTGCAGGTGCAAAACGGCCGACAAGAAGGATTGGTGTCGATTGTGTCACAGGGTACCCTCCTGCGATCATGATTTCTGGGCCTTTACCCTGATCATGATCGCAGGAGGGTACCCTGTGACACAATTGAAAGCAATTCTTCTTGTAGGCCGTTTTACACTTGCAGAAATTATGTATTTCTGTTATTCTACATATATCTTTTCCGGCCAAGAACTTTTGATAAAGGTGTGTGAAAGCGCATTTTTATTGATTTTAGTATATATATATATATATATATATATATATATATATATATATATATATATATATATATATATATATATATATATATATATATATATAATAATAACTAAATAAACATGTACTGAACTAAATTGGGTCACACAGTCACACTTCACTATTTCTAACAAAAGGAAATATTCATAACGAGGGAAGTTCCCGATAAAGGAAATATTTTGTAGTATAGTAGAAAGTATTATTGTAGGCAGGCAATATCTAAAATCTTTTTCACTACAAATTGTTGCGATAATTTTACTTAAAAAATTAGACATTAGTTTTATTGATGACGATTAATCTTCAAATTTATTATTATTATACATATTATTCTGGAGTACATAATGTATTACAAAACTATAATTAATGAATTTTTTGGGATTTTAAAGAATTTGCAAAAGAACATAAATGTTTCTGATTCAACTACCAATCTGCAATGTATGTATGTCTTTGATGTTATATATAAAATATATGTTTTTATTATGATGAACGCAAAAGGGACTTGTGTTACTGCTTATGTAAATATTAATTGCACTCAGAAATCACTAAACTGTTAATAGCAGATTGAGTTTCGTTTATTAAGTGATTATTATAGTGCGAGACACGAAATAAAACCGGGCGGTCCTTAAAATAAAGGTTCATAGTCTTAAGCAAGCGGAAAAGTAAAATTTTTGTACGCAAATAAATTGTTTGTTATTTTATTTGTTGTAATAGTTTGCCGCTTCACCTATAAATTTCGCCAGCTAAGCGGTACGGAAAATTAATTGAGGATTTAGTAAATTTCGAACTGGTCCACTTGTAATTGGGATGTCCCTAGAGTCTCCATGCACTTGCCGCTAGAAGGTTCTAGCTATTTCCAGTGGCGCCTATACATTTCGAGCATTTGTTTTCATTTCTATATAAATGCGTTGCGTTGAATTTGAATTATTATTTCGAAGTAACGATGGCGAGTAAAAGAAGAAAAACAATTGGAAGCGGTGCACGTGAAGTTATTGCGAGCGTTATAGAGGCCTGTACTAGAAAAGCTGAAAATAATGGTTTGAGTATTCCAATTCAAAATCGAGCAGAACGTGCTGCATTTTACACTGGTGTTGATAGTAGTGTAAGAAAAATTCAAAGAGAACATAATCATCGTTGATGTTCTACTTCACCTTTAAAATCTCCTGGTATAAAAAGACCCCGATTATCATACAAAGATAAAATTGACGATGGTGATTTTCAAGTAATTCGACGAACAATAGAGGATTTTTATATAAACTTGAAGAAGGTTCCGACTTACTTCGTGCTGTAAAGAACAAAATAGATTTTCCGTACGGGTATAAAACCTCAAATCGGCTTTTACGATCAAATGGTTTTGTTCGGCGCAAGTGCCAAAATAAACGAAAATTGCTTATTGAGAGACCAAATATTTTTCACAGGCCGGTGAAATATCTATCAACTGTAAGGTAATATAGCCAAGAAGGACGCAATATTTTGTCATCATTTTCAGAGGAAGACAACGATTTAGAAGGAATCGAACCATTAGAATCACAGCCGTCAACTTAAAAAATTGCTTAGTATTTTTTTCAAATATTTTGTAAAATTGTTCATAAAGTAGCTGTCAATAAACTGCTTCAAAATAATTAATTTTCTGTTCAATACTGGGTGTCAAAAAATATCTAATATTGCAATTGATATTTAAAAAACTACGGAAGTCATGTTTTTCCAAAATTAACACATCAATGTAGTTATAGTAGGGGAGCCAGCACTGATTCCAGTGAACAAGATTTATCAAAATTTTAACTTATGCAGTTCGACTTTGGGCTATTCGGGTAGGCCAAAAGTGACCGTTTGTCTCCGTCTGTCATATTACTTTGTACAGGGGGCGTCATTGTGAAGTACTATACAGGGCATTTCCTAATTGCGTGCTAATGTTAAAGGGGGGTGATTCTTGGACCTTTTTAAGAAAAAAGTTTAATATGAACCTAAAAGTCTTAACTTTGGAGATACGGGGTTTTAAAAAAACATTTTTGATGCTATTATAGATAAATAACTGTGTGATATTTGATACACGTCTTTTAGCATACAAGGGCATTTTTTATTATCAATTTTTGAAATTTCTACCAGTGGCGTGTATATGTAATTAACCTGGGTAAATCCGTATACTCCTTAATGTATAGAAGACGTGTATCAAATTTCATGCAGTTATCTACAATAGCATAAGAATTGGGATAATTTTTTTTAACTTCTTTAAAATCCTTTTTAAACTTTACCATCCTGTATCTCAAAAGTTAAGACTTTTAGGACATAAAATGACCCCCTTTAACATCAGCGCGCAATTAGAAAACGCCCTGTATAGTACTTCACAATGACGGCCCCTCTATAAAGTAATATGACAAACGGAGACAGACGGCCACTTTTGCCATACCCGAGTAGCCCAAAGTCGAACTGCATAAATTAAAATTTTCATAGATCTCGTCCACTGGATCTGATGCTGGCTGCCCTTGTAAAATCTGGACTTGTAAATCGTGTATCACTATACTGGGTGGTCCAATAATAGTGGACGTAGGCAGTAGCCCGGGAACCGTTAATGACAGAACTCAAGAAGAAATATTTTTATAGGTAAATGGATCAAGAAAAATCAAAATTAACTGATTTTAAAATTCGAAAGTTCGCCGTTTTTGCAACACAAAAGAGATATCGAAGTGCGGTACACGAAAGAAAACAGACAAATATAGATAAAGGTTCATTAAGCGTAGTTACATTTTTTGATTATCTGTGTGCGTATAGTCAAAAAGGAGTGCCATATTATCTATAGAACGACGGGACACCACTGGTTTAAAGAGATTTCTTGGTCGACCTTCCTGAACCAATTGACTCCGCCTGGTTTTCTTTCGTGTCCCGCACTTTACTAAGCTGTAAGTTTAGGAGATAAACAGTTTGAATGTACTACTATTTAACCCTACAATATTAGAGCAAACTAAAATTAAATACCATTTCTTAATATAAATTTCTATAAATAAAATCTCTATTGGAAATTACTCATCATTTTTTACAAAAAATTATACGAAAATTATTTGGTGCGTAATAATATCTATTATTAAATTGTACCTATCAGTTATGCATTTTGCAACTAATACATGTAAAATTGGGCAAAAACCCTATTTTGTAATTTCATTATTATTCAAGCATTCAATAGTTCGTTTTGACAATATTTTTTCAACAATTACAATTTTATGGCATTACCGGATATTGCTTATTAAAAAAAAATGATTCAATATCGAAATTTATGCTTACATAACTTGGAAGATTCATTTTGAAATTTCTTATCGTGTTATACTTTCATTACATTTTACTTTGAAAGTCGTTTAGCGTGAAATGAAAACGAAAGTACAAACCCATTCCACCAGAAAGACTTCGTTACATTCGCGGTTAACTGACGTCTGAAATCGCAATTTGAGAAGCTAACAAATATAGACGAAAACCTGGTAAATGATCATGTTTTTTTTTTAGCTAGCAAAAATGATTCCACCTAAAATATCATAAATAGATAATATGTCTAAGATATTTTCGTAGAATGTTTATTGATCTTTAATGTTTATGATGAATTTCTTATACCGTTGTTTGAAGCTGTTAACAACGATTATATGGTTTTACTAGTTGGAATATTTAGTATTTTATTAATTATTAATATTAGTTTCCGATATGTCTGCGTCTTTCGGAATGCTAATAAATAAATAAATAGACATGCCAAACTTTTGATGAATGCCTGTATTAATAATGTTCAGATAATCGTTATTAAATTACAAGTTGTACATATACGATATCGATAAGCTCTCTCAGTACTCTTAAGCGCCTAAAACACACCAGTATGAAGACAGCAGATGGTAGATAGCAGATTGCCCACCGAGAATCCCTGAACGCATATACACTGCCCAACAGAGTTATTCATGTATATTTATATTTACTTTTCGGTTCTATACCAAAAAATAAAACGTAAGAAATAGCTATGATAGTTTACCGATTGCTGGAATGCACTCGCAAGCTCTAACGCTAGTGAATTTAGTATAGCGAAGTGCCGCCTTCACCATATTAAAAGTTGTTAGTTTTTCTGCTGAAATGAATTAAAAAATTAAACTTACATCGAAATGAGACTTTTATATGTTCGCTGGGATAGTACTGCATAGTGTATTACCACTGGTTTATACTCGCAAGCCGTAAGAAGTATATTTACGGTAAATAGGGTCATTAGCTTTTCGGCTAAAATAAATAGAAAAAATTATTACTCAAAATGAAACTTGTATATGTTATATAGCTGAGATAGTAATACAAAATGTAGTACCACTGATCTGAATTCGCAAGCCGTAATAAGGGCGTTATAGAATTTTGAATACAGGGCTGCTATATTTACTGTTATTTCCGCTGAAATAAATAAAAAAACTTAAACTTGCATTAAAATGAGACTTATGTAGGATAGCTGGGATATATAGTAGTATATAGTGTAGTAATGTACTCGCAAACCGTAATAAGGCCGCTATAGAATTTTGAATACGGGGATGCTATATTTACGGTAATAAGGATTATTAGTTTTTCGGCTGAAATAAATAAAAAAACTTAAACTTAAATCAAAATGAGACATATATGTTAACTGGGATAGTACTGTATACTGTACTACTACTGTTCTGAACTCGCAAGCCGCAATAAGGGCGCTATAGAATTTTTAATACAGGGATGCTATATTTATGGTAATAAGAATTATTAGTTTTTCGGCTGAAATAAATAAAAAAACTTAAACTTAAATCAAAATGATACTTTTATATGTTAGCTGGGATATTACTGTATAGTGTACTTCTACTGGTCTGAACTCGCAAGCCGTAATAAGGGCGCTATAGTTTTTGAATACGCGACTCAGGTAAACAGGATTATTAGTTTATGCTATTACCATAACTAAACCAAAACTGCGCGCTTTTAAGAAACTGTCAAACATACAGTTTTTTTTTGTATGGAATAATTCATATATCGAAATACGTGAAATTTTTCGAAGATGTTTCTGTAGTAACAACATTAGATCAAAATGTAAACGTGTTCTCATTTTTTTGTTTTTTTTTTAAATTTTTTGTTTAACTATCTCTGAAGGCTCTATTATTAATATACATTTCAACTCTTTGACGAGGAACAGAAAACCGCTAACACCAGCAGATCTAATCAATTAATTTATTTGGTTGGTTGTCTTGATACGTTAATTTATTTAATAGTGCCTACTCTTTACATAAAAGCGGCTTCTTAGTCCGAGAAAGTCCAATATCGTCGTTGTTAACGGAGCTATGAAAAAAGGTTTAATATAAATATTGTTGTCCCAAAACCTGACAATCTGTAAATTCCAAAAAATAAAAATATAGTTACATTGAAATACAATGTTCTTACTATAGAGACATCTTCGATCAATTTCACGAATTTCGATATATGAATTATTCCATGGTTTTTGACAGTCCCATAAAAGTGAATTTGAGCATTCGTATATTGTGGTCATAGTTGTTTTTTTTTGATATTTTTGCTATTTTCAATTTTTATTTAGTAAACTGATATTCGTAATTACCATATTGCCGCCCTGCATTCAAAATTCCGCAAAAAAAAGCCCTAATTACGGCTTGACAGTATAGACCAGTACTCTATACATCCTATACTATACTGCACAGTATTGTCCTAGTTAACATAAAATCTCATTTTCATGAAAGTTGTAAATTTTTTTACTTATTTTAGCCGAAAAACTACTATACTATACAGTACTATCCCAGCTAAAATACAAAAGTCTCATTTTGTTGTAAGTTTATTTCAGCCGAAAAACTAATAATCCTAATTACCGTAAATATTGCAGCCCCGTATTCAAAATTCTATAGCACCCTTATTACGCCTTACTAGTACAGACCAGTAATACGCACTACTATTTAGGCTAACATATAAAAGTCCCATTTTGATGTAAGTTTAAGTTTTTTTTATTTATTTCAACCGAAAAACAAATAATCTTAATTACCGTAAATATAGCATCCCCGTATTCAAAATTCTATATTACCCTTATTACGGTTTACGAGTATAAACCAGTGGTATTACATTATGCAGTACTATCCCAGCTATAATATAAAAGTCTCATTTCGATCGAGGTTTATTTTTTTCCATTTGTTTGAACCGAAAAGCTAATGCTGCTATTTACCGTAAATAAATAGTAATCCCGTATTCAAAACTCTATAGCGCTCTTATTACGGATTGCGATTACACACCATTGATATTACACTATATATTACTAGCCCAGCTAATATATAGAAATCTCATTTTGAAGTAAGTTTAAGTTTTTTTATTTTAATCGAAAAGCTAATGATTCTATTTACCGTAAATATAGCTGCCCGGTATTCAAAATTCTAAAGGGCCCCTATTACAGCGTGCGAGTATAAAGTAAAAATCTGATTTCTATAGTTTAATTTTTTAATTTAAATCAGCAGAAAAACTAACAAATATTTTGGCATTTGAAAATATGTTAGTATAGGCATGCTTTTTATTATATCCTTTGAGGTTTGAATTTCTGGCTTGTATCTCCCCGAACTGAAATTCTGGCTACGTGCCTGTCGTAAAGGCGGCACTTCGCTATACTAAATTCAATAGCGTTACAGCTTGCGAGTGCATACCAGCGATCCGTATACTGTCATAGCTATTTCTACGTTTTATTTTTTGATATTTTTTTATTTGTCTATTAATATCCGGGTGAAAAGAATCGAAAACAAATATAAATATACATGAATAACTCTGTTGAGCAGTGTATATGCATTCGGGTATTCTCAGTGGACAATCTACTATCTTCCATGTGCTGTCTTCACACCACCGGTCTAAAAAAACCAGCAAGTATTTTGTAAAATCTATATTAAAACCTGATACCATACATAAAAAAACACATTCATTAAACTAGAAAATCGACTGAGCTCGTAGCCTAAACAAGAATCTAACCAATCCTAACCTTACCTAATACGCATTTTTATTAATTATAAGTTTTGTTAAAATAGAAAAAGACATCCTCTTAAATCGGGATTCGAACACATATGCGTTGAATCCTCAGTTTATACATAGTCAATTTTTTTCGCCCTCCTCTACATCATCCTAGATACGCCCCTGTCCGCAACTCATATTTTCTGCACTAAATACTAAAAATAGCAAAACCTAAGTAACGGAAATAAATTTTCAAATAACTATAAAAAACAAATAGAGAGAAATCTAAAATTTGTAATATTTCTAATATCATACATAGAATAAAGAACATCTACATTGTCAGAGATTTGGATACTGATGCGTAAGCAATTAGGCTTTATAAAGTTTTTGAAATGACTTGACATTTTCTGAGTTCTTTACGGCTGGTGTACGTTATTGTAAAATTGGACTGACTGATACGTAAAGCCCTTTCGCAAAATTGCAGTTAAATTCCTTAGAATAAACCTGATATTTACACTGTGCAAATAAATTGGACAAGACATGTTCGCAAAATGCAATTTGCACCGATTTGCCATATTTAACCAATGTAATTCCTTAAAATATTCGGAAATATGGTCAAATTTCTTGAGTCCAAATATAAACCGAACACATGAGTTTTGGACCTTCTGTATTCTACCCTTTACAATATTATTTAAGAAAGGAGCTTAAACAAAACTACAATAATTAAAATTACAGAGAACAAGTCATTCAATTAATGATTTTTTAAATTTGTATGGTTATGGTAATATATTTTTTTTGTTGTACAACAATTTAAGGCTGAGATACGATTTCTTTAGACTAACACATTGTACACTCCGGAGGTATTTAGGAGGTGTTCCGCCTTGTTTATTTTCTTGTCCTCAAATGCCATCACAATGTACTCGGCAGCGTGATGTTCGTAGTGGTAAAAACCATATTGCAATTGAGTATCATCCGCATAGGTATTATATATACATGAATTAATGTTATTTATTATATCCACCGTGTTCACTATGAATAGAAGCGGACCAAGGATGGACCCCTGGGACACTCCCGAGGTGACAGATCCAAGGGATGACCTATTGTTTCCCACTATAACTCGCTGATAACTTCCCTGAAGGTACTATTGAAAAAAATTGAGTACTCTCTCCGTACATCCAGTGCTTAAGCTTAGCGGGTAGGTTATTCTAAAATTTTTGATTTGGCATTTTTTTCAAGTTTCGTCTTCTGTGTAATGTTTTCGCTTTGATAAATTGTTTATTAATTGACTTCAAAAAAGAAGGTTCTATTTCGGACTTATATGTAGGTATGTGTGTATGTTCGAGATTTTCACTGCAACTACTGAACGAATTTGAACCTGGTTTCCACCGTGTTGTACAGCTATATTCCAGGGTGGTTTTTTATTACAGAAAAAATAGCTCGCTAAGATATAAGCCGCATGCACAGTAATTGAAAATTTGCCAAAAAGGAGAAAAATCTATAAATTTTGCTAAAACTGTTTTACCTATGGATGAAGCTGACTTCATAAAAGACAGTGTTATTTTTTCCTCTCATAATTTACATATCTGACATGAAGAAAACCCCTATGCAATAATACAGACCAAGCTCCAACAAAGTTGTAAAACATATGCGTGCGGGCGGGGGTCATTGGGCATTACTTGTTTTGGGTCAAAAATTAATTTGTGCCTGTATTTACAATTCTAGCGACAACATTTAAACAATTTATTGGAACATGTACGTTTGCAAATTGGAATTCGTATATGGTATATGCATTTCAAGACATTTTAGAATTGCAGTGTAGTGTGTCGTTTTCATATGATACTTTTGGTAATTCGTTAGATAGGACAAAGACCGATTTTATGGCCACCAAAGTATTCTGGCCTAAATTCATTAGATTTCTTCTTTAGGGTTATCTTAAACAACTTGTTTATTCAACGCCAGTAAATACCAGAATAATAACCCATTATAGCAATCAAATTCTGGAAGTTCTAGGAATGTTTTTCAAGTACATCGCGAAAAAAAATCCTAAGGATAAATAAGTATATTGAAGCACAGGCGCCCATTTGAAAGAAAGTTACCTGCCTCTTGAAAAATTTTCCAACAAATTAAGAAATAAACAGGAAAAAAGCACCTCGGACCAAAAATTAAGTGGAAATTTGAGACCAATAAAATCGACCGATTCAAAATGTCGACCAATCTAAAATCTGCTATTTTAGAAAAATGTATATAACATTTTTGTTTAGAGTATCTGTTTTAGGCTTGGTACTACATTAACTTCGGGATGATATCTCATTTGGTATGGAAATTAACCACGAAGACGTGTAACTTTTGACCCTCACTCCTCATTGAACACGTAAATACTATGCAAATTCATTACCACCAAGCAAAACGTATAAAACTTGAATTTACGATTCCATAATATTAAATTTCCGTGGCAGCTGTTTCGACACAATGTCTTCTTCGGATCTTACAATCTGTTGTTTCGTTGGTTTCTTCTCGAACTGTTTTCAGTATTTTCACAACATCGCGGTTACTTTAATTTTATTTCCGAGTGTAAATCATTTATTTTAATAGTAATAAAAAAAACTTTGTTGAAATTTTTGTTACCGAAGCGAAAATATTCGGTTTTCATTATATATTTAGGTTGTTACTAAATTCTAAAATATGCACCAGTCGGTTTCTAATTTTTTCTCAAAATACAATGGAAATGTAACTATGAAATTATTCAGTGAACTAAATCGAACCTTAAATCAGTCTGATAAAACTGCACATACCATAATACTCTTAACAAGTTGCTATTGCAAAATACATGACTTGCTTTAGTGAAGCCTGCAGTGATTTTATAGCTTCAATGATAGGTTTATGGCTTCAATGATGGTTTTATCGATAGACCTGAGCTAACCTAACGCTGCTAACTAGACAGATCCATCTAACAAGACAGGTTTTGTTGATACAAAATCCTGGTTTCAATATATACTCGGAATTCAGTTGGCGCGGTATCGTACAGTCGGTCAAAAAACTAACTTAAGAAGTCTTAAACTATCATGGTGCTTTCCTTTTCATATTTTATTTATTTATTTAAAGTTTAAACGTTTACTCTGAATGAAACATAATATTGTTGTTTATATCTTTTTGGATCTAGACCGACGGGATACATAAATCTAATACTCTTAATATATGTGTATATAAATATATATATATATATATATATATATATATATATATATATATATATATATATGTTAACAATATTAAAATGCTTCGATTAACTTATAATGGGGGAGAAAAATAAAATAAAGACATTTTGGTCCAGCATCCGTTATGTGGATTGGGAAAACCCAAACAAACCTTATATTAAAGATTATTGCTAATGCTAAAACGGACTTCCTTTAAGCCCATTTCGAAGCGAAAGCGCTTGAATTTGGAAAATGGAAGTGGCTTTATGAAAGCCTCTCCAACTGGTTACCTGTTGAAACATATTCCAAAATTACTTTTTTTCGTTCAGTTTGCTTTTATGAAGTGATATTTTATGTCAATAAGTTTTGACTGTTTATGAAATACAAAACTAATAGCTATTGCTATACAACTGTTATTACAATAGATTTTGTTATTATTATATTTATCATTCAGCAAATGATTTAAGGTAAGCGGATTCTCGAACACCTTCAAAAAGTGCCATATACCCCCCTTCAGTAGATGAAACTGTTACGGAATTTTAGCGTTTAGTGTTCCAACAAACTGTAGAACTTTCAAACAATTTGAAAATATAACTATTTATACCTTTATGATCTGTCCTAACACTGGAACATGTGGTGGAAGATAGATCAGAATACAAGAGTTCTAACCACACTACACTCATGCTGATGATGCTAATAATGATAACGTAACAAGTTGTAGTGTAGTGTGATTAGAACTCTTGTATTTTGATCGTTTATGATCTGCTTCATTATTACCCCAATAGGAATCAACAATACCAATCAGTAAATTGTAAAATTAGGATTTGTTTTATAAACTAATTTCAATCGAAGTGAACCCTTAATGTCTCGTAGAATGCGTTTTAGGCATTGCCCTAACTATTTTTTTATTCTGGTTTCTACTTACTGAAGTGCATAAATCTGGTCTTGTACACAACATTACATACATCAAGCATCCTATCAAATTTGTACAGGAAGCATCAATACCTGTATATGAGTTTAAGCCAATATAATGTAGTTTACTAGGAATAAGTGTTAACACCGGTCGACTAAAGAGTTCTTACAATTATGCTCCTTTAACAATTTATCAAAACGCTCAAACCAACATCGAGCTGACTGTTTTAAACCATATAATGATTTATTTAGTTTGACTACTTGAACTTTAACAGCTTTTACGCCATCTGGAACACTCATATATATTTCTTCTTTTAAAATAGCATTTAAATAAGCTTTTTTTACATCCATGTGATGTAACAATAAATTATATTGATTGACTAAACGAAATCTAAATGTGGTAATACAGTACACCGGGGCAAAAGTTTCATCTTTATCTAATAAATATTGTTGGCTAAAACCCCAAGCAACCAGACGTGCTTTGTATTTGGATGGATTTCCGCATGCATCGTTTTTAATAGTAAAAATCCTCTTACGTCGACAATATCTTTATTAAGGGGACGACTGACTAATGACCATGTTTCATTAAGCAAAAGAGAGTTTATTTCTCTATTTATTCCTTGCTACCACTGAATTTTATCTTCCCTATTTTTAATTTCATTATAGGATTAAGGAATTGTACAAATAAGTGATAGTACATACGTAAAAATCATTATTATTTGCTTGTTGTTTTTCGTTATATGAAATAGAAAGGAATCAGAGAAGAGGACAGTCAGTATTTTGTGTTTCATTTGGCGAGAATATAATATTTTTATCGTGCTCGTTATCTGTTTTGGGGACATATTTATCTATTTTAGTAATAGATTTACCTACGTTTGGCTGTACATGTTCTTTGGGATCCTAAACTACTTTTAAGGTAGTTTTAGGTATTTTACTAGATTTTATGGAGCTTTCTGGCTGGAAGCCCTCATTAAATTTTGATCTTAATATTTCAACCCCTTCATCAAGTTTGGGGTCTTGATGTTTCAAAATTTATTTCGTTAAAAATTATGTCAGGTGCTACAATAAATTTATTAGTTTGAATATCTAGTATTTTATAACCATTTGTTTGATCACCAGCCATTATGCCTTTATTTGATTTTTGGTTATATACAGTAGAACCAAAAATTTTTATTCTGGGTTTTTTACCTTGCCATAGTTCAAAAGGTGTTTTATTTTGGTTTAGAGATTTGGCAGATGTCAGATTTATTAAATATGTCGTTGTAAGAACAGCTTCGCCCCAAAAGGTTTTATTTAACTTAGCACCATGTACCCTTGATCGGGGTCTTTTCTGTAATTGATCTTTTTATACGTTCCGCAACTGAATTTTGTTGCGGTGTATGTGGTACAGTTAAATGGTAGCTAATACCTTTTTGAACACAATAATCTTTTAATTCGTTAGAAAGATATTCTCGCCCATTACTAATAAATAGGTAACTATATAATGCGTAAAGTGATCAATAAATGTAACAAAATCATTTTTACCGTCCGTTGTGGGTGGACTGACAGAGCCACACACATCGGAATATACAATAAATAATGGTCAGTTTTGTCTTTAGCTTTAACAAATGACAGACGTGCTTGTTTTCCATAAATACAAGCTTAACAAATATCATGCGTAGGTTGGATATTTTTTAAATATTTATTGTCGGTCAATTCAGTCAGTAAAAATTTTTCTTTACCTATGTGACCAGAGTGTATAATTATCTACACCCTTTCAGACATCTTTACTTTTATTTTTAAGGATTTAATAATTTTTACTTTCACAGTTATTAAATTATTTTTAATTTTTTTTGGGACTTCCTCTTTATTATTGTTTTGTTACCCTTCTTGATACTTACTGAACCATTTTCTTTAAAAATTACTGTTATCCTAGCTTGTTGAATTCGGTATACAGTAAGTAAGTTGTATAAGATGTCCGCAGCATATAGGACGTCCTCCAGAACTCCGATCACTCATTGGTCAGTAGATAGGCTGATATTTCCTTTTAATGTTGCTGTAATTGAAACACCAACTTTTGTTACGGAAAATTGAATTGAATGACCCAACTGTCTGTATGATGAGAATCGTGATTTATTCATGCTATGATCTATTGCACCAGAATCTAATATAAAAGTTAAATCTTGTTCTGAAGAAGTAGGTTGTTGCATAGCTGTAGTTCCCACCATAAAAGCAAAACCCTGGTTACTATTTGATTCTGTACGAACTATTCGTAAAGTACATTCTCGAGTGACTTCTCCTTTTCGGTGATTTTTCTTGTGTAAAAATAACAGTCTTTTATTGTATGATTAATACGCCCACAATGTTTACACATTTTTAATTAAAACTGTCGTGATGGTTTTCCTTGTTTGAAAAAAGTATTTTCTAGTGATTTGTTGTTGGCTTTTTGGTTTGATGTCTTTTTACATGTAGCACTTTGGAATTGGTATAAATACTCTCGTTTTGTAACTTAGTTTCATAGTCAAGCAACTTAGTTTCTACAAATGTGAAACTCAAATTATCATCTGTTAATGTATGAATTGCTGTCACTATACCGTGAGAAGATGATGGCAGGATGTGTGTGCTATTTTAGACATTTCTGTTAAAGTTCCACTAGCCACCCGAAGCTCAATAATTAATTCATCGAATATAAGAAAATGCTTTGATAACTGCATGTCACTTTTAAATTTTAAGCTCATCATTTTGTACAACAGCGAACTGTTGCTCTAGGCTTTTTCTTTTATAGATTGAATCTAGTTTTGCAATGATTTGACGGGCTTTTGCTTCTTCTGTAACGACACCTATTAATGTATCACTAAGGCATTCTATAATAATTGGCTTGGCCAACTGTTCGAGCTTTTCCTATTTTCTGTCGGGCTCCATTGGAGCTTCCTCGCCTATTATTTTCAATGCATCTTCTTTCGCAAGTAAAACTCTTAACCGAAATTGTCGAAATTAGTTCAAAATGTTATGTTACACTACTGTTTTTTTAAACAGATATTAATATAGTTATATGCTTTTGCTTGTATCAGCATTTCTTGTAATCGCTGCTGTTAGTTGGAATAAAGAATAAAATTAGTCTGTACTGAAAATTTGACCGACGAGTTTGATTTCAAAAGGTTATGGGTCCAGACCGTTTAACCTACGTGAAATATTGGGCTACGGGATTTTGTGTCAGTATAATTTTCTAGCGATAGTACAAGATTTAGATTTCCAAAACGAAATTTTGCTGCAGCTTGTCAAACATCCGACAACGAAATAATAGTACCAACTACTAATAATATTAGAATATTGAATTAGAAAATTTCTCAACTTTTATTGTTTTTAGAAAATAACCCCTATGAAGTTTTTTGCTTTAGTAAGCATTGGGCTGATGAACCATCATTGAATTTATTAAACATTTTTTAATTATAATTTATTATCTTACTATTGTAGGAATAATACTGTACAAGGTGGTGTCTGCATTTATGTACGTAATAATAACATTGCTGCCAAACCCATAAATCTATGGAACGCCGTTTTACTTTTTTTGCGGATACCGATTTTACCGAATGACATTTTTATGATAAGCAATTTCTTTGCAGACCATTTCGATTGATACCACAAAAAAGTAGTTGTTTATCCTTTTTTAACACGTATACAGCCTACTTAAAATGTCTATATACATGCGTCTTTCCATAGTTATTGCATTTCATCAAATCGATGTTAATAAAAATTGGTATGAAATAAATGCCATATACAAAAATCTGTTTAAATATTTAATATATTGATTCTTATTAAAATGTAATTGCTTCAAACTGAATCGCATTAAATTAATATTAATACAGAAAACATTAGAATGCATTAACGACTTTGTGGAGATTAATTTATTTCAACCGTATGAAGGCAAATCTGATTTAAGAAGTCATGTAATAAAAAAAATTAATTTATTTTTATCGCATATCAAAAAAAATTAAAGCATCTTTTACGATATCATTTTTTGTAAATATCAATTCCATTAACACCCTAAAAATGTAAAAACGTTGATAGTCGTTTATCTGTAATTTATACTACATCAAAAAGTTATAACACGGACCCTTTACCATGGAAATTAAAATACTTGAAATATAGATTTGAATAAATAAATAAAAGTTGATACGAGATTTAATTGTATAAGAGTTGTGGAATTTAAATGATTATCGAGTATAAGGTAACTGGTGTTATTTAATATGCATTGTTTTGATTTCGAATTTTTATTAATGTCGATTCTCGTCAATATCAATTTTCATTGAATGCAGCCGCCTTGTTTCAATTTTAATTATCGGACGTGGAGCGATCTAGTGCAAACTAAGAACAACAAGAGCAGAAATCTGTAATTTTTGAATACCCGAGTTTCTGGGTAGGCATGCGTTCGAAGATTTAAAAGTGCATCTAAAATTAAGACTATTGTGCATGACGTTATGACGAGTCGGATGCGAATAATGAAAACATATTCGTAGGTAATCAATGACAGTTAAAACGTGTTTAATTATTGTTCGATTGGAAATACTTAGTTATTAAATCATTGCGGAATACGATATACACCCCTATATTTAAAATGCGATCACGTACAAAATTACAGATCATAATGAAAAAAAGTTAAAACGAACGTATCTAGCTCCCAACATCCTATTCCAAAACAAGCTATTCTATATATTTATACCAGAATAAAGAAAACAAGGTTTTGAATTTCCCAGCTATAATTCACAGATTACCACACAATGTAATTTGTAATGGCAAATTGCAATTTCAAGCTGTGTGCCGGCGCATGCTCTACTACAGTTTTTTTTGGCTTCTTAAACGTGATTTAAAGTAGGCTGTCCAGATTTTTTTTAAATGAAAAGAGTATATTTTGGCGAAATGTAAAAATAGGTACAAGCGTATAATAATTAAGTAAAGTCTTATCACTTTCGCAGAATTCAATGACTTTCAATAATAATTATAATACACATAATAATATGGACTAAAAATAACAAAAATAATTAGAAAATGGCACCAAATTTCGCAAAATAGAGATCATTTATCCCAGATTTCTCATAATAGAGGATATTTGTCGTATTTATTGAAATAGTAAGAGTACCAGAGTACATGGACCCGAAAAAGAGAACATTCCTCTTAAAAAGAGTATATGTGGTCACAGGGCTGTTCCTAGCCCCTCGGCCGCCTTTGTGCAGAAATAAAACGGCCGCCCTTTTATAACAAAAAAAAAACAATATTTATTGAACAAAAAAATATATTTAAGTTCCTACGTATACATTAACAAGTAACAATTTAATCTATTAAACGAAACAATAAACAACATAAAACAAAATACAAATGTTTAAACTATTAATTATTTAAATATCAAATAATATAAAAGCCAAACAAACAAAAATTGGTATCTTTTATATTGTATCTAAGTATAAAACTAAGCAAGTCCCATATTTCAAAAATATTTTTCTGGCTTTTGTAATTATTTTATTATGGTCTAAATTTTCACAAATTTCATTTTCAATGGCAATTATACCTAAATTTGTAAGCCTTTCCTGTGACATAGAAGATCTTAAATAGTTTTTTATTATTTTTAATTTTGAGAATGACCGTTCACCAGATGCAACCGTTACTGGTATTGTTAAAAAAATTCTCAAGCTTATACATAAATTAGGAAAAGATGAGACCAAATTATTACTATAAATAAATTTTAGAATCTCAATAGGTTTGATTTGATCTGTTAGAGATTTAAATGTAACAATTTCTTCAAATAGTTCTACGCCACTTATATCCCTCGATTCGTCTTCGATTAATGCGATTTCAAGTTCAACGCATTTTTGTTTTAAATCATCCGATGTCACATCATGAAACCGTGTTAAAAAGTTAAAAATATTACTGCAATACGAAAGAGAATTAAACCTTTCTTCTACTGATATTCTAGCTCGGTCAATAACAGTATAATAAAAATTTATTTTAAATTTCTCTCGTTCGTTAGTTAATACATTGTCTGTACTTTCATAACTAAATTGGGATTTTTTCCGCCTTATACGAACTTCTGGAAAATCTGGTTCCACATCAATTTCATTTGCTAAATTGGATGAAATTTCTATGTAAGTGTTAAAACTTTGGCCCGATCGCATTTCGTTAATAAAGTTAAGTACATGTTTTAATGATGTGACACACTGAGTCAGATCAATATTAATTTTTTGCAATAATTTACTGACTACGTCAATTTTAACTAATAACTCGTACCATATGACTAAGCTACAGATAAAAGTAAATGATTTTATTTTTTCTAATAATGAATTGGCACTTAGTTTTGTTTTTGAGTCTCTTGTAACATCTTCTGAAAGCTCAACCAAAGCTTTACAAATATTTCCTAGTTGATTCCGAAGTGGTCTAAGCGCTTTAACTCTGCTTTCCCATCGGGTGTCACTTACCGATGTAAGATTTAAATTACTAACATTTTTTTTTTAAAACATCCCAACGAAAAGGAGAAGAAGAAAAGAATACATACAGTTCCTGCACGATGTTAAAAAAATTTATTGTTTCGTGGGAGATTTTAGCGGAATCGTTTATTACTAGATTTAGTGTGTGAGCGGTGCAAGGAACAAATATAGCCCTGGAATTAACATTTTTTACCCTTTGTTGAAGTGTTTTCCGGACATATTGGCCCCATTATCATAGCCCTGCCCTCTTATATCCCTAATATCTAATTCAAACTTAGGCAAAATATCATTAACCAATAGGTTAAAAATCCCTTCCCCAGTTGTATATAAAATAGGAAAAAAACCCAAAAAACACTGTTTTATGACAACATTTTCTTCGTTACAGTCTACATATCTGACTACAAATGTAATTTGCTCTGTATGACTTGCATCTGGAGTAGAATCTAAAATTATGGAAAAATATTTGGATTTTTTTAAGAGTGTCGTAAAATGATGGCAAATATTTTTTGCTAGCAAAGTAATTATTTCGTTTTGAAAATGAATTCCCAAATAGTGAGTTATTTTACTTTTTGATTCTTGGGTCTTTGTATTTTTTTTTAGATGATCGGATAACACTGGGTCAAATTTTGCCACCATTTTAACAGCTTTTAAAAAATTGCCATTATTGTGTTCGTATAAGACGGAACTTTTTCCACGAAATGCCAATGATTGTCCAGCTAAAAATTGAATAATTGCAATAACTCTTTTTAAGATAGAGCGCCAGCGTTCCCTTTCAAGTTCAAAATAATTTTGCCGTTCTTTGTCAATGGTTAATTTTTTATTTAATGACATTTTTAACTCAACCCATTTTTGATTAGCTTGCAAGTGATGTACAGAAGATTCATGCTTGGATAAAATATGTGAAAGATGTCGCCAATCAGAATACCCCATTTTGCTATTTAACTTAAATACTTCCTTACAAAATATTTTACAACAAAGACAAAAAATGCTATTTGCTCTACAAGAGTATACCAACCAAGCTCTTTTAATTTTTTCACCATTTGGCAAAATTCGAAAATATTGAGTTGAAGAAAATTTCCTTCCCGATTCATCAGAAGGAAATTTTTTTTCTATATGCTGAAAATCGTTTTGTACTATTTGCTCAATAACTTGATTTTGTAAAATATCCGGCCAGGTGAATGGGTCGCTGACATCAAAATCATCATTAGTTTCAGGGATAACTTCGTTTAAGTTAGGATTATCATCGGTTAAGAGCATCTTTTCTTCATTATCTATTTCTGTATCTGATTCCGGGTGTTTTTTTTTCTTCAGGGTCGCTTACTTTATGTGCATCCTTTACATTTTCATCCTCAATTGTATCTGTACCCTGTGACGATGTTGATGGAACTAAATATTTTTGCAAAGATCCACTTAATTTTTTTTTGTTTTCTTCCTTTTCTAATTTTCTTTTTTTATATTGAGCTCCAGATAAACGTTTTGTTTTTCTATCGGACATCTGGAAATAAAATTGAAAGGTAATTAAAGTTAGAAAATTTAGTTTATGTAATAGTTCTGAATCTGCGAAGATATAATTTTATAGTATCCCCAATTAAGTTCGCACCAAATGTAATTTTTTATAAATAATAAGTAAAATTGTAATCTAGCATCAGATTTTGTTTTTAAAATGACCCAAAAAATAAATATTATATTTTTATTAGATAAGTAAATTAGTAATACTACTTTATACATTTTTTAAAACTTGAAATATAGAAAATTAATCTAAACATAAAATTAACAATAAACCACTTTTTGATCTCAAGCTAAAAAAAATTTTTTTTCACATGTTTAATATTAAATCCAAAACGTAAGATGCGGATTTGGATGGTAATATTAAGTAAAGTAATATCTATCCGAAGAACTTACCTTTTTAAATTACGAAAATTTGTTTCTTTTGAAATTTCACTTTTGCAAAATGTAGAAAAAAATAACTAAACAACAAACACTTTATATCACTGTTAAACTCTCGCTAGTTAATCGAATACTAAAAAGAAAAACAAAACATTTAAAAACTGCCCCATTCTACAGTATATAGAGCTATATAAAACTATATACTGTACACATACCAATTATGAAGTATAAACAAACATTTTTGCATTGAAAGGCGGCCGCCCTTATCTATCATTTTTATTGCTTTTCCAAGGAACGCTGCTATAAATAGTTCTATTGTAATTTCGGCAACTCATGCACAGCAAAAAAAGAAATGACCGGTAATAAATTTCTTATGAATGTTTTATCTTAAAAGCCTAACAAAATGTAATTTAATTTTTCTTTATTTTGAAAACAAAAATATAGGTATATTTTTGTAATCAAATGGCTAATTTTGTGTTTTTGGCGAGCGGCCTGCGGCCGCCCCAATAATTTGGCCGCCTTTGTGCCGGCACACCGTGCACACTCCTAAAAACGGCCCTGTGTGGTCACCCTATTTAAAGCAAACTGTAGTAAGGTTGTATAGGTATATCGCTATATCTTTATTTACAATATTTATTTGATAATTAGGTCACTATTTTCATGTTTGTCTCCCTTGTTTAATATGTGAGTAATTATTATAATTTATAGGTATGTGCACTTCACTTTCAAAGCTGCGTGTCGATCAAGATACGGATTTACAAAAATGAACACATCAGTGGTGTATTTAGAATGCCGTCTTAGAGGGGGAGGCAAACATTTGATAACTAAAAAAAAATTCTAGGTTCTTGTTGGAACAACATAAGCATGAAGACTAAAAAAAACAAAGTTCTCAATGTTTGTGAGGTAAAAGTCCCGAAATGCTTTATATAATGTAATTTTTGCTTGGGTTATTAGCTCGGGGGGGGGGGGAAGGGGGTGCAGGGTGCATTTGTCTCCTGCTCGTACTCAAACCGAAACTGTCGTATGTTGGAATGCAGAACATGTTATATTGAAGAATACCCCAAAAACAAAAACATAGCATTCATGCCCTATTATCTTGGTAATTTTGTTCACAATGTCTCTTTGCTCAATACACAAGTGTAATCTACAAAGCTGATTTTTTTTCTATTTTTAGTTTTTACATTCTGGTACTCACGCACATATTATGAAATCAAGGGCTTTTAAAAAACGCAGGTCTATCTAAAAAAAAAATTAGTTGATCTGACCGCGAAGAAGAAATGTCGGATTTCAAATCTATGTGCACCATATAAAATTTATGTAAGATATAAAATTTATTTTGTGATATCTCTTCAAATGCAGCCTGAAAAAAATAAAATATGTATAGTTGATTTTTCGGTATTTTACGTACCTATATCCTCGGAGGTAGTCATAATTGTCTAACTTTGTCAACTACTTATTATTCGATGTTAAATTGCGCAACTTTGCTCTATTTTAACCGACATTGTATCGAATCGAAACACCCTGTATATGTTTGCGTGTTTTCATTCGTTGGGACCATTCCGGTATACTACCTCAATGGTTGAGATATTTCAAGTACAACCATATGTAATTCTCACATTGAATGATTTTTTAACTAATTTTTATTTCTCAATCTAGAGTGCTGTGATTTGGCAAAAACTATTAACTTACCTCCAAGAACCCTGAGAAAAATAAAATTATCTATCTATTCACTAAACATCTTTTACGCCCATTTAAATATTAAACGATTTTTTCTAAAAAAACCATTTTTTTAATGTCGCTCTTCGGGTTAACCTTTGCGAGTAATATATAATGATACCCCCACAACAATATGCAGTATTTTAAAAAATCGGCAAATAAAGGCATAATATGCATTTACGCCTAAGCAATTTCTAGTCACCCTGATATACGAAGGTTCTTGTTTGACACGTCATGGTTGAAGTTACAATATCATAGTAAATCAAAATAACAAACAAATATAGGGCGTCCCATTTAAAAAACAAAAGTTAATAGCAGAAATTCGGAACTAAAAGAAGATACGGCAACACTGTTACAGTAAGATATATCATAAAACAAAATAGATAAAAACCCAAAGTGGAGGTGCTACAGATAGAACGTTTAAACACGCATTTTAGATTTCAAAACATAAAAATAGCTTTTTGGATAAAAAATCAGATTCAGCTTTTGCTGGAAGAACATTCATTGCTTTATTTTACACCTACCAATAAAATAAAGGTTGTGTTGTTTGATTGAAATTGTTATATCATTGTATAAATGGGGGCTTAACAATAATGGTTGTATACATATATATATATATATATATATATATATATATATATATATATATATATATATATATTTATTTGATAAATTAAAAAATAAATCCGAATTCAATGGCCGATTCAAATTATAAACCTTTCATTAACAACAGAACCAAACACTATAACTAACCGAGAAAATAAGTATTACTTCACAGATCGTTTTGTAATCTGTGACAATATAGCTTGTACAAATTTATTTAAAACTAAAATCTCGAAGTGTTGAAAGTAGTTTGCCGAACCGTCGGCGTCGCACGTCTTGCGAATACTATTTTTTACCTTCGCCCTCCCACTTTATATTATACTAACGGCCCGCCACTGACTCAGGCCCCCGCCGCGCCGTCGCGTCGGCAGTGGCCCCAACACAGAGCTTGCGCGTCTTGTTTTTGCGGGGATTTAATGATTGAAATGCAAAGGCAACAACGCGTAAGGCTCAAATATGTGGTGGGGGCCCCGAGAGACATCAGCGAGCGAAATACAAAACTGAGGATCTTTTCTTTTTTTTGTCATCATGTAAATTTTGAGTTGCGGCCGAAGGGCCCCCAAATACGTAAAACCCATTGACCGTTTTTTTGTCATCGCAAAACTTCGCCTCGCCCAGATGAGCCCCAACCATCGTAAGTAGTTAATTCGGCCTTGTTGCTTCTAGAAAAGCAGCCTCTATAACGCAACATGCGAGTCGCCTTTTAATACTCATTGTTTATAAAATTATGATTAACACCACGATACACTTACAACGGTATGACCACGCCGGTCTCTTCAGCATTCAGCAAGAAAATAAAATTGAAGTTTACAAATATCAGATTATCTAAAGTGCTCATCGTGAGGATTCGTGAAATTTATTTTGATTAAAATAATTAATTAATTTAAAATAAAAGTTAAGAATGCTGCAAGTAAAATAATTGCAGGGGAAACTTCCATTCATATTTTATAACATTTGTTACTTGAGTTGCTGCACTAGTGCCGTCTATTGACATTTTTAGTTTTTACTTGCAATTGAAAAATACAAACCAGGTTCAAAAGTACCCTATACAGGTAGCTAAAACCATATTGTTCTATTATTATAGTAAATATATCCTAAATTACCATTTTTTAAATTTATCTTAACAGCTTGACGGCAAGTAACAATCCACATTTTTGAAAATGTATTATTTTGGAAATTTGAAATATCTTATATCTGTCACTTTTGTTTATCGATTATAATTTCAATCTCGATTTCTACTGCCTGCAACTGCTCAGGTAGGACGTAATAAACTGTTTCAATACAGTTTATTTATTTATTATAAAATCTTTAGATTCAAAATAATTAATTTAATAATTTTAAAAACATTTTATTGAAGCGTAAATTCTACAAACGTTTTCAAATGACAATGCATTACGGCCTATTTGACTCCCAAACGCTGTACATAGATGCGACGTACTTGCGCGAGAAAGACGAGTTTAAATTCGGTCCGTATCATCGTCGTTTATTGCACAAATGATATTAAAAAATCAGCAAGCAAGATTATTAGAATGCAATCCAATGTTAGCGCAATACGCAAACCAAAGAAGTCGGCTCATACTTCAGAACACAGAATACCAGACCAGAGAAGCTCCAGAATTTTACAAACTTTTTGAGCGCGAAGACTTCTCTTTCGTATGACGACACATTCACAAATTAATTTGAGTTATCGAACACACTCACGCAAACACATTATATTTCTTTTGGGAGGCTATAGATGGCGAAACTTCCGATAATAAAAATGCATTCGAGGTGCTTGTATTCAATCGAAATTGATATCAATGGAAATTGGTTTCAATGAAAATAGATTGCTGTAAATGAAAATACCATTCATAAAAATTGATAATTTGGTTATATTGTTTCCCACAAAATACTACAAAGGTACTCGTTAAATATTGGATAAATATTGATATCAACAAATTTGTAAGTAATAAAATTATATTATAATAAAAAAAATAAAAAAAGACCCATCCAAATATCCTGACATACATTTTAATAGCCAAATCAAATTAATTGATTGTTAAAAATCTATATGAAGGCTTTAGCTCTAGATGTTCCAAGGATTCAGTTAAAATTACATTTTTATTATAATATTATAAAATAAATTGCCATAATGAAGTCCCATTCAATTTAAATTAATAGCGGGCATATAGCAGACTAAAAAGTAAAACGGCGATCCATAGAAATCTAAATTCATTTTGTCAGGAAGTTACTGCCGAGTTTTGTGGAATATGGTTGGAGAAATCTAATACAATTGTAGTATGCGTATATAGATCTTGTCTTGGTAAGGCAAATGAATTTCTTTATCTACTTGAAGATGCCCTGAATTATATTATTACATTGTCTAACAAAATCGTAATATTAGGTGATTTTAATATTAATTTTAAAATGCCTTATCCTAATAGCATTCTGATTGAACTAATTAACCTACTTAACGCATACAATTTAGAAGTAACGGTTTCAGATTTCACTAGATTCACTTCAGATTCTCAGAGCTGTATTGATAATGTAATTACAAATATAGACTCTGAACTCTTTCAGTCTGGGATTACTGATCCTTGCATGTCTGTTGTGATTGTTTTTTTATCTAAAAAACAGAAATTCACTTAAACAAAACATAAAAATAAGAAATATGTCTGCTTCACTGTTGCATACCCTAATAGTAGCATTGATGGCTTAACACGTAGCTAATATCTACATTTTCTTATCTGATTGAAAAGGATTGTCATTTTAAAAATATATCTTTAAATAAGACAAAACGACTAGCTGTTAGCTGGTTCAATGATGATTTAAGAAAGCAAGGAAATAATCTTTCAACCCTTAAAATGATAGCCGATGTTACCAGGTTGCCAGCGGATTATATGAATTATAAAAATTATAAATATTCCTATCAACAAGAAATTCAAACTGTTAAAATGTCCGCATATAATGACTATTTATTAAATTCTAACAACAGATCTAAGGCTACGTGGAGTCTTGTGAAATGTGAATCTAATATTAAATTTAAAAAATCGAATACCACTGCTATTTTGAAATTGTTACCATCTACCACTTAGGCTGTAATGGAGGTCGTAAGGGACGTAGTCGAGGGCCTCAATTAGGGTGAAATGCGATCAGCAATGCTTTGCGACCTTAGTAAGGCTTTTCTCATGGCATACTTCTGGACAAACTGAGTCATATGGTTATTGTTGGTGCGCCACTTTCCTTAATTCAATCCTATTTGTTAGATCGAAAACAGATTCCATTAATGGTGTGCAATCTAGTCAGCAACAAATATGTAACGGGGGGCCAGAAGGATCCGTCCTAGGCCCTCTCCTTTTTGTTATTTATGTAAATGACTTTTGTGTCAACATGCTTCCTAGGAGACACAGCTAACACTCTACATATAGCGAAGAAATGGTTTGCATTTAACTTATTAAAAATAAATTGTAACAAAACGCAGACAATCGATTTTAGCTTTTCAACCACCCAAGAGCTAGCAACGTTAAATTGTTGGGAATAACCATAGATAGTGGTTTAAATGGCATACTCATATTGCCGATCTTTGCCAAAGATTAAGTAAACACATTTTTTTGCTAAGTCAATTTGGTAGAACTTTTTCAGATAGGATTTTGTTGACGGTTTACTTTGCAAACTTCCATTCTATTCTTAGTTATGGTGCTATTGTGTGGGGTAGATCTCCAGTTGCTGACCGAGCTTTTATTCCTCAAATACCGTGTTATGCCACTGGCATGTATCTATATGTAGCAGATGCTGCTTGAAATCCATAGACAACCTAGTAACCTTCCACTTCTCTCGCACAATCATAATTATGGCACAAGATCCACGAATACGTTACTGCTTGATAGACATAAACTTACCAATTCTTGTCATAATTCCCTTGACCTAAAACTCTACAATAAACTTGGCAACGATGTCAGGTCGCTATCTCAGTCTAAGTTTAAGAGTAAAATAAAACCTTATTTCTTGCAAAATTGTTTTTATTAGGTTAAATAATATTTGGAGGTACCATTATTGAATTTGACGTAATGTTTCCTAGCTTTTTATTTTATATCTGATTGTATGTTTGTTTTTTTTTTCATTATTGGTTATATTTTACATTTAGATATATTGGTTTGTATTTTTTAAAGTTTTGTCTTTTTAACTACGTTAGCTGCTTTTACTTTCACTTTTCTTTTTTAATGTTAGCAGCTTCTTGGACTTGCATCACAGATGTTTATATGTAACGATGTTAAATAAAAGATTCTTTCTTTCAAGTATGGCTGCCAATTACATGGTTAATGTTCTGATATTAAAGGGACGGGAAAATTACAATGATTGAGCGTTCGCAGTGGAAAATTTTCATATCGTAGAAGGTTTGTGTTCAAGTGTATAAAGGAAGTTGTGACTGCAGATAACGCAAAAGCAAAAGCAAAAATAATTTTAACAATTGGCGTGAAAAGTTGATTAATGGGATAAATTAAAATTGATGTTCGGTGAAAAAGCCTCTACAAGAAAGATTAACCTTCTACGGAATTTTATAATTTCTACATGACCAGATTTTTAGGAACAAGTCAGAAGTTACGAGGCACAGAGTTCAGTATCAACGATGAGTGGATCGGTTCATTAATGTTGGTTGGATTGCCGGAAAAGTTTTCGCCAATGATCATGGCGATCGAGCATTCTGGCATTGCTATTACAACGGATTCGGTAAAAACTAAATTGTTGGATATGGAGGTCGACAGTGGTAATAGGAGGTGCGTTTGCTAGTAAACTAGGTTGGCGTAAAGTTGTGAGAAAACGGGAAATAATGATAAGAAAAATTTAAAGCGTTTCAAGTGCAAAAAATTAGGGCATTTTCAGAATAAATCTCCTAATATTGACAAGAAAAACAATGGTGACCAATATACTTCTCCTGCATTCAGTGTAGCATTTATTTATATTATTTATGTAGCAAATCCGAATATTACGTGGACTCGGGTGCGAGTGTTCATTTGTGTGCAAACGAGGAATGGCTAGAAGACTCTAGGGATCCAGTTGATATAAGAAAAGTGTTGAGGTAATGTAAAATTGAGTACTATTACCGATCAAAATACATATGACGTAATAGTTAAAAATGTTTTATGTGTTCCTGGTTTAACGATGAACTTGTTATCGGTAAGTCAACTTATATAGAATGGAAATATTATGAAATTTGATACTGATCATTGCGTGATTTATAATAAACAAAACAAGATTATTGGTATGGCAAATTTGAAGAGATGGTGTTTATAAATTAAATACTGTGAGTTCTGATAAAAATATGTTAGCAGGATCAGCTGTAGTAAATAGTATTACATGGCTTCGGCGTTTTGGACCCATATATAGCTATTACCTGAGCAAAATGAAAAGTGGACTTGTCGGTGGCTTAAATTACGAGGGTTTATTGAAAAAAGGCCGGAACAGTTGTGAAGTTTGCTGCGATGGTAAACAAGCCAAATTACCATTTACACATGACTTTTGTATATTTCTTAAAAACCAAAGACGAAGTATTCGACTATTTTAAACAATTTAAACTTTTGGCGGAGAACCAAACCGGTCAAAAACTGAAAATATTTAGATCGGAGAATGGTGGTGAATTCTGGTGAAGATTTTAAAAAACTCCTAAACAATCATGGAATAATTCACCAGAAAACTAACCTATATACACCACAACCAAATGGAATGTCCGAATAATAAATAATGGTTCATATTCCGAAAGAGAAAAAAGTGGGACAAAAAGGCGATACCAAATGTATTTTGGTAGAATATGATGACAATATCAAAGGTTATCGCGTATATGATGAAGAGAGAAATACAGTGTATAGTAATAGGGACGTAATCGTGATGAGAAAGACGGATAATCAAGTCAGTATTATGGTGGAAAATGAAACAAATGTCAATTTGAATAATAGTAACGAAAATCCAGTGGGAGAAATCCTAGAAAGTGAAATAAACAACGAAGAAGACAGATCTTCTGAAAGTAATGTGATGATAGTCACAGTTAAGAAGATATCAGAAAGATTCCCAAAACCAAGACAGTTTCATGACAGGGTTAGTTATTTTTGTCTAGAAGATCCTGATTCAAGTGCTGATCCAGTTTTGGTGCAGGGTGGTTTATCAAGAGCGGATGGGGACAAATGGAAACAAACTATGGAGGAAAAACTGCAGTGCTTCGAAGATAAGCAGGCATGGGAAGTGGTGGATATTCCAGAGAAAAGTACTATAGTTCACTGCAAGTGGATATTAAAAACAAAAAGTGAGAGTGATAACAAAGTGCGTTATAGAGCTAGATTAGTCGCGAAAGGTTTTTCTCAAAAACGTGGTATAGATTATGACGAAACTTTTTCGCCAGTTGTGCGGCACTCTACGTTAAAATTATTAATAGCGTTATCAGTAAAATTAGATTTAGAAATAATACTCTTGGATGTGACAACAGCTTTCCTCAGTGGGATTTTTAGAAGAAGATATTTACATGAATTTTCATGTAGGCTTTGACACATCTAATTGTAGAAATAAGGTGTAAAATTAAAAATAACAATTTATGGTCTGAAACAATCTGCAAGAGCATGGTAAACGATGGTTGACGATTTTCTTAAAGAATTGAATTATAAACAAAACTAAATTAAAACAATATATACTGTATATAAAAATTTGCGGAGATTGTTACACAAATGTAAAACAGTTTATGTTGATGATTTTTTTCTTTTTTCCAATGATAATATGGAAACTAATTTCTTAAAGTATGAATTAGAACAGAGGTTTAAACTAAAAGATTTGGATTTACTAAAACATGTCATGAGGGTTTATATCGATCAAAATGTCATAACTTTAGATCAAGAAAAATACATTAACAAAATATTAAAGCGATTTAATATGACTGTAAATCAGTATCTACGCCCATGGAAGTGAAAATAAATCTGTATAAGAAAAAAAAATGCTTACAGTGCTAAACTGCCGTATCAAGAACTTATTGGGAGCTTATTGTACTTAGCTGTTATGACCGGGCTCAATATCGCTTTCTCAGTAAGCTATTTAACCTAGTTGAATAATTGTTTCGAAGAATCGCTCTGGAAGCAAGCTAAGCATATTCTTAAATATTCACGTTTAACGTTTTATAAAGATATGCAAGACTTGAAACGTTTTGTGGATGCCGACTGGGCAAGTGATATAAATGATAGAAAGACATTTAGGGATTTCTATTTTATATTTTCCGGATCTACTGTGTCATGAGAAAGTAGAAAACAGAAAACTGTGGCACTATCAAGTACCGAAGCTGAATATATGGGCTTGACAGAGGCTTTTGAAGAAGCTGTTTATTTAAAACACTTATTGAATGAATTGAGATGTTTTGCAAATATTGTCGTTTTGTTTAACGATAGCCAGAGTGTTCAGCCTGCTTTAGCATATAAAAGTCAGACACCATTATATTAGAGATAATATTTCTCAAAACTTGGTTGAAGAAAAATATTTACAGAGAGCTGACATGCCCGCTGACATTTTTACAAAAAATTTATGTTCGGTAAAACACTATAACATTTTTAGATGAGTTAGGAGTTGTAAGTTTTAAATAATATTTTGTGTAAGTGGGAGTGTTGCAATTAGCTCAAAATATTATGTTACACCACTTTTTTTATACACATATTAATATAGTTATATGCTTTTGCTTGTAGCAGCATTTTTTGTAATCTCCGCTGTTTATTGAAATGAATAGTAAAGTTAGCCTGTAGTGAAAATTCGGCCGGCATGTTTGAGTTCAACAGAAATTTCCAAATACTGTACCGTTCACCATCAAATTATCTTATATTACGTTGAGACTTATTGGCTTCTATAATCACTTAAGTTTATATATTATAATATCACCAATTAAATGCTAACCGAGACGGTACACAATGTACTTTTTATACTGGAACCATAACCTACTGGATTTTTAGGAAATGGGTGTTAAATAAAACACGATGTAAAAAAAAGCCGAAGCGCGATTTTTATTTTTCAAATTAAATGAACAGGGTGGGTCAAAAGACTAACTTGATGATCCACAGGAGAAATAAGGTTTTGTTTCTAGGAATGTCCATTAGGCCAAAAACGTACGAGAAATTTGATTGTGACAGTTTTGATAGTTGATATATAAAAATGGTAGAAAGCTTTCAATTTAACTCAAGTTTAAAGAACTTTATCCCATTCAAATTTCAAAGTTGTATATAAATTAATTGAAATGTATTACATATTTAAGAAATCGTGGTTTTTGAGATTACAGCGTGTCAAATTGGAATTACTCTCCGGTGTTTTTTTGCATTTTTTTCCTCAAAAAGCCTACTGTTAATAATATTCTATACAATATATACAAAATAACTATTTTGAAGCAATCGTTCCATGTTTAAGGCCAGCTTTCAAACACCATATCTTCTAAACTATTGCATCGAGCTTTGTTAGAAAGAAAAGGTTTTGTTTAATTTTGATGATTTTTGCAGAGGTTTAGAGATGTGAAAAAAATGAACAACATAGTTTTCTAGCTTATTTAACAATTCAATACGTCCATGCATTTTGAGATTTTTTTTCTATTTACACCTATATGAACCCATCAATAATCCATAAATCACTCTATCACTAATTGCGTAATGTTTCATGTGTCTGAGAACTCGCCTATGAAGATAGATAGGTTCTTAGGTTCGTTTTAAATTTAAATTATTCAGATCTAACGTATACGTTTAAAACTGCGAAATGCTAGGAAATAAACGTTAACATATTCACTATTCGTTCTTGCGAATTATTTAATAAATTGCAACTCGATATGGACAAAACAAGGACATTGCATAATTAACTGTGTCTTTCTATACACATAGAGTGGCACAAAAATTTCTAGGTTATGAAATATATAATGGTAACTTAATAGTAACTCTCTTTGTTTCTTACTCCGAGTTAAACTCCTCGAGGGGAAGCACTGCCAATTTTAATAGTAATTAAATCTGTAAATAGGTGCGTATAGTTCGTGCGGCACTTCGTCAAAGGTCTCTTTTGCTTGTGTGTGAGTCTACTACGATTCGAAATGCATTTTATGCTGTTACAATATGACTACAGTAAACAGTTACACTGAATTGAATTTAATCAATAAGTTTTAATTGCCGGCTGGAAAAAAAAACGTTATTACGTGCACGTTTGTTGTATTTTTGAATTTTAATCAAACTCTTTTATATTCTTTGAAAGCAAGCGAGCAAATCGACATTTTCGGTTTATAGTATTTGTAATTTTTAGGTGTATTAATACTGATGCACAAATGACACGTATCGTATGATCATAATCTGTCTACTGTATAGATTTTTGAACGCAATGTTGGGAGTAGATACTTTTCACGCTTTTATCACAACTTATCAAGGCTGTGCTTTTGGTAAAAATAGCCCGAATGGTCGCTGTATAAAATCGTCTACCAATCGTTTAAAAACAATCGAATGTTTCTAGTAATAGTTTAGAATTACTAGATGCGCGAATGCTTTGTCCAGAAACTGTCCTGGTGTGATTTCTATAATAGGGTGACTTAGCCCCTCTCTGAGAGTGCATTAGATACTCGAGTAGTTAAATATTACAGTTATGTTTATCAAATTGTTCTTAAGTACCTATAATAATGAAGGAAAAAATGGCCAGCTTGGTGATATCAACTGGGGCCTACTAAAAAAAGCTAGGAGGTATTCTTGACCCATCGAGTTAAAGGATAATTTTGATACATGTTGCCCATTTAGTACGAACGTGAAGATTATAATATTTTAAAGTCTTTCTTTTTTATACTAAAAATGAAATCAATTACCAATCTTTCGCCATCGATATCTTCAGGGATCTTAACGTATGGACGTAACGGAACAATGGAGTTTATGTTTCAATCTTATATAACTTTGCTATTATAATTAGCTTATGAAAATTGAAATATTCACCAAAAAAATAACATTTTATGCTTTTTAGTATTTTTTAAAGTAAAAGCTTCTTTTTAAAAACTTTTTTATTTATATTTATTTTTAGTACTTAAGGGTCATATAGTTATTGGTCAGATAATTACCCAAAATTGGATATAAATTGATATTGCAGAATCAAGGCCACGGTAAAGTTCTTGTATTTTCATTCGAACTATGTGTATATACAAAATTTCAAAGCTATGGGTTAATTGGGAGAGTTGAAAACTCATTTGAAAGTTTGTTTAAGGTCAAGATAAGATTAAATATTATCATCGGATTAATGTACGTGTCCAAAGCAATAAAATAACTAGAAGTGGTTAAAAATTGTCTTAGGATTATTAAGGTCACAGTCAAAGACCAGTTTATCATAATTTTATATTGTTATAGGACATATATGATTACACACAAGTTTAATGTCATCGGCTAAGTGGAAATGGATCAAAATTGACAAGGTCTATGTACTTGTCATCAAACCTTTATAATGTGTACTAAAGTGTAAAGCAATAGGTTAAATAAAAGCGAATCAAATTAATTGCAAAGAGTGACGAAGGTCGCCATTAGGGCCAAAGCTATAAAATTTCAGTATTCCCCCAGAACTATACACAATAAGTTAGGTGTAAGTGATCCAAAATTAATTTGCAAATCTGAACTAGGTCGCAGTCAAGGTCAAAAATATTTGTCAGCGGATCTTTAGATGTGAAGTAGATGTCAAAGCAATAGGTCAATTTAAATATTAGGCCAATAAATAAGGAGAATATGAAGGTCACTTATGTTTAAAACCCTCAGAAATACTTTTACACAACTTATTTACAGGAAGAAGTACTATCCGAAAATCTTAGGAACAACATAATTTTGTAACGTAGTCCGTATTCTAACTTAGAAGCAGGGAAGAATTAGAGAAAAATCAGATTAATTCCATTTCTTTTTTACAATATTTAAGGTATAGCATTTTGAAGGTTGATAGAATGATGCCAATGAATTTTGAGTTCTGGAGGTCGCTAACGTTACTACAGACGAGATACCCACGACCTGCTTATTATTAGCAGTTTCATTGGAAGACGATAATTTGGTATTTCCTGGCGGCCTAGTTACACATACTCCTTTATTAAGACACTAGGGTTCGTAAATCGCGGAGCTTAGCTTCTGTAACATATATCTGCTTTTACAGATACTCCGTGGTTTGGGCACCTCAAGATATCGGAATGTATACGTACAGTATATAGAATCGGTGTACGATTAGTTATGAGCCTGAATAGCATAGTGGTTAAGGGATTGTGTCTCATTCAGCTCTGCTGTTCATTAATCGTTTGGGTGCGCTTTTTTAATTTTTTTTCTTGTGTTACGATTTTTTGGTTTTGTATCGCTTATTCTGTGTAATATACTTTTTTTAAGTTTATTATTGTAGTAATAGTATTGGAATAAGGTGATTTGACGAGGGGATAAGTCTAGTCGTTATCTGCCTTACTAATGGCTATTGTGATTTATATTTATATTTTTTTTACATGAATTTCCATAAACCCAATTATTATTACTATTATTATTATTATCGAAATTGACATTCAATTTCTCAACAAATGTTGGATTTCAAATCCATCCCGGATGTATGCATCAAAAGGAGTGGGCTGGCCTTAGTTCTATGTGTTGTCCTGTAAGAATTTTCTCACTATATGGCAAGTACTGAGCAGGATGCCCTCTGGATGTCGATGAAGGTGTTAGTATGCAGTCCTATGATTTTCAGGTTCTGTTCTAGTATTTTTTGAACTAGTCCCGTTAATGATACGATAATCGGTATCACATGAACCTTATTCATCGCCACATCTGTTGTACCTCGATGGACAGCTTCGCATATTTGGCCTTTTTCTCTTGATATTTGTCCAACACGTTGTTATTGTTGGATACAGCAACATCTACCAAATAAGCTGTACCACATCAGGCCTATTATTCGTCACCCGTCTGTCGGTGATAATTACCCAGTCCAGTACCAACTGTACTACAGTTTGAAGGCATTTTTTCAAGCACTGAACTTGGTTGGTATTTATAATAGGGCACAAAGGTGTTCAAGAGACCGTATTTATTGGCTAACTTCTAGTGTATAATGTTACACACCTGGTTATGTCTCTGGAGGTAGTCCGTGTTTGCTAGGTAAGTGCACCCAGATGTTATATGCTGTATAGTCTCTGATTTCTCGCTACATTTTCGGCACTTTTCTTGTTTGTCGGGGTCTGAAAGTGACTTTAGGATGATGTTGTCACTTGAGAGATTGAGTGGAGAGTACAAGTTGTGACTTAAGGACACTATGCGGTGGAGGCTTGATGTTTGTGCCTTGTTGGCGAAGAAATCTCGCAATTTTTGCAGCTGTCGGGAGTGCGAATTGGTCAGAGATCATCCACCTTCTTTTCGTGGTAAAGTCATTCGGAGACCTTGGTGGTGTGACTTGTACTTTCTTAATATTATTTTGTTATTGTTATTATTAATATTATTATTGTTTTAAATACGTTTATAGGGCAATTTTAAAATATTACTACAACGTAGGAATCATATTTTAGTACAGTTTCTTATGGATACTTTGTTACATAAATGGATCGTTCCCAGCCGGAAAGTGGCAACGCGGAGGTACTAGGTGGATCGGTATCAGGTCACACACCTACTAGAATATTAGATGGGAAATTATTAATATTCGCCATATACTGAGTGCAGTAAAGAATGTGCTTGGTGCTCGCCAACTGGAAAAACGATATGAAATTGATACTGGGCAGTTTCGGAAAGATTCCCATCTGGTAGATGTAATCTGTAACCAGGATAGCATCAGTGCGACACCAATACGGAGGCACGCCGTTAAAGCCATAACGTATTAAGAAGTGAAATTGCATTTATTTTTAAAATACTACAAGAGAAGCTACAAAATTATTAAAAAGTATCTTAACACGCCAGGTAGCATTTGTACAGATGTATTACACAAGAAGATCCCCAATGTACGTGCACTGGTGGCGTAATACAGAAGAATGTTAAATACGCTTCCCGACAAAATCAGATCAAGTTGGGATGTGAAATTTTGATCAAAAATCTTGCCCTAGGTATGTCTTATTTGACATACTTCATTTTCTTTAAGTTTATAGATGCTTCTATAAAATAGATCCTCCTTTTTATTGGCTATCCCTATGCTGAACTCTTTCAACAGAATCTGCCAACATAGTAAGAGCTAGATTTGTGACTATCTGACGGCATCGAAATTTATTTACCCCTACCAAAATTTACCTAATAAAATATAGTATTTTGTAAACGTTGCCCCTGCGTATTAAACACTGCAAAATTCTTTTTAATTCCCTGGAAGAGAGAAGCATAGTATAAGTATTGATTAAATTGTGTAATCGTCAAATAATCACCATTCCAGGTTTTTACATATCTTCACGTTTTAGGTACAAAAAAACATGTTTTCTCAGTTCCGTCGGTTTGTCTACATGTCTGTCTGGCAGTCGCGGCATAGCTAATGCAAAACTAATTACCCGATTTACATCAAATTTTGGTCAAATAGGGATGGATTGGCAATTAATACCATTACTTTAGATGATGTTTTAATTAATAATAACTTTTAATAATAAGCTCTGAACCCACAAGGAGTAACTCTTGTTTAGATGGCATTTTCATAAATTTTTCTGAAGAAAATGTTGAGTTGGACATTTTAGATCCAGCAATATCTGATCATAAGGTTCAAATTCTGAGTGTTATGTTACCTAATAGAGGTCCTAGCCAGTCTCTTAATAAAACATGTAGACCATTAACTCAAGCTGGATTACACACTTTTTATGGCTTGATGGAGAGTAGTTCTTTTGATTTTGTTAATAATCCCGAAATCAACATTAATGATAAATTTGTTCATTAGTATACTTCAGCGAAGCTGCGAGTCTACTTTTCCACAAAAAAACTATATTATAAGATCGGACCAGGGGGGAAATAAGCATGATTATAAGACTTAGGAGAATGTGGGAACATCTGCAACTTTTAGGTGTCCCCGTGTTAGTTGAATAGACGGGGCAACAATGACCATTATTTAAACAATTCTAAAATATCTGCTAATAAAAGACTTATTTCCTCCTCGGCTAATCCAGTTAAAGCTATGTGGAACATCATAAACAGGGGCACGGGCAGATTAAATAAAGATGAGATAGATACTTCTATAACAGCTAATGACTTCAATAATTACTTCAGTGGTATCGCAAAAATATATATTTCAGAGTATACCAAAGTTAAATGTTGAACCTTTAAATAACTTAAAACATTTAAACATGCTTTTAACTTTCGTGAAGTTAGTTTTAATGAAATGAGAGACATTATAAGTAATTTAAAAAATACAAGTTGTGATGTTTTTATACTTTATGTTAAGATAGTCAAAACAGTAAAAGATTTAATAATATATCCACTAACAACATTGATTAATATCTGCTTGAACTTTTTCCTGAAATTCTAAAGAAAGCAATAGTTGTCCCTATATATAAAAATGGTGATAAGTACACAGCTTCTGATTATAGACCAATTTCACAATTATTGAAAACTGCATGTCTGTACAAATAATAGAGTTCTTTGAAAACAATTCTTGTTTCTCCTAGTATCAGTTTGGTTTCCGTAAAGGACGTAACACTACCACGGGTATTTCGAACTTAGTTCAAAGAATTCAGGATACTTTTGAGGGTAAATATTTTAATGCTGCTTTGATGTATGATCTTAGCAAAGCTTTCGATTGTGTATCTCGCAGTATTCTTATTAGAACACTCAAGCACTACAATTTTAATAATGTGGCAGTTCAATTAATAACTTCTTATCTTCAAAACCGTGTTCAGGCTGAGCTTGCTGTGGGAGTACCTCAGGGATCAATACTGGGATCAATTTTGTTCCTAATATATATAAATGATCTACCACTGGGAGAAACCATAGCGGGCTTCACACTGTTTGCTGACGATACCACCATCTCTTTAGCTACGAGCACCCTTGAGAAAGCTGTGCGTAATTTGAATATGTCCCGTTCTATAGCTGAGGGGTGGTTCAGTGCAAATGAACTATTACTAAATAAAGATAAAACTAAAATAATTGTATTCTCACTTAGAGATACCTCACACATGAATGATGAACACAGGTCGGTAAAATTTCTGGGTGTTCACTTGGATCTTGGTTTCAGGTGGGATGTCCACACTGATTGTCTTGCTAAGAGACTAAGTAGTAGTTTGTTTGCATTGGGAAATCTCTGAGAGTGTGTATGCTTTGTCGTACTAAGAAATGCATATTTTGCTTTGTTCTATTCAGTTATGACATATGCATTGTTAGTTTGGGGTCATGATCCTGGAGCGAATAGAATTTTTGGGATGCAAAGAAAGGCAGTCAGGGTTTTGGCTGGGCTTGGTTATAGAAAGGATTGCAGGCCAGCCTTCAAACATCTATAAATTTTGCTATATAAAAACAAACTTCCAAGTGCATAGTGAGGTTCATAACCACAATACCAGGCAAAAATCCAACATTTTTCCACCCTATCGACGTCTGGAACGATGTCGAGATGGCCATGGGTGCTTGTCTGTGAGGCTCCTAACAGATTACCAGCAGATATAATAAATCTGCCACTAAAACTATAAAAACAAAATAAAGACATCACTACAGGATAGTGCCTTTTACAGTGTTGAGGAATTTTTAAATAGTTAAGCGTTAAATAGTTAAGCGTTAATTTTTTAATAGTTAAGCGTACCAGATGTGTTTGGTTACTTGGATTGTAAAAAAAGTAATAATAAAATATTTTAAGGTATATTGCTCAGTGTATTGTGTGTACTCTAGGTTTTTAGGTATCAATTTTTTAAATAAAACTAAAATTATTTTAATGTGTATTGTAATGTCTATTTTTAAATATGTATTTAATTACTATTTTATATATGATCTGTTGACCTAGGTAAGTACTAGTTTATATATTAGAGATGGTAAGACAAAATGGCAGCCGAATAATATATTTAAAAAAATCAGCCTGAAGAAACTACTAGTAGAATGATTTCAAATTTTGTGCAAAAATTAAGTACTATACACAGATGAACTGGAAAAATTGTGGCGCGAATTCAAGATGATGGGACAAAATGGCGGACAAATAAAATATTTAAAAATCAACGTTTTCCTTATTCAATGACAATTTGCACAACAATTAGATGTGATATAGGGTTTATCCCTATATCGTATATATAAATTTTGGTAGGACTTCAACATGGTGGAACAAAATGGCAATCTAGTGAAATTTTTCAGAAATCAGTGTAAAAACTACTTATTCAGTTTCTTTTTAATTATACCCAAAAATCAAATGGAGCATATGGCGAAACTAGTAATGTGTGGGTTCAAATCCAATATAGTGAAATAAAATAACATGTTTGAAACGACAGTATATACGTATTACTCAATGACTATGTTGGGAACTAAATTGGGTCTCATTTCGCTATTGTTAATAGAAGGAAACATTCATAACCGGTGTTTATCGATTTTTTAAATTTTGTTAAGTTAGGTTTACTTGGATTTGCATATTTTATCATTTATCTCACTAGATTTTACTAAATTATGTTTTTTTAATAGTACGGAATGTTAGCAATAGTCTTCTTTGTTGGCAGTGTCATTTTGACAAGCTTTTCTCAGCGACATATACCGGAAAAATTTCAGAGTAGGAAACAGGGGAATAATCATATATATCAGCCACCATCATCACTAAATAAATATAATCTGGTGCCTTTTGACATTTCTTCTTACGTCAATATTGTAGCTGTTTAAAACTTGATAGTAACGTTTTTCTTTTTATGAAATTAAGTTAACTTAAGAGGGTAGCGAAACTAGTTTAAATTTTCGATTCTACTGCTGCACATAAATCATATGATATCTGCAGTACGGCAGGTCAATGTGGGTCACCGACAGAAACCTTATTAGTTTAGCGAATGGGCCGGATGTTCAGCTAAATACAAAATATGGCGGTTGACCTTAAAAAACGCATCTTCATTTAGCACCAAAACCATTGTGTTTTTTGAAAAAAGTTAAAGTAAAATTTCTTTAAATTTTATAATAGAATATCGGAAAGCGTACAATTTTTCAATAAACAAAAATGTTTTTAGAAACAGAAAAAAAATAACATAAAAAATACTGACTTTCCGATAATCTTAATGAAAAGACAACATTCTTTCACTTGGGACATTTTTTCGTCGTCGGTTAATAGGACCTTGAGAAATCGACGCGTTTTACAATTATTGTCATATCTTCTTAAAAGATATTCTTGTATCTAGATTTTTTAAGATTTAAATACACTTTTTAACATAGAATATTTAGACTATAGTATATTTGGCCTACATGTCTTGGAATGGTTAACAAAATAAGTCTTGCAGACAACACTTTCAATTTGTTTAGAATAATCTCAATTTCAAATATTTTTCCACCTCCAAATTCCTATAATCTGATGCAGCCGCTGCTGGCGTCGGAGTTACTTTGACTCTCCTTCATTTGGTTATTACTGTCTGTGTCTGTAATATTATTTGATAAGGTTTTTAAAGGATAAAAATTAAAAATTACCACATAAAATAAAGTTAATCTACCGTAAATTTTCAAGAAAAAGGAACACTACTGCTACAACAGAATGTTGAAAACAAAAAAAATGTCTTCGTTTTTGACATTCCGATAAAACTCTGCTGGTTACAGAAGGATATGCCCACTAGATAATCTACAAAACAACAAAAATTGACTAATTTTTTTTATAATCTTACTTGTGCCTAAAGACTTTTGATAGAAGAAAACTTGCAAAAACATACTTCAGGTGGTCACGAATAAACATACCATATTTTAAGGGGGCAGTTGCAGTCAGTTAGCATTGAGAAAATATCGCGTAAAATGACCAAAAATAGGTTGTTTTCTGTAATAGTCTGCGAAGTTATAAAAAGGAATTTCACGATCAGAGTTTAACACATATCTTCTAAAACACTTCTAAATTAAATTAAGTATGTTGAATTTTTCATTTTAGCCTTTAAATTAAAAAAAAAAGCTGTTTATATGCCTAGTAATTTTTCGAAAACAATAGCGGTACTAACCTTGAGCTTTTCTATGCTCAGAAGTAAATTCGTCAAATTCCAAAATACTCAATTTGGAGAGCATACATATAGGTACATTTCTGAAAAAAATTGATCCGAAAAACATAGTAGTTTTTTTCCAAACTATCACCAAAGATAATTACTAAAATCTTGGAATATTTTTAGGAGAATACGTTAGGTTGGCAATTGAAGTTGGTAACAGGTAAAGTTTGAATCCCTGCCGCAAGAGGTCGGCCCAAATTTTTCAATATTTTCTAATGGAAGGGAGAGCGCAATGACGTCGCAGAAAATGGAATTCCAATCGCGTGTTGTCAATGACGTCAGACAAATAAACATTTATCTCTCTCATGGTCTTTCGTTTATTTTTTATCAGATTCTATGGTTTTTCTTTTAAATAACGTTTAGAATATTTTAATTCATATCATGTTGGAAAAACTAAGTAATCAGTAGATATGGGCAAACGGAAAAACATAATTTTTTAAACAATATTTGTATTTTAAGGTAGAAAATCGATCTTTCCTTGAACTATGTGGGATATTAAGGAATTATGGTTATTTTTTGTCATGTAACATAAAAAAAATCAATCAAACTATTCTAAGTGGCAAAAAAATATGCCAAATACTAAATTTTGGAAAGGATTTCTTATCTCAAAATTGTTCTATTCTAAAAAATGGAAATATATAGATTTATTTGACCCTACGCAAAGAAAACAAATTGATGTTTCATATAGGTATTTAGTAAGGTATACCTAACTGGACATTTAATTTCAAAATAAACAAGTTTATAAAATTTCCTGCATGCCTTTAAACATCCTCAAATGTAGTTTATCATTTTTATGTCGGGTATGCAAAATAGTCCATTGTATAAAAAACAAAATACGCCTTGAGCGGACGAAAACCCTTCTCCCTCAAACTGTTAAGAAAATAGGAACAGTTGTATAAAATTTAAAAGTAAAGTAAGTACCTAAATGTACTATAATTCTGCCATAGCACAAAACATGAATAAGCACCTTGTTTCTACTCTTTTTTTGCAAAATTACAAACAGATTTTTATGAAAAATTATTTTAGCATAAATTAAGCACTGAAATTTATTAGTCATGAAATGTTTTCAGGTATATCTGGCTAGAAGAGTGTTTTTTTCTTTATTTTGATTCCAACTTCTACAATTTGTTATAAAGGTCAGAAAAAAATAAACTTCAAATACAAAATTTTAAAAAATATCCCCAAGATTCTAGACTAAATTTTCAAGATTTCAAACGAGACTAAATAAGTCTCGTTTGAAATCTTAGAATTGCAATGTCAGTAAAATGAAAATTGTTCTACTAATGGTTTAACTTCTAGTCTAAGCAGATAAAAAAATTGTTCTGCTTTTACAAAAATAAAATACTGTTTTGCAAATTTCTGATGGGATTTTTCTATCTTCTGATAGGTCTAAAATATAGGAAGAGAAAAAGTTTGAATATAAAGTTTTTTCTTTTATAAATATTGAAGATGGATGAAAGAATATAAAAAACTCTGTTTGCGGATTAGTAATTTATTAGGAATTAATAGCATTTACATAAATGGTATTTATATACTATAATATCATTATATACATTTTTAAGATTAGGAAAATAGTATCTATCTACAGTAATAATGAGTTATTGAAGAAACCAATAGATCTTTTATTTTATATAAAATGTAGTTGCTTAGTTGCTAACAGAACGAACTAACTATATTTGTGGTCTTATTAATATATTTAAGCATTGATTAGATTAAAAAAAAACAATATTTCAAATTATGTGCTCGAGTTGGTTAAAATATAAAATAATTATGTTTTTATTTTTGAATTATTTTTTATTGGTATCCTTAAATTACTAAACTAAATATTCCTAACTTACAAATCAGTAATTATCTTTTTTTGGTTATAGCATTTAAATAAATAATATGTAAAATAACATTTTAGTAGCAATTGAAAGATATTTTTTGTAGTTTGGCTGGGTATTCATGAGTATGCTATCAAACTCTGGAACATATACACTACAAATGTATAGTAGGTATATTAAATTATAAAATTCTGAGAATAGTTTGTGTGTGTAGTGTAGTGTAGAGGTACCATTCAGCCTATTCTGAATGGATTTAAGTTAAAACCTCCATACTCCAACACAAAAACAGCCAAACTCTTAGAAAGAGCCAGTTTATAGTTAATATTTATATATATATATATATATATATATATATATATATATATATATATATATATATATATATATATATATATATATAAATATTAACATAAATATTTTGTTAGTTATTTTCTTGGAAATATGTCAAAATAAATATCTTGAGAAAGCTCAATATAATGAGCGAAACGTCGATATGAATTATAGTTTTACTTTTCAATGAGTTAACCTATGCCCTAGGAAATAATTATCAAAATATTCATGGTTACTAACAGAAAACTCTTTTTTTTTTAAGTTGGACAATTATTTTTTTAGAATTTTCGAAAATCAGGAAAAAATTTTAAAAAAATATTGGAATTTTTGACCAAAATTTGGTATGCATATGTAAAATTAAAAAATAAATAACTTTTCTTAAGACAACTTTTTCATATTTTAGCAAATAAACCGTTTTTCTGTAATTTTTTTAAAGGAATGTCAATTTTGACAGGTAATGTAAGTTTTCTGATGTAAGTCTTTTATAAATATACTATAATGTAATAAATAAACTTGAAAATCATTCCAGTATAGGTGAACAAACAAATTATTAATATAAAGTTATGGCTGATGCAAGCATCAGATAAATGGTCCTTTTGAAATGTACCCTCCAGAATGCTTGCTACACATACCACGTGGTATGAATTGGCAAACAACACAAATAAGTAGTAGTGAAACAATGCATTAATACTGAACTACTCACAGTGTATACAAAACAATAAACTCTCAATATAACATAACTATCACCAACAAAATTGGGATAGCTATGGGGTCACCTTTATCTCCATTTCTAAGTAGAAACTTTTTGCATTAAATATAATTCAAATATATCTGTACATAAAGAGATCTTACTACTAAATTCTGCACACAACCAACACCTACTCATACTCATATGATGCATTAAGTAGTCATGGGGATTTACTACAAAAGCATAAACTGTTCTACTAACGATTACAAACTTCTAAATCTATAAATTAAAATATATTTTCTTTTTCTGCTTTCTTCATGGATGGTGAGATTCAAAATTACATGGTCTATTGGCTTGTACAGTTCGTAACAATAAACAGTTATCTTGTGATATGGAGTTTTCTTTGTACCTAGAGAAAAAATAACTAGAATTAGTTTTTTCCTTGTTTATGTGAAAATATGTTGTTTACTCTCTACAAATAGCCTTAATACATACCTAACAAAATAAAAAAATTAAATTCTGTGTAAAAATTAAATATGTTTTATCAGTACTACATAAAAGAGGTCCAAGTAAAATAAGTATAAGTTAATGTTTAATTGTAAAAGCTTTGGAAGTTTTAATTTAATACTAGGTAGTAAGCAAAAAAAGCAAATTTTTAAGAAGGGTTTGTGGCATTTTAATTTCCTACATATTAGTAATAGGCAAAATACCTTACATATATTTTTTGGCCTATTATTAGCAGTAATGATACAGAACAAATTTTCTTTAATGCTAACTAGTAGGAAAAAAAGATGCAAAAACTAGCTTCATTAGCGAGATGGGCTCGATATAATAATAAAGCCAGAATAATTAAATATTATTTATATAAACTGAAAAGAATGAAAACAATTTTATTTATAATTACAACTTAACAGGTGTTTTCCATGAGATTCAGGCAAAGTCCAAGCAAATAAAGAAAAGCAAGGGAAAAGTGCATATAAAAGAACATGTTTATTTTAATCATTATCAACTGTTGTCTTACATATAAAAGCAAATTATAAACTATAACTACCATTAGGACAAACTACAGAACTCTCAAAATAGAACAGAAAAAATTTAGCAAGTTCTTTTAAAGAAAACATAATTGATCTACCACACCTTAGACCAAAAATTCTTTGTTATTTTTTTTTAATAAAAAAATCGACATTTTGTGTATTTTGAATATGTACAAGGAAAAAAATGGTTGGAGATAAAAATAATATTTTAGTTTGCTTTAATACGATTTAAAGGTTATCTTTTGAAAGAATAATTATATTACCTGATAATAATAAATGTGATTTCTTTTTATACTATATTTAATGTTTAGTCAAGTACTTAATACGTAAAAAGCCCAAATAAACAAATACATTTTGGGAATTTAATAGTTATAATAAAAAGTGTTTTACCATCAGGTGTAGCAGCTAAGAGGTTAAATTCTTCATGAATAAAATTGGCAGGTTCCTTGATTTTTGCATTTGGTCTTGACTGTGCAAATTTCTGTCTTGTAACACTCTCTTTTTGCTTTCTATAAAGTGTGTAATCGGTTTTAAAATGCCTTAGATTTATAACGGAACTGACCAGCTTATTGCAGGAAGTGTTATGTCGCCTTTTACATACTGGGTAATATTAATAATGTATTTTCTAATTTCTCTATAAAATGGATTATCCCACTGCCCGACTATATTTCTTTCTATAGACATAATATCCTCTGAAGTAACCTAGAAACAAGTTCATATATTTAAAAATATTAGGGAGCATGTAATACACCAGATTATTATATAGAAGTATAAATGAACAAAGCCTAACAGAAAATGAACGCTATGCAAAAACATACTCGCAAATAAAGATGTGCCTACTCAATACATAAATGCCATACTCCATTATAATCCTAATACTTTCAGCCCCTTGTCATCCAATCAAACTTGCAAAGCTTGACCAAAATCGTCATGAAATATATTTAAAATATCCATAAACAATTATTTCTCCTTATTAAGACAGTCTGTATCTCAAAGACAAAACAAAACATAGACTATAAGAAACATGTTTATATGAATTCTCATAAAATATGTCAAGGAATGACCTACTTAAAAATGAGCATAAAATTAAGGAACAATGTATATTGTTTTATGTTTTCTCAAACAGTCATATATATATATATATATATATATATATATATATATATATATATATATATATATATATATATATATATATATATATATATATATATATATATATATATATATATATATAGATATATATATATATATATATATATATATATATATATATATATATATATATATATATATATATATATATATATATATATATATATATATATATATATATATATATATATATATATATATATATATATATATATATATATATATATATATATATATATATATATATATATATATATATATATATATATATATATATATATTATATGCTGTATGATTAACTGATTGATTGTATTCATTATTAAATTATTATAAACTGTATTTACTAATAATATTAGTAAATCCAGTAATAATCAAGAACAAATAAAAGTGGTGTTGGAATTATGTGTCAGTCTTCTTATATGGGGTTAGATTTTTTTTCACATCATCAAACTATATTTCTCTTCATGTGAACCTTTTCCCTACCCCACATATTTTAACGGCCTTTACCAAGAAGATATTGTTTTATGTTTTCTCAAACAGTCATATATATATATATATATATATATATATATATATATATATATATATAGATAGATATATATATATATATATATATATATATATATATATATATATATATATATATATATATATATATATATATATATAGATATATATATATATATATATATATATATATATATATATATATATATATATATATATATATATATATATATATATATATATATATATATATATATATATATATATATATATATATATATATATATATATATATATATATAGTATTTTTGCTGTATGATTAACTGATTGATTGTATTCATTATTAAATTATTATAAACTGTATTTACTAATAATATTAGTAAATCCAGTAATAATCAAGAACAAATAAAAGTGGTGTTGGAATTATACAAGTGTCAGTCTTCTTATATGCTGCTAGATTTTTTTTCACATCATCAAACTATATTTCTCTTCATGTGAACCTTTTCCCTACCCCACATATTTTAACGGCCTTTACCAAGACAAATTTTTACTTTTTAAATGTGGTTGTAAAACAGTACAACTAAGTGCCCAAAATTATAGAATAACGATTCTACAGCCAACACCTTACATTTTGCCACCTTGCATTGTTTGCCCTAACAAAACTTGTCAGGGCAAACACCACTTGTGCAAGCATAATCTTTTTTTTATTGTAATTTTGTCAGGGTTTTAGTATCCACTTGAATTATCTAAACCTTTAAAAGATTTTTTCTTAATTCATTTTGGCACATTGTATTAGGAATACTTTAACAAATATGTGATACTTTCAAATATTTTACTGAAAGATCTCTTAATTTATACTCACAAAGATATCCCTGGAGACCTCGCTGGAGACTCAACTTGGAACTTTAAACTCTCAACATCATTACCACGCTTATTTGCAAAACTGGTTGAATATGTATAGCCTTTGTTAATATCATCCCTACAATAAAAGTTGCATACATGTAGTTGAAACAGTTGTAATATTATGTGAAATATTAGGGAACTATTTTTTTTTCTTTATAAATATCTTTGGCATGTCCAACGTGCTATTATATCTTAACAACATGGTAAACTGAATGGTATACCTATGGCACTTATATGATAATGCCCAGGGGCATACACTTTTGTTTTATGCCTGGAATTTTGAACTAGAAACAATTTTGTATTAAAAAACATGCCAGTTATTATTGGAAGAGATAGAAAAATGGTTAAATATGGAAAGTTTTAGACAATTTCATTACAAGCCTAATAGCACCTGCAGGCGAATTCTAGCCATTATGTTCTTGAGATATTTAGAAACAAATAAAATATTGCATTTTTAAAATTATGCAGTAACTTTTTTAATCCTAAAATTTTTTTAAAGTTGTAAACATTGCCAAAGCATTTTTTTGTCTAACATTTTATGGTGCTGTCATATTTTGAATCTGATGTTTCGTAAACGAGGGGCCATCATCAACTTTTAAATACACACCTGGATTTTATGATTTGTTTTGGAACAAACCTTTGCATTCCAAAATCCAATGATGTAATGCACTCATACATTAAAAGTATTTAAAATTCGAGGAAATCAAGGTTATCCCTCTCTCTCTAAAACATTGTCTCTTATGGGAAAATCTTAAATATGTGCTGTCCAAATATTAAGTCTGTTATATTATTAGTTTAGGAGGTCAAATGCTTGTTAAAAAAAATTATATAAATTACCAAGCTTGTAAAAAACGAAAAAAAAAGACTGTTAATTTTACAAGATATTACTATAAATTATATTTTTCAAATGGGACATCCAGACTATTATATGTCCCTCAAATGGGTCTCTTCTTGCAGATTATAATTATATCTGGTTTGATACCTATCCACTCCACTATCTAATAGTGTTGTCCATCTCTCTCTACCACACTGCCTCATATGGTTTTTCTTAAATTGATCGGGTGTCTTTGAAGATAAAGTTGTCAAATCAGATATTTTATTTATAATCTGCAAGAAGAGTTCCATTTGAGGAAAATATAATATAGAGTGTGTGCCGAGGTGTGTCCGATTTAAACAATACAACTTATTGTGATATCTTGTAAAATTAAGTCTTTTGTTTTTCTAATAACCAGAAAAAAAGTTTTAAGTAACCCTACAATTGGTTTTTTGCTCACTCCGATAAGTTAAAAAGTAAAAAAGTTGTTAACATTTAAAATGCTATCCAGATACACTGATCACACTGTACATACATAAATACAGTAACATACATTAGTACACTAAATTACTTGAGAACTGAAAACTAATATCCCCAATTTTTTCTTACTTTTCCAGTGATGTATGTATGATCTGTATGTACATTGGTCAAGATTAAGAATATATAAAAGGTCAATTTTTATTTGCTTGTAGATACAAGACTAAGATATTTAATATGTTACATATGCATAGCCATGCGCAAGAATTATTTTCTCACTAGAAAGCAATGCCTTAGTAAATTAGGTATCGATAAACAGTTGCTTCCCAATAATTTTCTCTTTGTGATATAACTGTGGGGGTATACGCTGTTAAAGCCTGCTACTGTCTGCAATAGCAAAACTTTCTAAGTGGAAGTCACATAAAAAGGATTAATATAATATTGATAACTAAAGGCTTTATTCTTGCACAGATTGTCATGGATCCGGTGAGTTAAATTGCATCAGCCAGCATTATGAGACTACCACTATGAAAGTATTAGTATTAGTATTGCATAAAAAGTGTCTAATTTTATGAGCGTTTAATTTCTACCACTATAATATGACCAACAGGAAATAAGTTTTTATACCTACATAATTACTATACCCCTGAAGGTACACTATCTTTGTTAAAAGTTAAAATTTAAAATTAATCCTACAAAACATATTTAAATTTTACAAATATAAAAACCATAGGTATTTATGTGAATTTCAGAGAGAATTCACCTCATGTATAAAAATATCAATATGAAATAAAAATGAACCAGAAAATTCTAAAAAAATCGTGTTGCCTAGGTACCTATAAAAAAAACATTTATTAGTTTTATTTACTTTTCATCATTGTTTGAAAACAAAATAGTCTTCCTTCTTCAAAGTTGGGCTATTTTAAGTTTCAAACAAAAGATGTCTACTTCAGAAATACGCCCACCATGTACCTTCTAAAAAATTACAATAGCATGGACATACAGATAAAAGTTTATATAAGTAGTCCCAAACGTTAAAAATGTGTTGATATTTTTAATATATATGTACTGTAATCAGAAATATGTATATATGTAGCGTAGGTAATTTCTTTGAAAATCAAAGTGAATTGAGAAAATTCTCAACCCAAGACTCAAGCTATCATAAAATCATGTTCATAAAAATATAAGGAAATCAATATTCCGGGTATTTGTCTTGTCTTGCTCATGCCCACTAGCAGTGGACCCTTGGCGTTGCTGCTCGGCAATTGCCAGCACGATTTGATGGCAGCCAGGACTTTATCTGGCACTTAGGGCCTTATCATAGCTACCGACTTGGGCTTGTCGGGTAGTTAAAGTGCTGTAGAGTGTGGAATATATTGTATTCGTTTCCTTATAGTAGCTGAAGTCACCGTTATTCTGCAACAAAGGTACAATGGAAAAAACGTCACAAACACTTATATTTACACAGGAGCTGGAAGGAAAAGCTAAGGTAAAACTAAGCTGAGCATTAAAGGTTAATTCTATTAAGTTTCATAAAGTACATTATTACCCAGATTAACTCTTCGTTCAAGTTTGATAGAATTGTGTACATTGAAATAGGAGCAGGTAGGTTTAAATCTAGACTTGTTTGGTAAATATCGTAAATTGGATTGTAATTGATAGGACATGCCAGAAAAATATGATTCAAATCTTCTACTGCTCCACATTCGCAGTATGGATCATCCCTTAGATTAATCTTGAAGAGGTGTTCCCCAGTTAAGCAATGGCCTGTGCGCATTCTAATTATCGTTGTAATATGTCTTCTATTTTTATAAGAAAACTTTGAAAATCACGGCCTACTTGGAAATAAGGTTTGTACCCTTGAGTATTGATGTCCCTTACCCACAATTATGTCTTTCCATTCAGATTTAAATTTTTTTTTTATTTTCGCCCTAATATTGGTGCTAATTTCTTCTATATCAATTGACATTTTTTTTGGAATGTTTAAGATCCTACCTATGTTGGCCAGAGAGTCAGCCTGTACGTTACCAGAAATACCAGAGTGCCCAGGAATCCATGATAAACGGATGTCAAAACCATTATTATTTGCTGAAATTAATAGGCTTTTAGTTCTAAGGGACCAGTAGTCTGCTGTGGCATTAAGTAAACATTTATTAATTTTTTTAATTGCACTTTCAGAATTCGTGAAAATTATTGATCTTTTTATGTGTTTCTCAATGACTACTTTAATTGCATCATGAATTGCTATGATTTCGGCTTTACATATCGAAAGTAAGTCTGGCAACCTTGTTGAAAATCTAAAACCTATGTCAGGGATACTCAAACCATACCCGGTCCTCAGATCTAGGTAGACAAATGTAAAAGAATTCTTGTATTTTTCTGTTTTTGATAGAAAAGTGTTTTTTAACCTATTTTCCCCTTTTTTAATTTATTATCTAATTATATTAATCACTCTGATAGGAGCATTTAGAATGTCAAAATCAAATTCGTAACATGGTAAGTTATTGCCTTTGTAGAACTTATTAAAATGTGGAAAAAAATCACCCAGAGCTGCTACTATGTATGGAATTTTATCGTCTCTACCTAAGTGGGGTCTATATAATACTATAAGTCGTAGCTTAGAAATAAGCGTAATTAGTGGGTGGTTTTCTATGATTACAATTCTTGACAAGAATTTACTGGCAAGCATTCGCCTTCTCTGTTCTAGGTCCATCATAGCAGATTCGTCCAACAGCGCGGCCCTAGGGGTAGATTTCATACAACCCAGACACACTCTAAGGCCATGGAAAAATGCTATGTCCATATCATTTAAATATTTTTTATTTGTAGGTTTAATAAAAATGGAGCCAAAATCTAAGTGTGATCTTACTAGGGCCTGGAAAGCTATCAAGAGGATGCAGGGATCCGCCCCCCACCACACTCCGCTGACAGCCCTCAGGACATTAAGAGATTTTTTTGCCTTATGTAAAACGTTCTGTATATGTGACCTCCACTTTAAGTTTTTTTGTAATACGATCCCTAGGTATTTAACCTCCTCTTTGTATTCTATATTGTTGTTATTTATTTTGATACATGGGAGTTGAATATTTCTTTTTCCTTTGGTGAACCAAATTGCTTCTGATTTATTAGCTTCCAGAGCTAGCTCATTTTCCTGCATACTATAGAATTTATGTTTCCACCCTTACAAAAAACTACCAAATCATCAGCGTAACCAATAACTTTTGCTTGCCCTAAGTGTAGTTTAAAAAGTTCCGTTATATAAATGTTAAACAGTAAAGTGCTTAAAGAGGATCCCTGTGGTAACCCTTTTGTGGCCAAAACAGGACCCAACATATTCCCATTATTACCCCTTGTGTATAACAATCTATTTTTCAAAATTTGAAATATAAGGTTATTAATTTCTATTGGAATATTTAAACTATGTAATTTATCATAGAGTTTGTAAATGTTGACTCCATCATAGGCTGACTTAATATATAAGAAAACAGCTATGACACTTTCTGATTGGTGGAAAGCATCCTGTATATAGGTTGTCAAATATGCTATGTTATTATAGATACTTCTTCCCTTTTAGAAACCTACTTGATAGGGTGTAAAGGTGGCATTACGTTCCAGGCTCCAATCTAAACGGTTTTTAATCATAATTTCGAGTATTTTCAGGCCGCAGGCCGATAAAACTATTGGTCTATAACTTTCTGATAAACTTGGATCTTTATTTGGTTTTAAAAGAGTTATTATATTAAACTTTTTCCATTCACTAGGCAACCTATCCCCATTAAGGCATTTGTTTAGGATGTTTAAAAATATTTGTTTTGCCTTAAGTGGCATAATCTTAAACATAATATAGGACAAATCGTCCAGACCAGGAGCAGATGCTTGTTTTTTGTTAGTTAGAACATTATTATTTTCATTTGTAAGTAACAGTTGAAATGTTGGATCTATATCTGTACCAGACATTCTAAGCAAAACTTCTTGTCTTATGTTATCGGAAGTAGTATAATTATTGGGTTTAACTTTATTGTTTGAAATTTTTTTTAATTTGTTCCAAATGTACGTAATGTGGGATTCTTTATTAAGTGTTTCACAAAAATTTTTAAACTTTGATCTTTTTTTTTTCCTTAAGTTTTTTTTTTAGTAAATGCTATGGTTTTTTTTGCTTGGATAAAATTATCTAAGTTTGGGTTATTATCAAATAATTTTATTGAATTTTTTCTCTCATTTGTCCATCTGTCACAGTCATTATCCCACCATGGGGACCCAACTTTCCCTATCACTCCGCAAGTCTTAAGAGGAATGCATTCATCTGCAGCTGAATTTATAATTTGCACAAATTCGTCATAATTTAAATTTAAGTTTTTATCATGTAATTGTATTAGGACTTTATCATAATATGTTTGCCAATCTGCTTTATTGAAATTTCTTATTTTGTATGTACCTGTGAAAATTTTATTTGACTCAGAATTTTTAATATTATATTCCAAAAAGGTTGGAAAGTGATTACTGTTTCCATTGTCTTGGATAACCCCCAAGATGATTTGACTGCTAATTGGGAACTTATTATTGTTATGTCAACAGCACTAGAATTATTGTTAGGGTTTTGTAGGAGGGTTACAGATCCATCATTCATAATTACTAATTCATTGTCCATTGCAAAGTCACAAATCGCTTCACCTCCCCTGTTAGGGGGGCATTATCCCACAGTGGATGATGGGAGTTGAGGTCACCTGTAATAATTAATTTATTTTTTGGAATACCCTCAATTAAAGTTTGGAGTATATCATTATTAACTTGCGAATTATCATTACTGTAAATATTTAAGATATAAATTTCACCTATTTGGATTGTCACTGACTGTATATTGTCTGATAGAAAACTTCCTACTTTGCTAAATATAATATTGTTTCTGATACAAGTGGCTACGCCAGCATATCCATCATTCCTATCCTGTCTAACAATTTTATAGGATTTTAAGTTAAAGTTTTGATCTGATTTTAACCAAGTTTCATTTAAACATATAATATCTGGATTTTCCGTATGAGCTAAGAATATAAGGTTGTCCCTATTTGACTTAATACTTCTAATGTTCCACTGTATAAGTTTTATTTTTTTTTTATTTACCATTTTTATATTTTATTTAAGAGTCTGAGTCCTCATCCAGTTCCATTTCAAGCCCTGGATCCTGACGAGACATCAAGATATCCTTAATTTTATTTGTGTTGTCTATGGAAGTGTTCATTATGAAGTCTATGCAATGTTTTAATTCAGTGTTTTTATAACTATGAAGTGCACTGTCAGGCATGTTATTTTCTTTTGTTAAATTTGTGTAAGGTTGATACATACTCTTTTGTGAATTAGTCTGTTTTGATGTAGAAGTGCCTAGCTGGCTATTGGGTCTTGAATTAGGGTTAAATAAGCACTCTTCATGAGCATTTTTGTCATAACCTTTTTGAATGATTCTTTTTTTATTGTTATTAGCTGCTACTGTTTGAGAGTATGAACGTTTAATTGTGTTGTTATTTGTGAAATGAGTCCTTCTTTGACAAGGAGTTGTTTGACTTGATGAAAAATCTTGTGATTTTGAATTCTCTGTTTTTTTTTGAGTTTAGCTGGGAAGTCATTCGGATTATATATAAATTCTCCTTTGGATATATATGTTTTTTGCAGTTTTCATTAGCGTCATAAAATGTTTGATTTTCAAAAGCCATTAGTTCTTTAATGTTTTTTTGACGGGTATATTCAGGGCATTTTTTTGAAATGGACCTATGATTTTTTTACAGTATAGACATTTAGTGTCACACGTAAAATTTGTGTCATCTTCTGAGTGTTTATCTTCCTCTCCGCAGTTGAAGCACTTTTGTTTACCCTTGCAATTATTCTTAGTATGGCCAAAGCGTAAACATCTATAGCATTAAGTCACGGGGGGTATGTAAACTTGCACTGGCCGTTCAAGGCGATAAAAATTTACTGATCTAGGAAGATTAACACCCTTGAAGGTAAAAAGAACGGTACCCGTAGGTTCATATGATATTGATTTATTATTTTTATTTATTACTTTTCGGTTTAATCTCCTTACAGAAATAATTTTAATTTCTTGGCCCGAATATGAAGCAGCATAAAAGCATTTTAAAAGTTCCTCTTCAGTTAAATCACTATCTATTTGCGTACAGATACCCTTACATGTGACAAAATTGAAAGGAATGAATAGTTTATAACCTTTTCTCTTTTAAAACTCTATTTTTTACAAAATCGTTAGCCGATTGTGAGCTAGTAAATTCAATTGCTATTCTATTCAAACCTTTGTTGTTGATTTTTTTGACATTATTGAGATTTAAATTAAAAATATCTCTGGCTATCTTAATATTATTGGCCTTGCCTATATTAAATCTTACTTTATCAGTAGATTCCAGGTACACAATAAAGGGACCAGTATCAGAATTCGAGTAAAAAATCTCCGGTATTTCTGGTTTTTTGTTTGAATTGTTTATTTCTAAGACACTGTTTTTATCCGGGGGGACACCCCCCCCCCCCCGGGTCAACCATTGTAAAAGCCGCTATACAAGAATTTTATGAGTTAATCCTAGTAATTATATAAAAGAAAACAAGCCAACCATGCAAAGCAAAAAGCTAGTTTAGGAACGTAAAAGCTAATGTTTCAAATGCTCATCTTACCGTATAGACTAGACAACACAAGTAGGTTAGTAAGAGACTTCACTTGAAGAAGCAAGCCGACACGACGCTGCTTCGACCACGTTCTCCACAGCACTGATTCCGGGTATTTAGATATTAAAAAACTTTTTTTTATCGGCAAACACCGAAAGGTGCCGAAAGTCGAAAGGCCCTGCAATTATTACTTCGGCTAGCTGATAAAAAAACAGTCAATAGGGGAGATAATAAATATTATATTCTGTAAAAGAGGTATTCATTAACATCACTCTCTGGTTTTATTTCATTTCGCAACAAAGATAGAAATATCAACGAGGCAAGAAATACATGCCATGTGCAATATTTTGAATTTGCTATCAAAGGAATGTAAAACTCATAAAGTTATTTGCTTGGGATGGAGAGGATACCACAATGTTGCGTCACTGTTAAACGTTTTCTGAAATATTTGAATTTTTCCGTTAAAAGCGAAATTACTTATTTGCATAGTATTTGATAGATATGTAATGTTTGTACATAAGTATGTTATAACATTAAATATTGAACGTATTAATTTGTTTTATTTCATTTCGCAACAAAGATAGAAATATCAACGAGGCAAGAAATACATGCCATGTGCAATATTTTGAATTTTCTATCAAAGGAATGTAAAACTCATAAAGTTATTTGCTTGGGATGGAGGGAATACCACAATGTTGCGTCACTATTAAACGTTTTCTGAAATATTTGAATTTTTCCGTTAAAAGCGAAATTACTTATTTGCATAGTATTTGATAGATATTATGTAATGTTTGTACATAAGTATGTTATAACATTAAATATTGAACGTGTTAATTTATTTATATGGCCTATTTTGGAAAAAATTAAAAAATAATCGGATTCCGACATTGATGCGTCATCTACAGAGTGGCTCTTGAGGTTTGAGTTCGAAAAATGAACACGAGAAATTTTATGGCGTGGATTTGCACTCTTAAGTCTTTTTATCTAATGGCTATAAACTGGAATTCAGTTTGAAAGTAGATTCGTATGTTATTTTTGTGCAAATTGAAAGTTTTATTTTTATAAATATAGGTTTTTTTGCTTTGTTCAAAATAGCACTAAAATTATTTATTAAGGTCGAAGTTTTGTTTAATTTAAACCAAAAATTAATAATTTTTATTTCAAATTAAACAAAACTTTAAACAAATTTTAAAAGTAACTATTTTGTAGAAATTTGTTTATTCTTGTTTGTTTTAAATCCTGGGAAAATAGTAACGTATATTAAACATATTATTAAACAAAATGAAAAGATATTAAATAGTTTAATAAATAAAGTTAATTTAACCAACAGATCGCCCTTTACTGAAATAACTAGAAAGCCGTGTTAAATGTGGGTTTATAATACCATAAGTTTCAGGCTTATTTACTAAAATATAGTTTTTAATTTAGTTTTTTAATTAATATTTGACGCTAAAAATATTTTAAAAACAAGTTCTAAAAACATTTTTTATTGCTAATTACGGTTGGTCATCTTAATATATGTAATTAAGACCTAAAATTGATCAACAAAATATATAGTTTAGCTCTTTAGGACTTTGTAAACTTGTCATCTAAGGATTTCGAAAAACTTTTAATGTATCATAAAGAATAAACAGAAGTTGGAATTTGTTGCATTAAAAATTAATTTAATTCATTGATCTTTGTCTATTTCAACAATAATATCTAACTTAACTAGATTTAGAAAAATATTCCCTGCCCGATATTTATAGTTCGTAAATCCAGGTAATATTGTTATCTGTTAATAACTAACAAGATATTGCAGAAAATAAAAATACCTTTCTTATCGTAATTCGATTGTTTCGAGAGATAAGAAAATTAGACGTATGAACGTTTGAAGTAATACAGCCCAGTCAGTATTCAGTTTGTGATAAACTGTTAAACATATTTTTTAGATTAATAATTTCATATTAGCGAAGTGTATGTGGATTATAATTTTTTGAAAAGGACTTAGAAGGGGATGCAACATTACATAAAAAAAATTTTTGGAAAAATTGAGTAAGTATTAAATATGTTTTTAGATATTAATATAGAGATTGAGTTAAAGGTACTTAGCAGATAATCCAGTTTATTAAAGTATGAAACAACTCGAAAAATACTATATGGATAGATTGTTACAATAAAAAATTATATTCATATGCATTAGATGTCAATAGTTTGCTAAAGAGTAAACATTTTTGTCGACCGTATAATCTCCAAACGTTTGAATATATATTTGAAATTTATTAGATTATTACATTATTGTCACAACGAATTAAGGTATTAAATTAATTCAGAATTTAGTTTGTTGCCATTCCACCTTACACAATAGATGAAATAATTTAAACTGTTTAATAATTTTCATTTAAAAATGAAACAAAATAAACTGGTCGGGTAGTAGTAGTAGATTAAGCTATGCCGATCTTGAAATAAAAATCGTAATTTTAAGAAAATGTAAGATCCAATTTGCAATTTTATCCCATTTCTGGACGTGGCGTTTTCTACTCAGTGTTGACGATCGCGAGAACTTGAATGGTTTTGATAACTAGGTAAACAAAATTTAAAATAAAATGTCCGTTATTATACTAAGTGTTTATAAAATACATGAACATAATATCTGTGAAATATCCCGGATATTATTATTCATAGGCACATAAGTAATAAGTATGTATTGTGTTACGATATGTTATGTTATATTGTGTGCATGTGTGTGTTAAAGATCTTGAAGATCTAATAAAATAAGACATACCTTTGAAAAAAGACAATGTGCTATGTGCTATCCGGCGATAATGTGCAATGGAGCCCAAGAAAAACTAGGAATCCTTTGTTGAAAACATTTGTAGTTCCACCACTGCTTAGCAGAAATCTTCGCCGGAGTTAGCCACCTATGGCAAACTCATAACCCAGGAATAATTAAATCGCAAGTAGGAAAATATTAACGCGGCAAGAACTAGTATACAGTAGAAATTTTATCGTAAACGTTAGGTTAATTCTTTGTTAGTTAAAATGAATTATTAGGGTTATGGAAATTAAATTGGACTAAGCTAGATTTTATGCAAAAGTTAGGAGCGTAAAAAGTATATTTTCTATTCATCTTTGAAATAGCACAACTAAAGAGTTAAAAAAAGTAACTATGACTTGTTATCCTTAAGACAAGATTCTTTGGGGACAAGCAATTAATTAATAATAGCCAATGTTTCTCAAAAGTTAGAACAATAAGTTTTTTTAGATAGGACTCTTTTAGATTCATTTTAAGTTTACAGAAGTTTAAATTTTTGTTAATTTTGAACTTTAGATAAGGTAGGTTAAATCTGATGTTGTATATAAAATATTTTGATAAAACGTTGTGAAATACATGAAATCCCAGTTGTCACAAAACCAAGTATTCTCTAGGTGGAAGGGTGATACGATATCCGACCAATATTTTTTTGCGACGGATCATCCTGGAGGGTAACTTTTCACGGCGCCAGGAATGTATTAGGAGTTCATAAGCTCCTGATCATTGTAGGTGCCAATAGGCCGCAGCTTAATAAAGAGCGTCTGCTATCCCATGTGTGTAAATAACAATGGGTGCCTCCCAGTAAACGCTGTCGATCATCTGGTGAGATTATTCAGGAAGAATACCAGAATAGCTTATTGAAGTTCCTGAAGGTGGCCAAAGACATAGAAATAAGTGGAAGTTTCAACAAACGAAGATAGCGCTTGCTCCCCAAGAAAAGCAGTGCGCCAAGCAAGAGAGACCTGATTAATAGTCCAAGAATGGATAAAGAGGGTTTTGACCCTTGGTCGCCCATGGAAAGAAGATGGCCAAGTGAACAACGAGGGGCCCATAAAGGCTTAACGACGTAGGCCGCTCCAGAAAGAACATACTAGCCCCTCCAAAAAACAAAGGTAACCTAATGTAAAAAGTGGAAAGGGAAACAAAGAAGTAGTTAGAAAGCAGGAGACTGGCTGCATCAAAATATTGCTAGCCCCTTCCAGAAAACCAGAGAAGTGACAAACCACAGTTAAGAGGACTCAAATTCAGGATATTCCTTTATGAGTTTGGCCGTTCCCTACGAAGCTAGAACCGATCCTCAGATCCCAAACGAAAACATTGAACGATACCAAAAAACCATTCCGTTGCTGCGTCCGCCACCGCAAATCTAAAAACATTATTCATATTGTATCTAACTAGGTACAGGACAAAAAACAAAATATTGAAGAAGCATCTTAATTGATAACTATCGACATATTTTACTGGCGCTATTCGATATAAATTAAAAAAAATCTTATTCCTAGACATGATTCATTGCTTTACAAATCGGGTTATAAAATGCAATAAAATCAGGTAAATCTACATCACCTCCTCATCATCATGCCTAATAGCATCAATCACTTTTATGGCTTGGAAACCTTATATAAACCGCACTTTTTAAAAATTGTGTTTGAGTTTTAACTACATACTTAATAATTTGATTTGAAAATGAGTTCAAATAATATCAAATAGCCTAAGTGGTATTTTTAAATTCCTCAACCGCTTACCCTCAGAGATGCTATTTTAAAAACAATTTGTTAGGAATTAATTTTATTATGGTATGAACAGAATTTATCATAATTAAAATTTTTTCTAATATCAAATGGCCTAAGTGGTATTTTTAAATTACTCAACCGCTTACCCTCAGAGATGCTATTTTAAAAACAATTTGTTAGGAATTAATTTTATTGTGGTATGAACAGAATTTATCATAATTAAAATTTTTTCTAATATCAAATGGCCTAAGTGGTATTTTTAAATTACTCAACCGCTTACCCTCAGAGATGCTGTTTTAAAAATAATTTGTTAGGAATTAATTTTATTATGGTATGAACAGAATTTATCATAATTAAAATTTTTTCTAATATCAAATAGCCTAAGTGGTATTTTTAAATTACTCAACCGGTTACCCTCAGAGATGCTATTTTAAAAACAATTTGTTAGAAATTAATTTTATTATAGTATTAACAGAATTTATCATAACCGGTACCTTTAACGAATTTTTATGAGTGCCTGATTCTGTTGCTTCAACTTTTTTTATTAAAAACAATTCTTTTTTACGAAATATTATAAGCGAGCAAAGATTATTCACATTATCTATTATATTTAAAAAAAAAGAAAAGTATTGATATTTTGAATACAAAATCAATATTTGCATATGTATGTTAAAGACCGAAAAAAAAAATCTTTTATTTTTTCAATAAGCTAAAATATTTATTCATGAACAATTGCCGTTTGTTCGGCACTCTAAAGATAATAAAATTAAAAGTTACTTTTTTAAAGTGCAGGATCTAGTTAGAGGCCGATTCTCGAACACACTACAAACACTGTTTATAATCCAGAATTGACTTGCTTGCTTGGCTCGATCACAGTCGATAATCAAAGTTAAACATCATCGACTCGAGCACGGTTAGTTTTTTAATGGGTGACCACCTGAGAAGGACGATGCGATGGCGGGCTGCTAACAATAGAAAGAAGTTATTGTAGCGATACAATAATGTCCATGGTAGTACTACCGCGTTCTCTGTATAGGTACCCTGAAGTGCGAATGCATGTTTTGGTAATAAAAAAACGCCGACGGATGCTATGACTCCACGCCCTGTAAATATTTTTTTACATTTTACCGACAGACATGACTTCAGACAAATGTTAACTTTTTGTTGTTTTATCTATACAGGTATGTATCGAAGCATACGAAAAGATATAATTATCATGCTCATGTGCAAAATATCAGACATTTTATGAGAAACCTAATGCTTGTTACCCAAAATCCTACAAACATGTATGTCAAAAGTGTAATATTCATTTCCATCTGTCATCCATCTATAATGTAGATATATTCATTTCCCTATATTTATTTGACAATTTAATGCTTCCGCCATTTTCGAAAGTGAGTTCATGTTAAATAACGTTTTTGTAATTGTGAATCGGTTTTATTATAGTCCTGGAGCCTACGACCAAGATTTTGTATTCATCTCTACGCGTCTGATAAACTAATACATGCTTATTTTATTTTGATACCGCCCTTAGAGTTTTACGTCCTTACGTTTTACGAGTCCACTGGGTGCTACAGTGATGTTGGGAGGATGTTGCAAGAAATAAGACTATATAGACTCATCGTTGTGCGTCTGATATTCTAGTTTTTTGAAATATGGGTTACATGTAGCTAAATCCACAATATCAGATACAGAATCTTGTTTTTAGCCAAAAAAAAAATTTGTTTTTGTCAAAAAAAAAATGTAAAAAAGCAGTGAACCCTGCGAGTCTCATATTTAAGTTTACATGTGTTCTCGATTTCTTGCAATTTCCCCACTCAATTACACAATATAGAAGAGGCGCCATGGAATCGTGAGCTCTAAAATTATCACATTTTATTTGTATCGAATTATCGAGCGCGTCACTGATACAATTACAATATCTACCACCGTCTATGGACTCTATAAGTCCGCCTTTTAACACAGAGACTATAATTAGAAGTGCAACATTTTTTTTAGTTTACCAGGCCTATGTACATATAATATTAGCATTTTATTTCATTTTATACAGGAACGTATATCAAACTATGATTCGTTTGAAGTCTTAAATTGATAAAAAATACCGTGTTCGTGTTTGTGGGGAAAGTTCTCCTAATGTATTACTTGAGTGTCTCGAAAAAGCGGTTTTCAACGGGGTTTTATATAACTGAAAAGATACAATTCTCTGCATTTGCAAATTTCTAAGTTAAACACTTTGCGCAGAGTATAGTGACCTATCTATCCTGCATATGAAGTCAGTAAATCAATCACGACACTTCATTTCTGCCAATCACAGCATAAGTAGCCCGACCTCATAAACGAAAATAAAAAGGAACCTGAAATTAATACGCAGATACATTTTTGTTAAATATCTACCATCCTCAAATAAGTTTTTCCAATAAAGACATTAATTCATGTCAAATTCATTAGTGGTTTCCTTAATTACGTTTTCAAAATTTAAAATCGAGTGATTAGCAGAAACTAATTAGGTCATTAGTTATCGAAGCTAATTACCTTTAATCTATATAAAATGTATGATATAAATTTCCTACAGCATTTTAAAATTTCAGTTTATGGAGAAAAATGTAAAATCAGTTCGAAAGAAAAAAACAAAATCTAATACTCTGAAAATTGACTTTTTGACTGAAATACTGTCGGGTACCTTTGAATTAGCATATCCTAAAAGTTTCAAGATAACTAGTGCAGTAGAAAACGATCTGTGAACGAAAATAACACTAAAAAGTTCATTTTTCTGCCAAACCAAGGGCGAAAACTCAAAAAGTTATTAACCAAAAATGTGTCTCTTATCAAGATCTTTCATAAAATTAGATGCCTCATTTTTTAAAAATTGTATTTTTGAAATTTCAGAGGCCTTTGGAAAAAAGAAAAAATTGCAAATATATTTTTCTAAAAAACGGAAAATGAGGAAGCAAGGTTCTCCAACTCGAGTATATAAATATGTTTACAATATCTTTCCAGAAATAAAATAATTTCAAAAACTATTTTTTGAATTTACAATAATTTTCTCAACTTTTCTACTTAGACGCCAGGATGAAAACATCTGAAATACCATTTTTTTCTTAGCTCTTTGAGAAAGGTAGTATAAGAAAGCTAAAAATATACACATTACTTTATCTAAATAACATTTTCCAAAATTCTAAACGGAAATACCGATTTTGACCTGTTATATGAATCGTCAATCAAAAAATCAATCACCTCCTCAAAGCTACAATTTTTCATGTAAAAAATGGAATTTTGCTTTTAAGGCGGGAGTCTGATTAAAACTAACTGAGAATCCTACCTCAGTAACGGTATCACTTCCTAGTTTTCTAAAATTAATAGTTTTTGTAAAATGTGGGCTAAAAATTTGAAAAAAAAATCATACAGATGTAGATTATCGGAAAAATTGTCCTAAGTTGACTAAGGACCCCTAGCGCCAAGGGAAACTGGGAAAAGAGGGCAAAACTTGACTTTGATTCTTATCTTCGCGGCTCGCACACGAATCTCGCTCTGACACCATTGGCTCAACGTAGACCATTGGATGGGCGCCTCCAAATAACGTAAATGTTTTCCGATGCTATTTATCAGTTTATCTTCAGAACTTACTCTGCCCAAACGGGCGTCAAATTGCCTAAGACACTATATTGGGGGTATTCTCCGAGATTTAGTCTAAAATCTCACACATGCACCGATAAGGTAGTACGATTCTGTCTGTGGATTCGTTAGAAAATCTGTCGTGTAAAGAGAAAAAGTTGGAATACGGCAGAAGAGGTAATCGGAAGAGAAAAGAAGTAGTGGTAATACAAATTTTCGTGTAAAAGTTGAGGTTACGCCGTTAGTCGGTATCCTGCTTAAGCGATTTTTGTTTCACTTTTTGATTTCTGCTCACTATTTATTCATCAAGAAATATGTCAGTCTTTTTTTCTGTAAACATCATTTTAACATCTTTTTGAACTCAAAATATTTTTTGAACATCTCAGACTTTTAATTTTAATTATCTGATCAAAATTAGGGACATCATATCTTATTTGATAAAAAAATATTCTCTCGATAGTGCTTTGACATTGTAAAATATTAATTTTAAAATTTTAATGTTGCATTAACCAGCCGAATTATTAAAACTCTCGATTTCGACTTTTGATGTATCGTTAGTTGGACGAATCAATCACCTTAATATTTTTTATAAACAAAAAATATTTGCTGTAATAAAAACCTCATGAAAACTGTGTAATTCTTTTAAAGTGTTAAGTAGCTTTGAAAATTCCGATCTCCATAAAATTTTTCTAGTGTAACTGGCAAGTCCTCTCAGCGAAATCTAGGGGCTTTCTTAGCAATATAGGATCTTAGGAAGAAGAGCCATTAGAACTCAAGCATATTTTTTTGTAAAAAATATTATTTATTTTCTTAAATACCACTTAAATATTTTTGCAAAACTGACTATTTCGATACAGCGCAGGTGTTGAGTGGAATAAGGTAGTTTTAAGTACTTGTGTAAAATTATTTTGATCCTTAAATTTTCAAACTTTCATTTTTTTCTAATAACTTAAACATTTTAACTTTTAAAAACAATTAGGTACTATACCTTTAGAAGTATCTAGTCAAAAAAAAATAAGCTGCATTTCAAAAAAACATTTTTTTCGACAAAAATCCAGAAAGTATATAGGTCAAACCTTTGTACATAATATTCTTTAAAAAGTTTTTATTTCCTACCTGTGTTTGGGAATTTTTGTTGACGGAAAGACACAAACAATAAATTTCACTCTTAACATTTGTTGAACTATTTAGTGATAATATTTAGTGCAATAATATACTGCTCCTAGATTGCAGTCAATCAGGACATTTCAACCAACAAGTTTTAATAAGACACATTAATGCATTATTAAGAACAGTGAAAAATAAAAAAACTACAGGTCCCGTAAAAAAACTATACTTAGTGAACTTGTGATTAATTTTAGCACATTCATTTTTAAAGTATCCACTCCATGCAGACGTTTACTAGTTTTTAAGTTAACTGGCAGGCTCGGTTTATAGTCACTGCGCGATTTATAAGACAGTTTTCTTTGCGTGCGAGTCTATATTTTGTGTGGACATTCATTTCTACAATTTAAAGAATGGTTATCCAAAATAAATTTAATTGAGTTATTCCATAAAACTCAGTCATAACACAGCATAACCTATCTTTCGACAAACACGGAAGAAGGGTAAAGTCGGGTGACCTACGTGATTACGTGCATCCAAAATAATAATTTATTTTGTTGTCTTTGTGGCACACATTATTAAACCATTCCGTTAATTGAAGTACATACGTCTATTATAATAAACAATGAACTTAAAGGGTTCTCTTTTCGCCTGCACTAAACACCCACGTGCGTGAGAATCCGTATAATAAACTGAATTTGAGCAAAAAAAATACAAAACGTTACGGTCCTAAAAAAACATCGTATCAACATAAAAATAACGTTATCTTGCTGCACTGAAGAGAGTGCATCTACATGTTTTTAAATCTCTTGAATCGGCAGTTTCAAAGAGTTTTTGTAAAAAGCCTTTTTGTAGTACGGTAATTAATCTACAACTCTTATAATTGTAAGTGTTAATTTTGTATTATTCTTTCATTTATAGAGATTTTACAATGTTACAGTGAAAAGGTAGGTACGTATATACAAATTAGAAGAAAGTTCGGATTCTGTAGTGTGTGTTATGGCAGTTATCTATGGACCCCATAACTTATTTTGCTCCCCATACAACCTAGATACAGCACTGACACAAAATGAATGAGAACGTCATCTAATGGAATAAATAAAAAAATAAAATGAATATTATCATAGCGGGTGTTTCTTCAAATGTGTTTCACCTCTCTAAGATCTTTAATTTGTGCATTAGAAAATTCCAACTTAGGGTTAATAAATAATAGGCAAAACCAAGTTTTGTGGCATTATATATAAAACTTTGTCACTCCCGTTTTTTCGAAAGTGACCAAGAATTTTCAATTTGACAAATGTCTTCATTATTTTAATTTTTATGATCGATTTTGTTTAAACAAGTAATTTTTTTTAATGCAAGCAAATTGGGTTACTGGTTTTAAAAAATTGCTTCATTTTTTCTCTATGAAACCATATTCATAACGCCCACTTTTAATTAGTAATTTAGTCAGAATCTAAAAGTTTACTTAAACGTTTTCGTAAATTTTATATTTTAATCAAGTCTGTAGTTCCATTACTCAATTAATTAGAAAATTCATAAACGTCTATGGATGATGAAAACAGTTACATTAACTATTGCCTTATAAACAAATTATGTGTATTAAAAAGAATGCTATTCCAGGTTGCTTCAGTGCCCACTATTTTCAATTTCTTACGAAAAAAAAATCCTTATATCCTCTTGCAAACATTTAAGAATGATTCATCAAAAATATTGGGCCCACGATACTTTCTCGTAGTATGCCTAACTGAAAATTAAAACCAAAACTTTTTTGGCACATTTTCTTTCCTAAATTAGATGAGGATTTTCTTAAGCCCAATATCTTTTATCCCTGCAATAGGACATTTATTTATTAGTAAACCTGGCTCTCATCTGAAAAAAGAATTTTAAAAGGCAAATTCGGATTTCCAGCATATCGTTCGAAAAACCAGTTTCAATATTCTACTCTTCATTCATCGTCCCCTCGTGAAGATACTGATGTAACTGATAATATACATGGTTTTTATTTCAAAATTCATGGTCATTTCCTGCTAAACCGGAAGTTACATAATTTTACAAATTATACTGTCAAAAAACTTATTTTTGCCGATTACACTGTTCTGCATGAAGATCCTCTCCGCTAAACTAATATGTTATTTCGATAATTTCTACCTGTGTAACCCTTAGACTGACCTGTAAATTGTCGTATCACGTATAATAATCTAGAAAACATCAACGGGTTTTGATTGATCGCAAAGCAGATATATAAGTTGTTATAATATACCGAGGTGCACCGTAGCCAAGTCTAATTTTAGAGACATTTTGTACACTCTGGCAACACCGCATGGGAAGTCTCTGGGGATGACCCCCATTTACAAAGTCTAGGCTTAAAATGACGGAGATACCCATTAAGCCCCATGTAAGTCCAAATTTCACCATATCGCATAGTCGCTGTATATTATCAGTTACATCAGTATCTTCACGAGGGAGACAATGAATGAAGAATAGAATATTGAAACTGGTTTTTAGAACGATATGCTGGAGATCCAAATTTGCCTTAAATTAAAATTAAAATTATTTTTCCAGATGAGACCAAGGTTTACTAATACAGGAAGGTTCTATCGCAAGGATAACAGATGTTGGGCGTAAGAAAATCTTCATCTAATTTAGGAAGGAAAATATACCAAAAAAGTTTTGGTTCTAATTTTAAGTTAGGAGAAAAGATAGTGAGCCCAATATTTTTGATAAATATGTTACTGATGAATCATTCTTAAATGTGTGCGGAGGATATAAGGATTTTTTTGTAAGAAATTGAAAATAGAGCACTGTAGGAACCTGGAATAGTATTATTTTTATTACACAAAATTTGTTTATAAGACAATATTTAATTTAATTGTTTTCACCATACAAGGCCATTTATGAATTTTCTAATTAATTGAGTAATGAAACTATAGACTTGATTAAAATATAAAATTTACGAAAACGTTTAAGTTAACTTTTAGATTCTGGCTAAATTATTAATAATTAAAAGTAGACGTTATGAGTACTGTTTCATAGAGAAAAACTGTAGCAACTCAGTAACCCAATTTGCTTGCATTTAAAAATATTTACTTGTTTAAACAAAATCGATCATAAAAAATAAAACAATGAAGTCAAATTCAAAATTCTTGGTCACTTCCGACAAAACCGGAAGTGACAAAGTTTTACATATACACTAAACTCGGTTTTGCCTATTATTTATTAAGCCTAAGTTTTTGTAATGCACAAATTAATAATCTTAGAGAGGTGGAACATATTTGAAAAACGCCCGGTATGATAATATTAATTTTATTTTTTTATTTATTCGATTAGATGTCTCACTCATTTTGTTTCAGTGCTGTAGCTAGGCCGCATGGGACCTTGGGCGTTGCGGCAAAATAAGTTTTGGGGTACATAGATGACTGTCTCACACACACAATCTAGTATCAATACTTTTTACTAATCTTTATATACGTACCTACTTTTTCACTGTAACATTGCAAAATCTGTATAAATGAAAAAATAATAAAAAATTAACACTTACAATTTATAAGATTCGCATAAGAGTTGTAGATTAAATACCGTGCTACAAAAAAGTTTTTTTCAAAAATTCTGTGAAACTGCTGATTCAAGAGATTCGCAAAGATATGGATGCCGATATGGGTGGTTGCCACCGAAGTAGCAAGATGACGTTATTTTTACATTGAGACAATGTTTTTTAGGACCGTAACGTTTTTAAATTGTTTTGCTCAATTCAGTGCACTATTATACGAATTCTCACGCACGTGGGTGTTTAGTACAAGTGAAAAAAGAACCCTCTAGGTTCAATGCATATTATAATAGATGTATGTACTTCAGTTAACAGAATAGTTTAACAATGTGTTTCATAAAGATAACCATATAGATTATTATTTTGGATGCGGGTGATCACGAACGTCATGAACCTCGTACGTCACCCGACTTTATCCTTCTTCCGGGTTTGTAGAAAGATAGGTTGTGTTGTGTTATGACTTAGTTTTATGGAATAGCTCCAATAAATTTATTTTATATAACATTTCTTTAAAATGTAGAAATGAATGTCCACACCAAATATACATTCGCACGCAGAGAAAACTGTCTTATAAATCGCGCATTGACCATAAACAGAGCCTCTTAGTTAAGTTAAAAACTAGTAAAAGTCGGCATCAAGTGAATTTCTTAAAATGAAATGTGCCAAAATTAATCACAAGTTGGCTAAGTATACCTGTAGTTTCTTATTTTTCAAAGTTCTTAATAGTGCACTAATATGTCTTATTAAAACTTGTTGGTTGAAATGCCCTGATTCACTTCAATCAAGGAGCAGCATATTTTTTGCACTAACTATTATCACTAATTAGTTTAACAAATGTTAAGAGTGAACTTTATTGTTTGTGTCCTTCGGTCAACAAAAATTCCGGTACGTAGGTAGGAAATAAAAACTTTTGTAAGAGTATCATGTATATAGGTTTGTCCTATATCCTTTCTGTATTCTGTATATATATATATATATATATATATATATATATATATATATATATATATATATATATATATATATAATAATATATATATATATATATAAAAATATCACAGTCAGAGATTAAATACAAACTCTCACTCGTGACTGAAATAAATATATATACATAAAATGTTACATATAGGTTATGTTACCTAATACCTACCTAGGTACATCAAAAGATGAAATAATTTACTACTTTATTACATTTATTTTTAAAAGAAGAAATTTGTAAAATATTATTATTGAAATTTATAAATCGAAGATAAGATTTTATATAGTATTATATATACGAGCAAAGTGCAAAAAACTAGCAAATAGGCAAAGCGTTTTGGTAGCGCTATTATTATTTGCGTGGTGTGTTAACGATGGCGTCGCGATCCTTTGTGAACATTATGCCCGAACCCCTGCCTCTATCGAAAAAACTCATACCACGAAAAACTTGCGGGACCCGGAAATACGTACGACGAAGCGTTAAAGTTGCGGATACGGTGGTCCGTTTCGCGATTATAGGTCAAAAACCATGAACAAACCGAACAGTTTCTGTTATATATGTGGTACAGTGATACTGAAAGCTCAACGATATACTTTGAGCCCACTCGTAAGAAAAGCCGATGAGTGATATTTTTTTGATGCAAAGTTGGCGCTCAAGACCTTGGGCTCCCAAAATTTGCTGCTACACTTGCTCAAGAACCTTAACAGGATGGCTACGGGGTACTTACAAGTCTATGAATGCATTGAACCATGATTTCTTTAAGCCTATGAAGTTTGGAGTACCAATGATTAGGCGTCAACCTTAGAATCATGTTGATGATTGCTACTTTTGTTTATAAAAATCCTAGTGTTTTCTAGTAAAAGCAAATATAAAACTGAATATCCTAATATCTCCTCATAACGCTTCTAGCACACCTGTCCCTAAGCCTCCAAAAAAATATGAAATCGACTCGCAATCGGATGATGGCCCAGATAATTTTTAACCAAAAGCTATAATATAAATATCATGGAGAGTTCAACGATCTTATTCGTAATTTGGATGTTGCTAAAACAAAGGCACAACTTTTTGGATCTTGGATGTTTAATGGAAACGAACAACCCTCTGTTCCCGTGGGACATGCTGTAAATATGAAAGAAATGTACGGTAATATGCGTATATTACTTCAAAGGCATAAAATACGAAGATCATAAATGGAATATCTGTGCTGATCTGAAAATTGTTGCACTACTCACACGACTACACGACCCACGAATGGGACAGCAGAGCCAGAAACCAATATTATGTCGGTAAGGAAGGGCTGTTACCTGAAAACATTGTACGCGATCTGAAAAAGACCTTAATAATCCTTTGGTAGAGCAGCAGAAAATTTATTTACCTCTTCTGCACATAAAACTAGAGCTTATAAAAAATTTTGTTAAAGCCTTAAATAGAGAAGAAAATGCTTTTACTTATTTGAGAGAGAAATTCGCGCGTATAAGTTAGACAAAACTTAAAAAAGAATGTTCGTTGGGCGACAATTTTTTAAAGACGGAAGTTTCAAAATACACTTTCGAGTAAAGAAAATAGGGCGTGGTCTGCCTTCAAAAAATTATGTAACAACTTCCTAAATAACAAGGATTCGTAGAACTACCAAAATATAGTTGAAGAACTTTCCCAATTTTACAAGACTTTAGGTTGCATGTCACTTAAAAGGCATTTTTTTCGCTCCCATTTCGAATTCTTCCCTCACGATTTAGGTACAGTTTCAGACGATCACGGCTTAAAATTTTTCAAGCAAATTGCTTAAATGGAGAAGTGGTTTGGTGGAAAATCGATCCCAAATATGTTATAATTTATTTGATTGTATTATACGTTTTTGGATACAAAATAAAGTATATTTTATAATATATGTTTTTTTTCTTTGAAAAATCACTAGATTGCTTATGTTTTGAGTTTATCATATTTTATATCCTTCTTCCCTTCTCTAAAAACTTATGGGTAATAGGTAAAAACCCAGCTCATATTTGAATTCAGAATTACAGCAGATACATGGAGGAACAAAAAAAATTCAAAATACAGAACAGTGTTATTTAATAACCCCAAATTTCGATTTACATTATAAATTTTTTGCTTCCCTGAGAATGGTTAATGTTAACCTATTTGGAAATAAGCCCATCACTGAAACAGGAATGTTGGAATGAAATTTTCTTTATTTTCAGCATTTCATAATATTAATGGATATATGTTTCAGATAGTCAATTGTTTTTTTTTATATTATAAAACACGGTCAAAAATAGTAGCAAGGCTAAAGTAGCTTCTCCAGAATTGGAGGTTAAAATGCTTATATCAAAAAAAATTACAAAAAGTTTTGTATATTAAATGCAAGACCCATGAAAGAAGTGTGATGTTATAAACATCAATTAAGTGTAACAATTATGCTACGTTTACTATTTAATTATTTCTTATAGAATACCTACTTAGAAGTAAAAAAAAACAAAATTAACAAAATAAAAAAGTAATCTGGGAAAATAACTGTTTTAAAACAGAGAGAAATTGGTAATTTTTTGGAATACTTTGAGTATTCAACACAATGCTGTTATTTGTGATAAGCTAACTTATTATTTTCTACATATATTCTATATATGTATATATAGTTATAAAGTTTCACGGCCGTCTCGGTAATGTGTCTTCCAAGATTGGATGTTTTAAATTTATTTTTATTTGTAATTATGTAAGAATGTAACAAAAAATTATTTAATCGTGTATACAATATCATTATACCTACGTATAGAGACCTTTTACTTTGCTAGAGCGAAAATGCCTGATTATAATTGTCTCTAATTGTTAGGTTCTAACAAAGATTGTGGAGGAAAGACTTTATTGAGGTGCCCAAAAAATCGTCAAAAGTAAGGATATCTAAATGCATATATTATAACATAATACCTGTTTAGAATTGTGTGGTAATTTTATTAATAGATTTAACCAAGTAATCTTGGTTTGGTCGTTAATAAGTCCTAATAAATCTTTTGGAACAATGGCGTGGCTTAAGGCTGCTGGGAGAGCAGATTTCCTTGAAAAGAACTACAATAATTACAAACTGTGCGATGATCATTTTGAAATAAAATTTATTTCTACCACTTCAGCAAGCATCAAAAGGCTGATGCTATCCCATCAATTTTCCTATACTAAAACGATCTATTACTGACGTAGGGTCTGAAGAGCCTCCTCCAAAAATCATTATGTTATTAGGAAAAAAATAAAATATTATTTCCACATACTTTTCACTATACTTAAATATAGTATAGTATGAAAACGTGTAAAAAACATTATTTCGGTGAAAAAAAAATTCTCTCTGTCTGTCTGTTTACGCGATAGATTCCCAAAGAATTGGGTCATTGGGGTGAAATTTGGTACACAGGGAGTGGTCTATACGAGAACATTTCGGATTGTTTTTGGGCAAAAGATAGGGATTTTTTGTAAATGATCGTGTATTATGTCCTTTCATGGGTCTTTGATTATATAGATTTTAATAATAAGCCCTCTTTGATACTTCTGCCGAAAGTAAGAGGATAGGAAAAAAAAGAAAAGGGGGTGGAAATGAAGACGTTGAAAAATCGGGTAATATATCGTTTTATGGGTTCCGGGATATACGGATTCCAAATGCTTCTGGAACACCATTTGCAATTTCGGAAAATAAACATTGGTATTTTTTCAAAAATTAAGGCCAACTTTTAAAATGCCTTCACCATATTCTTTATCCAATAAACTTCTAAAATCAGAATATGAAAGAACCGCAGCCAGCATAAAAAGCAAAATATGTGAAGCCAATGCTTTAGGCTTGCAGTACGATGATTGGAGCAACAGGAGAAACGAAGCCATTATTAATTTTATTATCACCACTCCTACACCTGTCTTTTTAACACTTTTACTACTGGTACAAATAGGCATACTGCAGAGTACATGGCCGAAAAAATTGAAGAAGTACTAACAGAAATAGGACCAGAAAAGTTTATTGCTCTAGTAAAGCACAACGCCAGTGCAATGGCCAAAGCAAGACATTTGATCCATGAAAAGTACCAACATATATCTGTTTACGGTTGCGTCGCCCAGACACCAAACTTATTAATAGGAGACATCTCAAAAATGCGAATGATGGCTTCAATATAAGATGATGTTAAAACCATCCTTAAAGAAATAAATAATTCTCCAGACTGAAAAAAAGGACTGTGGCAATATCGTTGAAGTTACCCGTCAAAACTCGCTGGAGCTCAATTATCCACTGCTTGAAAAGTCTTCTTGATACCAAATATGCCCTAAAATCTTTAGCAGTTTGTGAGACGGTAGAAAATATATTGAGCAAGTGGGTAGCAAAATTAGTGTTAGATGAAGAGATTTTTTGGGTACGAGTCTCAAAAAGTGAAAACTAGAGTCAGATAAGCCTAAACTAAGTCAAGTAGTAAAATGTTTTTATAGTCTAGAAAAACATTTTGAAACAGCGTTACTTTCAAGTCCGCTTACCAAGCAGGAAGAAAAACATTTTCAGGAGTGTTTAGCTAAAAGAAAGTGTACCGCTTTACACCCTATATATTTAGCAGCTAATATCTTAGACCCGCGTTTCAATGGCGCTCATTTAACCAACGATGGACAAATTCAGGGTACCGAGTGTATTGATTAGATGGCTGCCGCAAAATATCAAGGTGAATCTACACATTTAATGTCAGAATTGGCGTATTATAGACCTAGTGAAGGATTTTTTGAAAAACCATATGTTTTAAGGTCAGTCAATAGTTTAGAACCGGAGATTTGGTGGAAAGGAACCTGCTTTGGAACAAAATTAAGTAAATTAGCGGGTCAAATTCTAGGAATGCCTGCCACCAGCGCCGCTACTGAAAGAAGTTTCAGCACATATGGTTTTATCCACTCGTCAAAAAGAAACCGACTGACTGCTGAGCGAGCCGGTAAAGTGACTTTTATAGCTTATAATTTAAAACTATTGGACCAGGCCGACCAGGTATCAACGATGTCCAAGTACGAAGATAAAAAAGAAAACCCATCTACTTTCCAATACCAGTTGAATGATGGTGTTGAAGAAACAGAGGCAGTGGAAATGGTATTGGAGTCTGAGGGGTCAGGTTCGTCCTCTGGGTCCTTGTTCCAGATATACGCTGGCTTGAGTCGATCGATAGTGACGGTGATGTGGCGTCCCCTTATGTCAACGATGAACGCCTTAATCTCCCGGCTAACGACGCGGTACGGGCCATCGTAAGGATGTTGCAGAGGCTTCTTCTGAGCGTCATGGCGAACAAAAACATGAGTGGCTGTTTGAACATCTTTAAAAATAAACGTTTTTCTCTTTGCATCGTGGTTAGATCCATTGGTGGGGCGTAGCTCAAGAAAATGTGTACTTAGTTCAGTGGCGAAGTTGCTGGAGCCATCATCTTGGATATTCAGTGAGCGGGATGCTAAGAACTCTCCAGGCAGGCGAATGGGTTGGCCGTATATCATCTCTGCAGCTGTAGCGTCGAGGTCCTCTTTCCAAGCCATTCGGATACCGAACAAAACTGTGGGTAGGCTCTCGGTCCAGCGGGACTTATGACATCGAAGGGAAGGTTTAAGTTGGCGATGAAACCTTTCGATCATGCCATTAGCTACGGGGTGGTATGCCGTTGTACGAATATGATTGGTGCCCATTAGACAATTAATTTGCTTGAACAGGCAAGACTCAAATTGCCGGCCCTGATCGGTGGTGACTCGTAGTGGAACGCCAAACCTGCACACCCAGTTGTCATTAAAGGCTCGTGCAATGGTGGTTGCTTCCTGATCTTTCAGTGGTATTACTTCAGGCCACCTGGAAAATCTGTCTATCATGGTCAGACAATATCTGTATCCCTCAAATAACGGCATTATCCCTATGTCAAGGTGAACATGCTCAAAACGGCTAGAGGGCGGTGCAAACGTTCCGACTGGACTAATGACATGACGCGAGACCTTCGAACGCTGGCATTCAGGACAGGATCGGGCCCACTTCCTGCAGTCACTCTTCATAGATGGCCAAACATAGCGCTGAGTTGCTAGTTTCACTGTGGCTCTGACGCCGGGGTGGCTTAGTTGGTGTATGCTGTCAAAAACTGGTTTCCTGAATGGCTTCGTAATAAATGGTCTAGCTATTGAAGTTGACATATCGCACCAGATTGTGTTGTTAGTGAAAGGAATTTGGATTTGTCTCATTTTCTCATGTTGCTAGAGCGTCGTAGTCGATTGACTTATGAACTTCATCAATCCTAGATAAGGCATCTGCAATCACATTATCGCTCCCTGCTATATGCCGAAAGTCTGTCGTGAATTGACCGATAAAATCCAGGTACCGGAACTGTCGAGGTGATACTTGGCTTTTCTTATGACGAAATGCATATATCAGTAGTTTGTGGTCCGTGAAAATCTCGGCTGCTTTGGGTATGAATCTCCGGTAGAAATTCACTAGATCCAGGAAGAAACGAAGTTGCTTGGCCGTTTCAGGTTTTGGGTAGGCCAGAATAGTTTCGACCTTTTCTGGCAGTGGTTGGGTGCCTGCGTTTGAGACGCAATATCCTAGGAATTTGACTCGGGACTGGCCAAAAACACATTTACTTGGGTTAATGACGATGCCGTATTGCTGAAGCCGCTGAAACAGTGTTTCCATGTGGCGGAGGTGTTCTTCAGGCGTCGTGGAGGCAACAAGGATGTCGTCTAGGTACACATAACAATAGTCCAACCCTCGAGTAACTTCATCCAAAAAACGCTGAAAAGTTTGTGCTGCGTTTCGAAGTACAAACGTCATAAATGGAAATGCGAACAATCCGAATGGTGTGGTGATGGCTGTTATCGCGATGTCCTCCTCAGCTACTGGGATTTGGTTGAACGCACGGATTAAGTCGATGGTTGAAAAAATCGATTTTCCTTGGAGCTCTTGTGCGAAATCCTGGATATGGCGGACGCCGTATTGGTCAGGACAGGTTCTGCTATTCAGAGCTCTATAATCCCCACAGAGCCTCCATTCGCCGTTGTTTTTTGGTACTAGGTGCAACGGCGAGGACCAAGAACTTTTAGATGGCCTGGCAAGTCCGAGTTTCACCATGGTATCGAATTCCTTCCTTGCTGTTTTTAGTTTGTCCGGAGCTAGGCGACGTGGTTTCTGGGCGACGGGCGGACCAGGCGTGGTAATAATATGATGCTGAGTTTTGTGTTTAATGTGTTTGGGAGCACCGTTTGGTTTGGTGATTCCCGGGAACCTTTCCAGAAGCACATGGAAAGGGGAAGCACCATTAATTACTTTGACGGTCGGAGCGGTCCATTCCAAAACCTCACCATGTGATGCCAGTTGTGTACATCCAAGAGTTTACCTTGCTGCAGATCCGGGAGCAGTCCATAGTGTGCGAGGAAGTCTGCTCCTAGGATAGGTTGAGATACGTCAGCTATGATGAATCTACATGGAAAATCTCGGCGGAGTCCTAAGTTGAGGGTACGCGCTACTATTCCGTATGTGGTTATAGACGAACCATTGGCAGCTGAAAGTGCGTATGTTGATTTGGTATGGGCACCATCCACTCGGAGTCTCGGGATTACGCTTAGATCGGCACCGGTGTCGATGAGAAATCGAAGTCTGGTTTCACGATCGTAGATAAATAGGCGGGGTGATTTATTAAGGCAGGTATCATTTGCCGCCATCAATGACTGCCCGGTTGGTTTCCCTGGTTCCATGAACAGGGCATAATGCATTTCTAGGCTTCCTGCTTGTAGCGCCAGTGGTAAGCTTAATCCGGCTGGGCGCGCTTCCCTAGGTGTAGATGGCGAGCGATGCCGCGACTGGGATCGGGATCGAAAATGCGTACGGGAATTTCGCATTCCTCTTGAAGCATGCACGTCCTGCTTGACACTAGCTAGCTCTCCCTTGACCTCTGAAAGTTGCTGTGTTAGTTGTTGCATGAGGGAATGGAGAATCTGGTATTCTTGCGAATGCTTAGGGTTGATTGCCGCTACGGAAGGGCTCACAGGCATAGCAGTAAATATATTGTCAGCCAAGTCCGCAGTTTCACTTAGTGTTTAACGTGATTGCGTAGCTAGTATAGGTTGTAGATTGGCTGGTAAGCGTCTTACCCAAATACTCCTCACTAATGTCTCCGAGACTACTGATCCTGCTAATGCCTGCAGTCTTCCAAGGAATTGGGAAGGTTTTTCGTCACCCATAGCTTCGTTTTCTAGCAATTGCCTGGTCTTCTGTTCTTGGCTCGCACTTAACCGCTTTATGAGTTGTTCTTTTAGCTCGGGATAGGAATTAGAATCTAATGGTTTCGTCACAATGTCGCGCACTTCGCTGATATATCGCGGCGGAAGTTTCGCGAGAATGTCCAAATATTTTTGCTCGGTGTTTGTAATTTTTGATCTATTAAAGCAAGCCTCTACGATTACAAACCAAAGTTCTGGATCCGACGGGTCAAAGTCTGGAAGTCGCGGCGCGGAATTTATCGCGACAGCGTTCGCGATAGGGATGGCACTGTTGGTTTCTGCCGCAGAGTTAGGCATGGTATACCGCGAAATATTTGTTACAAATAAACTCACGATAGCTTAGGGACTGTTGTATTGACTAAAACACAACCTACCACAAAAGGAATGATAAAAAATTCACTGTAATACTAGGTACTTACGTTGATTGTTCAATTTATCACAAAAACACTGAAGCACTAATTACACTACTTGCTCTCACAAAACAAATCACGTCGGGGTCACCACTTTAGGAACGTATGTGTGTGCTTGATTAGCTATATATATAATACATTCCTTTTTTATATGAACTGTGAGAGTTTATTGAAACACTGTTAAAATGAAATAATATAAGTCTATTGAACTAGAACAACAAAATTCACATCCGACTTCTTGCAAGTCCAAAAACAGAGTCCTCCTCTAATATTAATACAAATCTCAAGAAACATAAAGTTCCACCCCCTGTGCCAAAATTCCTCGCTTTGATTGGTCCTATTCGTTGGCAAAAGGGGTTTTTTTTATCTTCGTAAACTTTCCCATGGTCAAAATAAAAACATTCATTACAGATAGTAAAATGGGAATTTGGAGAAAGCTTCACTAAGAAGGGTCGTTTCGGTATTTTTCTATCATAAACCCTAAATGCAATAAACAGTTTACTATCGGTGATGGTTCCTACTATCGAACGTGCAACAACATATTTTAAAATCGTACAAAGAAGTGTTGTAAAAATAAAAATTAACGGATAGCATACAAGAACCTTAAAACTAAATTAGACTCTAAATGCCGATGGAAATTCCCACAATTATGTACAGAAAACTAAGTACCTACAAGTTGTTACATTTCTCAATAGCAATAGATAATTAGCCTAGATTAAAAAAGTAAATGTAAAATAAAATAAATATGTACAGTATGTTATGCAGTAACAATGAAAAGAAAAACAAATATATACAGTGTGATATGCGCAAATTTTAACTTTGGCAGACAAATGTGGAAGACATTCAGTCGCCACATATATATATATATATATATATATATATATATATATATATATATATATATATATATATATATATATATAGTTAGTATTTGTTTCTTGGGATATGATCCCCAATTGAAAATTAAATAACTATTTTCACGTATTTGTGTCTCATTTTAATAACGTTTCGGCTATAACTTGAGCCTTTATCAAATTCTACAATACTAAAAGGATTAAAATGGTTTTTAAAATCAAATACTAAAACAAAAACTTAGAGTAGGAAATTTTGGAGAACAGTCACTCGCACATAGTTTCAAACATATATGGACACAATTACATTGAACTGAATAACTAACAATACTAGAATAATACAGAGCGAGAGAGAGAGAGAGAAAGAGACTGTATTGTCAGTTTATTGTGTTCTATTCTAGCATTTATCTATACTATACATCTATGTATTTCAAGGTTAATATTTTAGAATCATAAAATAAATGGATAAACATTATACATATGACATGTAATATGTTTTTATTGCTGTCTACTATAATACGACAATATATCAACTTATACCAGGTAATTATTAACCAACTAAACTGGTTTATATCTTAACATAAAATATAAAAATATTTTATTCACAACAAAATTTAAATAGTATGGCTGCCGTCCAGTGATAATAATAAATTAAGCCATTGGACTAAGTTAAGAAGATTAAGCTATTGAGTTGAAACAGTATGACAAATATTCCTTATAAAAATAATTATTAGTAATTTACTAACAATTTTCGTAATACGTCTGACATTATTTGATGTTATTACTCTCTAGTTTCAATGCACGTAATTTTCATATAGAACAGACAAGTTAAATTATTCGATTAGAGCGTAGATTGTTACTGATGTGTGAAATAAAGTCACGTAATAATACTGAGTGTTTTATAAATAGCACGATTATCTAAAATATTATATAAATATTGAACAACCGTGGGGCATTTTGGTTTAAATAAACCACTCAATGCTTAAGTGCAAATTGTTAAATTAAATTTCTGATTTTTGTAGGTTGAGTAAGAGTCCTGCTGAACTGTACCGAGTGAGGGAGTCTACAACCTTTATTAATTTTTGTTTTTTCAAGTGTCCATTTTTCAGGTCTTTTAGACTTTTAATGAGATTTCTTTGATATTTAATTAAAATTTTTTGAGACAAAATTTCTTAGACATATCATTATTTTAGTGGTTTTTTGCGAGTTAACGGTAGTCTGTCACTAGTCTACCCCTTGCCCCTTAATTTATTATATATTAGGCTTCGATCAGCAGAATATGACATATTACTATCCGACAGCCCTATCCAAATTTAGTTATATATTATTAGAGTTCCTGATTAATAACAGGAAAACTCATTTGGTGTTGATATAATAAATATGGTTATATCCTGCAACATAAAATTAATTAGGTAAAACAAAAACAAATAATCCACTTGTATTATTTATCCATTTTATATATCTGAACTGATACTCTCATCAATCTATTTCAAGACGACAGTTTAGTACAAGTTGATAACGTAACTTAGTTTGAGGATCCTAACAAATATTAAATATAATATTTAGGATAAATAATGCAAAATTCTATTACGCGCGAACGATAAACCGAAGATTGAAATAAGTTGTTCAGGGATAGATTTATGACATATGCCTGAATTGTTGAATGACGTAACAGCCTTGACGCTCAAGCTTGTAGTGTTTCTCTTAAAAAAAAAACAAAAATGGCAAAAGCACAGGTATATCATGCAAAAAACAAGTGCCCAGATCAAACGTATACAAGTGGTTAAAATTATTAATAAATGGGAAGCCCCTGATTTTTTGCTTACCACAACACATTCATTCGTTGCGAATGACACTGTTTTTTTTACGCTTCTCATTAGTGGCGTAGTGAGGGGGGTTTTTGGTGGGTTAATCTCCCCACCTGAGCCAGAGTCTAAAGTTTAAATATAAAATGTTTTGAGGCCCAATTATGTATTTTATTTTATATCGGTGAGGTCCAAAACAATAACCACCCTGAAATAAGCCTCAGTTCATCAGCACCACATCATCGCCGGAAGCGCGTCGAAGGGAACTAATTTATTATTAATACACTACACGGGCTTTAATTGTATTCTCAAAATTTTCCTGTTTCCTATGAAAAATCCCTATGTTTGTCAATTTTTTTTATCCTGTTGTATATAAAATATTTTTTTCAGCATACAGGGCGTGTCCTAGGAGGACAAAATAGTCCCATGAAAACCAAAAAAAAAATTTAGCTTTTTTTACCAAACAGTGGAACAAGTCAAATTTCTTTAATTTATTTGTATATAAATAAATTTCTGAAATGCAGGACCGCCCGAGGGATGTGAAGCAGCCCTCAAAAAACGAAAACATTTATTTATTTTAAGAAGTTTTAGTCAAAACAAAGGTAAAAGACGTCAAATTTATTTTATCTCTTTCTAAAAAAAATTGTTTTTCACTATACAGGATTACTTAAATGATAAAATATTTTCTTAAAAATAAAAATTTATTTCTATAACGCTTAGTTAAAAAAAACTGTAGAATATTACAATTTTAGTCTTGTTTTATTTTATATATATATATATATATATATATATATATATATATATATATATATATATTTTTCAACTACACAGGGCGATTCTATGGAGTGTAAAACAGCTTTTTAACAAGAAATTAACATTTTTAGGCAAAACACATTTTATTATATTTTTTGTATGTAAACCTCAACTTGAGAAAATTATTGACATACATACAAAATACCTTTTTTTTTAAATGTTACTGATTGTTAAGCAAATACCTGTAAAATAAATATGAAGCTAAGAACTAAGAAGAATGTAGCAAAAATGTGTGTAATTTGTAAACAATATTTCTTTGCCCCTCTCTTACTGCACGGTTAGATTTCAGTAGTCGTTTTCGCACTATATAAAGTACCCTCCAAAACCTCAATTACTTAATGTGGAGGCTTGGGAGTCCGTTTCGAGTAGTGAGAGAGATTGAATTGCCGTATAAAAAAAAAATTATATATATATATATATATATATATATATATATATATATATATATATATATAGTATAGTATAATACTATAACGGGGATTCGGCCAAAATGTCAAAATGTTAGTAGGCAAAATGTACTTAATCTTATAATCTATATACTTTTGAAAATTCATTCAAAATTATCTTCACATTTTAATTAGTAGCTTTAAAGCAGAAATTGATTATTTTGAAAGCTTGGCTTATTACAAAATAAATGTAATAGCTATAGACTTTATGGCCGAGTACAAGCCTGCCTGATGAGGGTAGAGGCCCATAAATCATGATCGCAAGAGGGTACCCTGTGACATAATCGAAAGCAATTCTTCTTGTATGCCGTTTTGCGCCTGCAGAAATAATTACATATATTTGCTATTTTACATATATTCTTTCCCGCCAAGAACTTTTGATATCCCAAATTAAAGTGAAAATTGGTGATAACGGATTTTGTATAGCCAGTAATAATAATACGCCTTCAATTTTGATGTAATTCGTAGAGGGCGCTACGAGCGCTACTTTTGGTATTTAAAAATGTTCTAACTTTTTAGAATACAAAATTAGGATGTTTTGTATAGAAAAATATTTTCTATTATCGTTTCTTCACAAAAAGCTATACTTTATAAATCTACTTAAATTTTACCGTTTTCGAGATATTTGCTGTTTTATTACTTGAAACAGCCCCGTTTGCTCTCCATTTAGAATATTTGAGTTTTATCATTTTTATAAAGTAGGCTTTTATCAAACAAGAATCAATTGGAATTAACGCATCTCTCGCAAAGAAACATATCAGTTTTATTTCTGAACGATATATTAAAATTTATAAAAATGATAAAGCTTTTTTTGGGAGAAAAGACAGTAGAATCTATTTCTTGTATACAAAGTTCCATAATTTTGTATATAAAAAAGTTACAACATTTTTAACGCCGAAAAGTAGCGTTCGTAGCGCCCTCTACAAGTTACATCAAAATTGAAGGCGTATTATTATTACTGGCTATAAAAAAATCCGTTATCACCAATTTTCACTTTAATATCTAAAAAACCAGGGATATTATTTTAAAAAATCGGAAATAAAATTTTAACTTAATAACCCTGTATCTTTCTTAATATTAACTTTTGGCCTAAATTATTGGTAGGACCTTTTGGGACACCCTATATATATATATATATATATATATATATATATATATATATATATATTAAAACTACATTCTGACAGAAATAGTTCATAAATATATTATAAGAATGAAAAATTGGACCTTATTTGGATGGGGGGTAATAGTGGTGCGATGCACTTACATTTGAAATCCTACATGGGAAATGGTCTCGGTTGAACCAAACTTCACGGCAACTCTGTCGCAGTTGTCCCAAACCATAAAAAATCAAATCATTTTCGTGACAATGTTAGTTTTTTTCTGTAATTATTATAGATCAGGCGAGCACATTTCCGACACAGAGTTTCGAGGATCATTCCCCACTCCTCTACAAAAAATATGTCACTTAGGTTTATAATATGAAGATTTTCTCCTGGATAACAGTGTATAATTAGAATTCCTGTTAAAATCGGCAGGGCATTGCTCTCTTCTCGATATCACCACATAGGATATACCTAATACTGGGGACTGTCTGAGAGAATACCACCTTACAAGTTTCATAGTTTTATCAAATCATGCTCTTAATCAAATTTCTTCTTAAAACATTAGCAATATTTGAACTTAAATTAATATAACTGATATGTAAACATCAGGTGCCAATTTAAAAAATACCATCTAAATATGTTTTACATTAAATATTACTTCATCATAATAATTTTTTGAAGGTCTGGCTTATTATAGTCTCATCATTAATCTTGTTCCTGAATATTATCACTGGATTTTATTTTAATTTTACATTATATACAGTGTGTCCAGTTTTCGTCATACATGTATTGAGATCTTAGAAACTAGAAAAAAGGGGCAGAAGGACACTAAATGGGGAAAATTTTAGACAATTTTTTTGTTGATTGAATACCATTAATTTAACCGCTGCAGCAGACGTTTTTAAAATATTTAAGAAAAACCAAAATAGCGCATCTTAAATCGGCCATAACTTTTGGTTTTCAAAATCTGCAAAAGCATTTTAGTGACAACTTTTCGAGCAAAATTAGACGTGTTTTCAGATTTTGATTCAGACGATTTGATTTTTTATAACGTCATCAACTTTTTTTATGGGCGCCATATTTAATTTTTACATTTTTCGAATCTCCCTCAAAAATGTTTTGCCGTGATATATATCAAGTCTATATTTTTTTAATAAAAAGTACAAAATATGTACAAATTAAAATTTGATCCTATAGACATGGAAACTTCAAGATAGCGCAAGCGATTATTTGTGTATTAACTCTTTACATCAAAGTCAAAATAAAATTTAACGTCGTAATGCAATAGTGTAACTATAGCTCATTATTATAATAGCCCTTAATTATTCGAACAAGGAATAGTTCCATATGCTGGAACTTTATTTGCGGACAGGAATGAAAATGTAACATCCCACCATTTACCTTGTGCAGTTATCTTAAGGACGTCGTACGAGAAAATTTCGGAAGTTCGTCAATTATTAACAGTGACGGCTCGTCAGGGGCGGGAGGGTCGGCCGGGCCATACCAGAAAATATACAGAGGAAATTCTCTTTTTTAAAAAGTAAATATTTTTCAAAAATAATTTTGCAAACATCCTAAAAACACACAAAACCAAAATGTAGTTTATTATTTCCTGGGTATATAGAAAAATAGGTAGGTATCCCTATTATAACTGCTTGACTAATATACAAATAACTCCATTAACAGCAGTCCAAGGGCCACCCTCCACAATATTCTAATATACTTATTATAGACGATGGCTTGGCAGAATTCTACCATTTTACAGGTATTAATTGTAATTATTTTAAAATGATACTACTTATTTTTAAATTAATTTTTAGTTACATCTTTACTTATTCATGACTAATGATGGTTAATATATTATATTAGCAATTTTTACTCCATGTTATATGTTTAAATGTGGTGACGGAGTAAGTGTAAGTGAATATTTTAAAATATCATTTGCAATTTGTTTTAGAAGTCGGCCGGCCGCATCGTCGTTCTTGATGGACAATATGCTTTTTTGGTTGTGTGTAGCTTTCACTTTGCTTGGCATCTATTTTATTTTCCTCTTGAGGGCAAAATACAATAAAATATTAAAAAAATGAAATTGAATGACTAGAGCGTTTTACTAACATTTTTTTCTTATTTATTAAATTCATACTCTAGTCTTGTTCTGCTATACCTATATAGGTTGGTACCTACCTAATTATCACTGAAGAAATAAACGGAAAAAAATAAAAGACTAGTATTTGACCATATTTGGACGCGACACCAATTAACACTATATTAGCCTGGGGGGGGAGGGAATTAATTTAAAAAAAAGTTTGTTAATATATTTTTCTTTATATTTGTTTTTGCATAAGTGAAAAAAAACAGCCTCTAATAAATAGTTATAGAATAGCGTCCAATTTTTTTCCTGCAGCAAATTTATTAATTACATTGTTTATATTTACATCAATACTCTACCAATGGATATGCAAGAGACCCAATCCAATATGTCGCTCTTCTACTATAGTATTTCGCAGCCAAGTTTTTAAACGCAATTTTCACGTAAAAATATATAAATTACACATGTTTGAACGGTCTGGGCGGAGAAGGAGGGTAATTACCTCATTACCCTCTCACCGTAAAACCGTCCTTGATTGGCCTGGATCCTCCGACGACCCTAAATTTTAGAGTACGAGCCGTCACTGATTATTAATCTTTTGAATTTTGCACAGCAAATCAATAATTCCAAAATTATGTTGTTTGGACACATGCAACAAGATTTACTAATCGTGGCGACTTTGATCGTCATAATTTCCATTTTTGGGCAGAAAATCCAGAAATATGGGCTCAAAGACGTTTACAACTGCGTTTTGGATTTAAAGTTTGATACGGAATTCTTGGTAAGATACTCTATATTTCAGTTATTCCTTCAACTTTTGCTAAATATAAATACGTAAATAGCTCGTCCTTATTATTTTTTAAAATAATGAATCTTTTTTAGAAAATCGATTGATCAGGCCATTTAGTTTTTATGAAAATTTAAATGGTGAAAGGTATTTCGTTATGTTGCAATAACTGCGTTAAGAAGAAACCTTCTTGACGACCAATTTTCACTAATCTGGTACTAACAAGGTGGTTGCCCAGCGCTCAACACCGCAGAGGTTAATGCATTCTTACGACATATCTTTAACGGTAGATTGATTTCGAATAGTGGACCAGTTCTCCAACCCGATCTCCGGATATCTCTCCCTTAAATTTATGCCTTTTGGGGCACGTCAAAAATAAAATGTATGAATTTGACCTTGCAGAAATAAGCGCAGTTTGAGAGGACAGAGCTAAAGAAGTTTTAACCAACATTAACCGCAATACATTGCACAGAGTAACAAGAAACGTTTTAGTAACTTCATATTTTTTAAGTAAAACTCCTAATATATGGTATCCTGTCAATTGCCTATGCTCTCTCTTTTTTTTTTTTTTTTAATTTATAAAGATATTTGCCGTTTGATTAATGCATTTTTGAGTTTGACATAAAGAGTTAGTAAACAAACATACCGCCTGCGTTGTCATGGAAATTCAATTTCTACTAGGACCCACTTTAATTTTGTCTATTTTTTAATAATTTTTAAACAAAAAATATACACTTGTTATATATCATCGTACAGTAGGGAGATTCGAAAAATATAAAAATGCAATAAGGCTCCCATAACAAAGAATACAGTTGTTGATGTTATAAAGAAACGAAACTTCTTAATCAAGATTTGATAACATATTCTAATTCTGCTCGAAAATTTGTCACATGTTTTTGCAGATTTGAAAATGTTTTGAAAACAAAAAAGTTATGGTTGATTTAAGAAGACACGCCATTTTGGTTTTTTTTAATATTTTAAAAACCAAGTCAGCTACAACCGTCGACTTAACGCCATTCAATCAACAACTAAATTGTCTAAAACTCTCACTATTTAACCGTGCTTCTATCTCTTATAGTTTCTAAGATCCCAATACATGCATGACGAAAACTGGACACACTGTATACATGATGTCCCCGATTTAATGTAAATGCAAAATTTTCTAAGAAATCATGGTTCTTGGGATTAGGCCGTGTCTCCTTGGAATTAGTTTCCGACGTTTCGCCAGCGATTGCACGAGGCATCTTCAAGGATCTTCACTGCATAAGATCAAAACACGGAATGGGCTCCGGTGAGGTTCAGGTATTTATACCCGACTTGTGCCCATCGACGCGTAACTCACTGTAATGGTTTGTTTTGCACGCATAATATAACACATAGCTCACGTCTCCATTGAAATTTTCAGGGTGCTTGATAATTTCAATAAATTCTATAATTTTTCGTTTATAATAACCCGAGACTGATGCAAGAACCTTGGTATCTTTAACGTTAATCACGTGTCCCGTTGTGAACGGTGTTCAACGACACGATTACGATTGAACAATTTGTTTCTTACTTTATACAATCTTTCATGTTCCTTAAGTCACCTATCTACACTTTACCGCAGGTATAAGAAATTTTTTAAACTCCTTCTGATTGCAAAGGAATTACAACTTTTGGTATCCTTAAGCATTGGCCAATCTTTTTATGTGTACTAAAGATTGTGCAAATATTGGATCTCCTCAGAATTCTCTCCTGTGAATTGTTGCTCTTTCAATATATTTCATATTTTAAAAGTAAACTGATAAAATACTTCTATTCAAAAAATTTGGCTTATACGGGCATAACGTAAAACAATAAATTTACTAATATGGACGGTATCTAATAGCGATGTCAGATTTGACGTCCAGTCAAGAACGCCGTGCCATAAGGTTAGAATATTTGGCAAGATTAACAATGGTTATAATACTGGTGGGTTTGACTATGTACAAGTTCTAACGAATTGCTTATCAGTGGTACGATAGCGCAATTGGTTAGAGCGATGGACTAGTGATCCAGAGGTGCGGGTTCGATCCCCGGTCGTACCATAACTTTTGCTGTTGATCATAATTATTTATTAAAGATATATTTCACAGTTTAAAAGTAAACTGATAAAATACCTCTATTTAAAAAATTTGGCTTATACGTACATAGCGTAAAATTATAAGTTTACTAATATGGACGATACTTAATAACGATGTCAGATTTGATGTCCAGTCAGGAACGCCGCGCCATAAGGTTAGAATATTTGGCAGGATCAACAATGGTTATGATACTGGTGGGTTTGACTAAGTACAAGCTCTAACGAATTGTTTACCAGTGGTACCATAGCGCAATTGGTTAGAGCGATGGACTAGTAATCCAGAGGTGTAGGTTCGATCCCCGCTCGTACCATAACTTTTGCTGTTGTTGATTATAAATATTTCTAAAAATATATCTCACAGTTTAAAAGTAAACTGATACTTCTATTCATTATAGAGTTCAAAAGAATGAAAATTTTTGCCTATGATTTAAGTTGAGATGGCCTCACAATTTCTGACATATACATTATGTCATACAATACCTAGTTTTATGCAAAGTTGCCAATGTTATATATGTTTTTTAAATGTGTTTTAAAAATGTTTAATTATAGACATATCTTCAATGTTAGATGTTTTACCTCACAGTCGTATATTAGTTCATTCCTCTCCATAAATAAATAAAAGAAAAGAAAACTTGAAATTAAATTAAATGTTTGTTTCTTTTTTATTGATTTGTTCTTTTCAGACGAAATATATATGTTGTTTATGTTTTCTTCTATAAAATTTAGGATACAAAGGAGTTACATTAAGTATAACATAATTTTGTATTTTTAGATATTGATAGTCAATTATTTTTAGATATCTATAGTCAAAATCAAAAACAATATTTTTTTCCTCTTTCAGGTAAAAAGAAAAAAATGTTCAGAAAACATCGAACAAAAGCTATTCCCCCACCACCCATACAAAATGGTCACGAAATGGACAACAACAATGATGTGGTTTCAAAGAAAAGCCCTCCTGTGTCTCCAGTTACAAATTCTTTGCAGTTTTATTGTCAATTAGCTCACGGAAGCCCCACAGCTTTCGTTTCAGGATTTTCAAATGTTAGAGAACTCTATGAAAAAATTGGAGAAGCCTTCGACATGCCTTCTTCGGAGGTAGGTTTCGTTTTGATCTTTCACTTAGAAAACCGTAAGGATAAAAAATTGCTCTATTTGCAATCTTTGAATTACTAGAAATATCGTGCAGATCTGGTACATAAAAATATATTTTCTATAAATAATAACAAAAAGGGAACTGTTTAGAACTTGTCAGTATTAACAGTGGTTACTTCTGGCATGTTTACTACAATGAATACAATAAATATTTAACTATAGTTTGATTAGTAAAAATATTTATGATGCAATGTTGCACAATTTCCTCTATGTCGCGAATCTTTGCATTTTTATTTTTAGTTGAACTGCTTCTAGAGGAAATAAATATTTGTAAACTACACTAAACAATTTGCGACTTTGCTTTACCAGATGCATTCTTGGGACAATTTTGGTAATTAAAAAAAGTAGGTATTATCGTATTATTTTTCACTAATTTGAACAGCGTAAAAATGTACGTAAAATAGCTCTACATAATTCTATTATAAAGTTGTATAATTTTGAATTAATATTTTGCCTATACTTTATAAATATTAAAAAATAGCAGGAGAGCAACCCAAAGCATCAAAATATTTAAAATGTGCGAGAAGATTATTTTATTAATAATATTAAATAATATGTTAATAATCACACATTCGTACTTCATCTATTACAGCTTTTAACTCTCTTTAGAGCGTGTTTACAAGTACAATTTCCTCAATGTCCTTTGGTCTTTGCGTTTTTATTTTTAATTGAACTGCTCCTAAAAAATAAATTTTACTAAATGCATTATTCATATTATTTTACAGTCCGTGCCAAAAGTCTTATTTAATTTTAATAATTAAAAAAATGTATTATAGTATTTTTCACACCTTCGTACCCTATGAAATTAAAACGACTTACGTTAGAGCAAAATGTTTTACATAATACTGTTATAAATTTTTATATGCTTACTACTAATATCGGTCTTTGGGCTCGCAAAGAGGACTGCGTATAAATCAGTATTGGAAATATTGCTTCTAGAGAAAAGGTTACAAAAGGCTGTCCATAAAGATATAATTTATTGCCCTTGCTAGGGAACTAAGTCCTTGGCAGTTTTTGGCACTACCTCATTTACTTACGCAGAACGCAGATGATCTTGCCATTGTACTACGTGGTTAATTCAAGACGGAATAATCGAAGAATGTTACAGAGACGACACTCTGACAGTTAACCCTAAAGAAACAGAGGTATAGTCATTATGAATCAAATCAGAAAACACAGTGAATACCAAAATGTTGTGTGATTCTTTTATCGAGCTATTAAATCTCGATGGGCTATTTACAAATATACAGAGAGAAAGAAAATAGTTTTTTTTTATTATATTATTTTATATATTAAATGCCGAGGGACTAAATAAGAAAATTCGCTAAATATGTATTTGGTTAAAATTTTTTGGTTGGCAAAAACAAAAATACACAAAATGCAAGCGGCTTAATAAAGTCGGAAGACGGTTCGAATCAGTGGAACAATCAGGATATGTTCTGTTTATACAGCCACTTAATGAAAGTGAGATTTTTTATCAATCACCAAAAATTATGAGCCCTGCTTGACCTAAAAATCTAACCACTTATACAGTGTCATTTATTTAAATGCGGGCCACCCCTGTCATGTTTTGTTGTGATTGTGATAACAAAAAAAATTATTTTGCAAAAATATTATACACTTTTCTTAAAAACACAATTAGTTATTACTTCCCTCGTGAGATTTTTTCAGATCTTTACGTTTAAGGGTCCCTAGATGCGTGAAAACATGTTTTCTCGATTCCGTCTATCTGTAGGTATGTCTGTCCGTCAGTCTGTCTGTTCAAGGCATAGCTAAAAAACTACTTATCCGATTTCTTCAAAGTTTAGTCTAAAATTAAGGGCCATGCATGCGAAAAATGCATATATATATATATATATATATATATATATATATATATATATATATATATATATATATATATATATATATATATATATATATATATATATATATATATATATATATATATATATATATATATATATATATATATATATATATATATATATATATATATATATATATATATATATATATATATATATATATATAGACTGTATTTTACGTTAGCCCCGAGTTTCTGGTAAAGCGATTTTACCGATTTTTATATATCAAATTTTGTCTTATAATTAATAAAAAAATTTACTTATTTTAAACACGCTTTAAAATTGGAACAAGTATTCTATAATTATTTATATATTGCCTATAACATTACAAATGTACTAAAAAAGTAAGCAAAAAAATGGTGTCAAATCTAATAAAAAAAATTTTAAATTAAAATTCACTGGCTAATATCCAGGAGCCAGTGGCAAAAGCTCTGAGAATCGGTATAAGGAATGTACAGAAACTTGTACGTGAAAAAAAACATAATTTACTTCCGAAGAGGATTAAGAAATGTACTCGAAAAAATCCAAAAAATAATACTAAAAAATATCATCATCACTTAAAAAGTCCTCATCTTCTGAGTCGTCCTCAAATGGCGCAATGATCATTGGTGCTATTTCGACATCCTAGAACTCCTTCTCGATTCCACCAATCCCATATTAATTTCTCCGTATGTTCTACAGATTTCTTCCAGTACTCCGGCGTAATATAATTTAATGAATCTTGCCAAACAATTTGCACTTCATCTGATGTAAGACCATCGTTCACGTGTTTTTCGTAATATGATTTTGCCCCAGCCCATATTAATTCTATTGCGGTAAACCGGCAATGGTATGGCGGCAGTCGTAAAACCTCATGTCCCTTTTCTCGTAATATTTCATCTACGGGCATAAATTGTTGGTTTTTTAATAGATTTTGCCATTAAAAGAAGTTCTAGTTTCAGCATATTGGGTAAAGGATTTTGTTTTTGTTTTATTAGCCAGTCATAAATTTCACTTTTCTTCCAGGATGAAGTAGGTTGTTTATTTAAGATTGTTGAATGATAAGATGCATTATCCAGAATGATTAAAGATGGAGCATCTAAATTTGGAATCAGTTGTTCTTTTAACCACTTTTCAAACAGTTTACAGTTCATATTATCATGGTAGTCCATACTTCTGGATGTTGAAGAAAACAGTAAACTTACACCTGGGAGAAATCCTGTTGAAGAACCTGCATGCAAAATGATGAACCGTTTTCCCGTCCCACATCCCTTTTTTCTCTTGACACTTTTTACAGACTCGTCCTGCCAAGATTTCGAACCACTTCCATTAGAAAATATCCAAGTCTCGTCTAAAAATACCACTTGTTTAAATTTTGAATTAACATTTTCCGTGTATTTCTTTAAAAACTGGATACGCTAACTTGCTATATGTGACAACTCGCATAAAAATCTTCGATTACAGTCCTTTTTATATCGAAAACCCAAAATTTTTATTAATTTTTACAACGATTTTAGTCCAATTTCCAATATGCCTCGATTTTTAAGGCTTCTTTTAAAACTTGAAGGGTTATATTAGTTTTTGATGTGTATAAATCGTAAATTGCATTACGAACATCCATTTTTACATTGTCACTTAGGTCTTCTGTCTTTGGCTTTTTTCGTGTACATTTCTTAATTTTCTTCGGTAATAAATTACGCTTTTTTTCATGCACAATTTTCTGCACAGTCCTTATACCGATTCCCAGAGCTTTTCCTACTGTCTCCTGGATATTGGCCAGTGAATTTTCATTTTCGTAATATTTTACGTTTGGGGATGCAAAAAACCCGAAAATTGTTTTCTATTACTCATTTTGTCACTGACTTTGAAGTGACATGGCTCAAAGATTTTTGCAACAGCTGATATTTATATGTTTATCTTCTTTTTTCATATAAAAATATCATAGGTCTATCTAATTCATCTTCCGGATTTTATGCGGAGGATATGATTACACGTAATAAAAGAAAAACAAACTTAAAAAGTTTGTCGTAGATAAATCGTATGACCCGCACGATAACATTGCTTTTGACTATGGTCTTCTTTATTAGAAAAATGAAACGAGATGAGTCGTCATAAGGGCACCTATTCTACTAAACACCAATGTAAACTCCGCACACTAAATTAACTTGGGACCTTCATTTGGAGGAAGATTAGGGTTACAACCATTTTATATTTGTTACTACTTATTTACAAATTAGATAATTTTATCTCAAAAAGAAATCTAATTATTATTAATACTCTTTAATTTTCTCAAACCTTAACTATGACCATTGTTACATATTTATATAAATTCACCTTATTGAGTACGACACTGTATTTGATACATTAGATATTGGATATAATTTTAGTTGGGTACGTTAGAAAGTACAAAGTAATTTTGTAGAGTGGAACAGGTCATGTCTCCCTTTTTTGTTGCTCTTAGAGCTTATTTATTTCGGCGGCCAGGATCGATCGCCCTCTCTTTCTTAAATTTCCTCAGGAGCAGGAGTCGGATTAGCTGCACAAATAATAATGGTTTAGTTCTAATATTCTGTATATGGAAGAAAAAAATATGTAAGCTGACACGTGATTTTTCTTTGTGTCAGGTTTTTAATGTTCGAACAAACAACGTTCTTTTAATGTTGAAACAATCAACGTTCTTTTAGCTTTGGAACAATCAACTTTCTTTTAACTTTGGATCAATTAACATTTTTCAATTTTGGATCAGTCAATTTTTTTTCTTTTTGAATAATGCAAGATTTTATTTTTATATTCGTGATTTTAGTATTAGTTCAAAACTTTAAAATTACCGGTGTACAATTTTCACAGAATTACAGCGATAATTCTGCAGTAGTAAGGATTACAGCGATAATTCCACAGCAACAAGGATTATAGCGATAATCCCATAGAAGCTTTTAAAAATGCTTATAACAATAGACATAGCAGTTTTCCAGTAAAAAATACTTATGGGCTATGAAGTATTTTTTTAATACTACTAACCCTACTACTGACCCTTTCCTGGCCCTTAGTTTCTCATATTATGGGTTTAATAAATTCAATACGTTCTTATCAATATTCTTATTCTAGAATTAAAATTAATCATGTCATTGTCAAATTATATTTATCACCAATAATAACTACCACCAGCAGCTGAAAAATTATTTGAAAGATTTATTACTTAAGTCATTAGTTAGTGAGTGCAGCAGTCTTTAAAGATATTATTTTTCAATTTAAATATACCTAATGTGGAACGTTTTGGAAACTATATGTCGAAATTTATAAGATAAATCTATGTTCGGGAAATATGCCACCACCGAATAGCACTTGTTCATTCAAAATTACCAAATAGTTAAGCATTCAAGTAAGTTTCACAGAAACTTCATTCGAATATTCAAACAAAAAAGAAAATAAACTCATTTCATATAAATTGTCTTGGATTGGAACTGTATGTGAAGAAGACTGACGAGTCTACAGTGCAGGTGTTTTTTTACTCCATCCCAAGAGCTGCAGAATATTCCTGAGAAGATTTATAGATGTTTAAGAGAATCTGGGATAGTTTTCTTCTTCCTTAGTAATTGGTGGTAATTTACTCTTCTCCTAGACATTTTCTGTTGGGACTTTTTCACTGGCTTGACGCCGCTACTGTTTGAGGCGCATTTGGGAGGTCCAGTCGCTTTTGATTCATTCGGAAAATTGCAACTTAAAAGATGAGTATTATAAATTATTATTTTGACTATTTTTTACTATTGCCTAATAATCTTATATATTTCTTTAGTTACGTAAAATTAACTTATAAAGTTATTACTTGGGGTATTGAAATCACTATTTACTGATAAATAATCTAGTTTCATTTTAGTTTTCTAATTCAAGCAATAGAGTAACCCTTAGCACAACGAGACAAAATTTTTAGCACTGCTAATACTTTCGTTATTTTGAATATCACCACAGATCGATACTCCAGTTTTCATTTTTCAATTTATTAGCTTTATACAATAATTTTTTGAATATCTCCAATTACCTATCTAACTCTGCTTGAACGTTTTATTAATATTTAGTTAAAAAACAACCAAACATATATCTTGGGTTTTAAGTTATTATTAGCCTTTGACATTCAAGTAAATTAAATATAGAAGTTCTTACAGCTTAAATGTTTTATTAATTTTTAGTTCAAAAACAACCGAAAATATATATTCGGTTTTCAGTTCTTATTTATATTCATTCTTACAGCTAAAAAGTTTTAGTAATTTTTTGTTCTCAACAATCGAACATTTACTGAATTTTTATTTTATATTAGCTTTGAGGCATACGTATTGCATGATTGCATATATATTGATTATTCTGTTCAATATAGCTACATAATTATGCAATACATAACTGGTTATTTTTGCATATAGCTGAGAGCTTACAAATTTTGTTAATTCTATTATTGTCATTCTGTTTCATAGAGTCACATAATAAACCTTGATGTAACTGGTTATTTTTTTATAGCTGTGTGCTTACAAATTTTGTATTTTCATTATTGTCGTTCTGTTTAAAAAATTACATAATTAATCTATATAGAACTGGTTATTTTTGTATATAGCTGAATGCCTATACATTTTTTATTTCCATTATCATCATTTTTGCCTCAAAGTTACATAACTAACATTAATGTAACTAGGTATATTTACTAATTTAAACCTTGCAAATTTTGTTTTTTCCACTAATGGCATTCTGCATAACTTTTTGCTTTATGATTGAGTAGCTAGTTAAGGCCTAATCCTTTACAACTAAGCTAATTTTTGCTTAGAATTTCATTAAAGTGCATAAATCACAGTTGTAAATTTATATACACATTTGGAAAATAAATAAGCAAATACTAGTTTATTTCACTTTTAGTTAAAAAAATTGTAGTATTTACTATCTTATGTAATATAATATTTTGATATTTTGTCTAATTGAATTAAATTGATATTTTTTTATAATGTTCAACTTCATATCATATCTATATACTGATTTAAGACTGAATACTTTCATTATATGATCTGGTAAATTTAAAATTGGTATAGCTATTTCTTGTGATTAATTTTGTCATTGTTTTTATTACATACAGTAGATTTTCAGATAATAAGTTTCTTTAGTATTTATCTTTTGACTTTTCAGTTTATGTTAATTAGGGATTATAATTAAAGCCTAAGTTATCTTTGATTCATAGAACTTAATTACAGAACACTGTATCGAACTATTGACTTTTCTTTCTTTCTTTATGTCCAACTATTAAAGGTAGTGGCGCTCATAAAAGTCTGAAAATCAGTACGAACCTACGAATCGCCTCCGACTAGCCTAACTGAGTAGCCGGGGTAACCAGTGTAATAAATTAATAATTAATTTTCTAATCTAACAACTAAAATAAACTAATAAACAAAAGCAGGTTCAATCAATAAATAAATAATTAATTTTTTGTTTTATTTTTTTTTATTTATTATGTTAGAAAGGAACATTTTATACAAGCAGGGCCTTAATAGAAACGTGGGGACTGAAACCTAAAGTCGTTATGGTTATTACCGAAGAGCCACAGCAAAGTTTAAGCTCAGCTGAACTCATCACATGTTGGGCAAACTTTAAATCGGATTTAATTTTGTGAATATATACTGTGCAATTATTTCCAGTTTTAGTTAGAGAATTAGAAATAATGTTTTTTGTTTTGAAACCGAACCTTTTTTAAAATCGCGTTAACCCCACAATAAACACCTACAATGACATACATATAATTTAGTTAACATAGTTTGCTGTATAAAAACCTGCATTGCTATGTAACTAATATATTTAATTCTTTTAAGGCTGTTTTTAGGTCATAAAAATTATTCGGTATTAAAATATTTTGTAATGCATTCTAGATTGTCCGTATTATTCACGACAAAAAAGGTAGAGCAAATTTATGAAATATTAGAATAAAGACGTTGAAACGTTTTATTTTTTCAATCAAATTGTTAATAACTTAATATGACTATGTTCATAAATGTTTGATTTCTTTAATAAACAATTTTTTTCAGAGACAGTTTGCCATATTAATTTGCCTTCATTATAATCCTAAATAAAATTCGTGCCTTTTTCGTGTCTTCCATTATTTCTAAATAGACATTATTCAGAAAAATTAATATTTTATTGAACTCAGATAATAAAAAGTAAGTTCTGAGTTATGTATTGTTTTTAAGCTTTAATATTATAAATCGCCATTGCGAAATGAACTATTTCTGGTAAAGCCAACTTTATCATAACTCAAAAATTAAATTAAAGCATTGATTCTGGTAGTACCATCTATCTGCCTTAAATCTCACTAACTCCAGTTAGCTATATCCGTGTCTTCTCAAGTCTGCTGCAGCAGGTACCACCTCCAGGAGATACTTAAATATGCAATGTCGATTTAACGGACCTGGCTGCGTCGGTGTGCCAGGGAAACCTTTCCAAGCTATTGCAGAAAAGTGCGCCCAACTCCAGTAAATTCGCAAGTACAGGGTGTTTACGTATATCTTGACACCCATTTTCAGAGTTTATTATTCAATAAGCTTTCGTAAATATGACATGCCAATTTAAAAGATGTTTCATTGAGGTTGCTAGGTTTTTAAATTTTTCTTTCTTATTTAAAATGTCCACGCCTTTTGCTGCAATCAATTGCTCGTATTTTTATATCATCGAAAAATTAGATCATGATATATGAAAAACGAGCGAAACAGTACTGTCGATTTTTCTACGTCCATAAATATGGAAAAATTGTAGTCTATTTGAAGCACTCGTAATTTTTTTAATTGTAAACCAATTGCTTTAGTTTTGTTGACTGATATGCTATTATAACTCTAGAGTTTAGAGTATGACAACTAATGTCTTAATAGGCTTTCTTGTACAGGCTGGAGAACAAAATGTTGGTTTATGTAAATTTCGTGGAGTTTAAGTCGGTTGGGTAGCTAATGCGAACTGAAGAAAATTATATCTTTAAAGTCTACCAGTTAGGGATTTCTGCTATATGAAAGTGAAGGCTTTTTTTGGGCGTTACTTTTTTCCCACATCGTATTACATGACAGTATCATAAGTGTTTAAATTCTGCGATTATAATTAAACGAGTAATCGAATGCAGCAAAAGCCGTGTTTATTTTACATAATAAAGAAAAATTTAGAAGTACGGCAACGTCGCTGAAACATCTTTTGAATTTGGTATGTCACATTATCCCTATACAGTATTAGAAAATAGAAAATTGACAGTTCTTGCACTTTATAATAAACTTATATAATTTCGTATGTACAGGGCGTTCAAAGTAGGACTAAACAGGGGCTTATTTTTAACCTGTCTTGTATTTTTTAAAAATCCAAAATAGCCATTCGATATATTTTTCTGTAGAATTTCCCAAAAAAATATTTGAACTAAAAACAAAAGAGTTAAGCCATAGATGAAATATTTATTAAATGGGAACACCCTGGTTCTATATCGTTTTTGGAAAAGTCGCATTTTTTATGTCTGTGATGTTAAATATATTACACATTGCGATAGCTCTTTTGATTATATTTTAATGTTTTGTCCTTAATAATTTTAGCATAACCTAATTTTTTAATAGGGTTATCGTAAGTGATAAAGGAATTATCACCTTTATATACTTTCAAAATCTAAAGAAATTTGACAAATTTTGTATATTGTTGCCATGAAATATTCATTAGAAGAGGGATTACCGATTGTTACTTTGTATTACAAAAGCCAAGAAAATGCGGGAGATGCAAGAAGATTTATTACATATCTTTAAAAAAATATATCCGTAAATACAATTGCAAGGATAAAAAACATATTTGAAGAAACTAAGTCTTTACATGATAGGAAAAAAAATTCACGAAGAGTAAAAAATCGAGACCGAGCGATTTTGAATTAATTTATCAATTTCGGATGCAGTTCGGGATATTTAGTAGGGTCATGTATTAAAATTTAATAAATTTAGACCGTTTCATATTCTCCCACTTCAGCATCGAACAGCTAGATGCACAGAAAAAATTTCGCTTTCACTTTGTTTCTCAAATTGTAATTCAGCACCAAGACAACTACTTTAATTTATTTAAAAATATATATATATATATATATATATATATATATATATATATATATATATATATATATATATATATATGGGCGGACCAGGCAACATTTACCACATCAGGCATGTTTAATCGACACAATACTCATCACTGGGCTGTATAAAACCACCAAATTTCAAGAAAGGAGTTCGATTCATATTTGGAATGGTGTCTTAAATAATAGAATTTTGGGTACAATATTTTATTACGGGTCACTAAATGGCTGAATATATATTGGACTTCCTTCAGACCCAAATGAACATTTTTTAGATGAATTACCCTTAGAAGAATATCGAAACCTAATTTGGCAACAAGATGGAGCTCCTCCGCATACCATGCGTGATGTTAACGCCATAATGAATGGATTGGACGTAATGGAACCATTTTTTCGCTACCAATACTCCTGACTCTCGCCTTTAGATACATTTCTTTGGGGTCATTTAAAGAACGTGGCATACTAACAAAGAAACCAAAATATTGAAGATGTCATGGAAAAAACTTTTAATGAAATAAATCGGCGCAACCAATACAACGACATTATAACGGCAAGTTTAGAAAGGGGGTCATATTGAATATCTAAATTATTAGGAGTTTTGTTTAATTAGTTTATTGTTTTTATTATTAAGATTTGTAAATTTCTTTTTCCATCATGTAAAGACTTCCACTGATATTGTTCTGTCTTTTCCATTAGATGGCGCGATGAGTTTCCAGTGAAATTATAAGAATATGTATACACCACATCGGCCCCAAATATTATTGAAGAAACACATGTTTGTTTTATAGAAAAAATACGCAATAGAACAATACAAAAAATAGTATTGAAATATCGCGGTAACCAGACGATCATTTCAAAAAAAAATCATGTAAATTGGTGCAGTACAACTCTTTCACGAACTTGCGGAAAAATCTGGCTTAGTGTTTTAAATATATAGATAAAAAAAGCTATGGCAATATCAAATCTTTTTAACATAATAGACATAAAAAATGCGACCTTTCCACAAACTATATAAAAATAGGGTGATCTATTTAACAAAATTCATCCATAGAGTAAGTCGTTTGTTTTTGGTTCAAATAGTTGTTGCTACAGTTTTTGAATTCTACAAAAAAATACATCGAATGGCTATTTTGAATTGTTGGAACGCAGTGTACCTGGAAATGCATGGCAAAATACCTGCGCCAATAATTACTATAGGTAAGCACTGTGAATTTGCTACACAGCTAACTTAAACTTTGTACAATTTACACGTACCTAAACATTTTGTCTTACCCTGTACAAGAAAACCTTTTGAGGCATTAATTGCCCTGCTCTGAACTCTAGAATAAATTGCCTATCAGTAAAAAAAATTAAGCAAAACTGTTTACAATTCAGAAAATTACGTGTAAATGAAATTGACTTGCATTTTTATATATTCTACAATTAATGGACGTAGTGTAAATAGGTAGTTTTGAATTTTTGTACATTGTACTACTTCTAACGACGCCTAAAAATGTTCAGTTGAATAGAGGGGTTGCTTGATTAGGGGTGAATTCTAATGTTTCTTTTAAAGAGTGTTGAACTCGAAGTTGAACTTATTCATTTTTTTTTTTATTTTATATTTTTTAATAGCCGAGTGATTCACAAGGATAAACTGGGACACCCTTGGGGATACCCCGCTATGTTTAAATAGTCAAAGGCTAATTTATCACTAATAACTGCTTCTAATTTTAATATGCGGAAACTGCGCAGTCAAGGTGTTTACTGCGACTGTTATACAATGTACTAATCTGTTAAAAAGAAATACTACTAAAATGAATTAACGTGCGTTATGAGTTGAACCTTGAAATGGGGAACTACGGTTGACCGCCAATGAGAGTAGGTGTAGAAATAGATCTGTGTTGTATTTATATTTATTCATGATTATTAAAAAGTACGTCGGATTTTGATTTCGAATCAATAACATTGATATAGTTCACCTTTATTAGAATATTGTTACACATTGCCATAAAATATATTTCACGACAGTATGAAGAAAAAATTTAAACATCTACTCTGCAAAAGTTTTTACGCTATTCAAATACTTAATACTTCTCGTACTGTTTCAGTCATAAAATCGTGTTTTTTTTTTGTTGTCGTGATTAAAGTATGTATACACTGTGCCTTAAATAAATTTAAAATTCATATTGAAGGGATTATCCAGAATTAAAACACTACTTAGCACTGATCTGCAAGAGGCATTAAGAACGAGAACCTATCACCTCAGAACCATTTATTCTGAAATTTTCTGTTATCTCATAAATCAGGACTCGATAAACTCGAACAAAATGATTGCTTTAAAATATCAATTATATATCTTATTAAATCTGAATTAGAAAAAGTTTTAATCAGGCTAGACAACGAAAATGAGTCAACTAATCAATATGAAACAGAGATATGCGATGAAAATGACATTCCCCTTGCAGAAATTCTGGAAGCGGTAAATGAACCTTTAAGCGTCAAGTTGCAAAAGGCATTACAAAACTGTTAAACCCATTACCCTCCTTTGCATGAGCATCTGTCGGTCAAAAACTTTAAACTAGTTTAAATCGGATTTTGAAATGTATAAGAGAAATAATCTAGTATCAAATATGCCAATGAGCCGAGAAAAACAATAACACTTTGATTCACCTAACCCACACTGCACGTTTGACTCTTAGGCATCATTATGTCCACGAACTTAAACAAAATATCGCAAATAACTCACAAAAAGCAGAGGAAAACAATTTATTTACCTGTTTGCAACATCGTTTTGCTCTGTTTACTACCATATAGTTTTGCAAATTGTACTACGTAAATAGGCTAAAATTGGAAAATATGAAGGGGGATTGGAGAATAATTGAATAATTATTTGTCAAACCAAACAAGTAATACTTTTAACAACTATGTGACTGCGTTTAATTGAAAATTATTCCCTCTTCCTCTAATATGTCAATGAATCATCCTTTTATCATCTTTTTTTATAGAAATTCGTATATAGATGAATATAGTTCCTTCATGTTTAACCCCCAACAATGCCCGACATGTCTCAGTTTTATAGACTTTCTCGTGTATAAATTTTATTGGCTAGAAAGGACAAACCTAATCCTAAAAGTAGGTGTTCATACAAATACAAATGATATTATTATAACTTGGAATTATATCATCAATCTTACCAATAAATTTTAAGAAAGCGCTTTCATTTCCGACACGTGACAAATCTAAAAATTGCTAGATGTTATTTCGCAAAGAAACTAAGTCGGGTATACCTAATAAAGCTAGAAAATTTTATAAATACAGAAAAAGGAACCTATCTGTAAAAAAATATTTTCGGTTAACACACAAAAACTATGTGCCAAAAAATAACTAAATGAAAAAGAGAAAAACATTTATTTTCATCTTCTCATTTTAAATTAAAAAAAAGTTAAAGAATATTGACAAGGACGGTTTAAAACCTCATCAGCCCTAAGCGGGAAATTTTGATGGCGCCCCTACCATGTGTTGAGATTTTTTTCAAGATCATGGTAATAAAACACTCGCAAACATTTATACATATATTTCTTATATATTTCTCATAAGTCTATTGATGTCAAAAACCTCAAATTGATTTTAATTCCAACTCCAACCCTCAATATGCGATACAGAGAGAGCCGTGACCCTTTCTTGGCTAATACTGAGTCTCCAAGAACCGCAAAAACTTTGGGAAAACGGATTTTTTCTCCTGTACAAATTCAGTTTTTTTCTTGTATTGTAACTTTTTCCTAAAAAACTTTTTTAAAAAGGATGTGTCGCACCATGCGCCGGGCCCTATTTGAAGTTCGGATTATAAGCAAACGTTTACACCGCTTAATTGATAAAACGACACTGTATATTGGTATACGTAAAAGATACATCAAAATTATGCGTCGACTGTCGACTTAGTAATGCCGTAAATAAATATATTAATAAATTCAATAAAAATCTCACGTTACTTCAATAAATATTTCACCGACGCTTTTTTAACTTTTTTTTGTCAAAAAAATTACCAAACACAATAACAAGGTACCATATGTAGGTAGCAGGTAGACGCTGGTGGTTTTTCACCTCGAAAATTCTCTTGGGTTTCACCATCCATCAGATGCTAACACACATAGCTTGCTCACCGTCTTTTATAGATTTCCTTCTTAGTTGCAATCGAATCTACCCGAAGAACTTTTCCAGGGAATACATCACTAGTCACTTTTCTTTTGATAAATTTTAACACCCTATAATAACAACAGAGCTTTTAACATGTTCAAAAGAATTTTATTTTAAAAATGTCAAGTTATTCAAATCATATGTTATATTATATATACTCTGGTTCTTGGGGGATCACCGATAGGTTCACTTTAAAGTAGATGCTGGTTCACACGTACTACATCTAGGTATATATTACCTGCCCTTTTTTTTCAAATGTTTAAACCAAATCTTCATATTCAACCTCAAGATATTCGAATATATTGATATTCGACATTGCAAACATGTTGAACTTCAGCTGGTTTGAATAAAAAGGAATATGTATAACATATATTAGACCAAAATTGGTTATATTCCGAACTTGCATTGCTAATTTATACTTGCTGATAAATCTTTAACTGCCTACGATTTCTTCTATGTACTTTTCCATTGCGATCTTTTATATATAACGATTGCAACTTTCCAATAACTCGTCTCATTTTGCTTAAACAAAACATCTTTTTTGATCTTTTGGCCTCTAAGTAACTTCTTTCTAGTATCTTGCAAGTCAACATCTTTGTATGTCCGTGTGAACCGGTAGTGGAGCTTTGATACTTCTATTAAGCAATAAACTGGCTGGATAAAGCAAACTATCGGCTATTGACGTATTGTTATAGTAAAGAATAGGAAAAATAAATCTTTATAATCTGAAGACACTTTACAAAATAAATTTTGAACTATTTGAATATGACGTTTAATCATTCTTTTAGACTGAGGATAATAAGGACTTGATTTTATTGAATATAATTTAGCAAAATTCGTTTCAGATTCATTAGAATCGATATAATGCTGTAATAATCTACTATTTTAAGAAAATACCATGCATACGCCATGTGGAGTTAAATTATATTTAGGACTAATTTTATAAAACTATATTCATTCATAAATAAGTCTTTCAAATCCATAACGGATAAAGCTCATCAAGGTATTCAGTCTTGCAAAAATACATCAAAAGAAGTCGTTTATATATAGATATAAAAAATTTAGAATCATCTTGTGCTAGATATCATGGGGGCTGTTTTGTGCTATATGTCAGCCTAGCGTCAGTCATGTAACGGAGGTGTTACATGGAGATGGCATTGCCATAACATCTTTGATTTCTGCAGGTACACCAATATGTACACGTTGAGGTAGATGCTGGTTCAAACGTACCCTATGGCCTCAAGATTGTTAAGATTTACTGAAACATGAGTTAGCGGTCTTGATTTAACTATGTATTCCGCTCGAGCAGTAAAAGTACTTCTTCCTTTGGATTTGCAGCTTTTTTACCATACTCCGGTCGGTTAAATCTCCAAAATACTCCTTTGGCAGAAACTTCCTCTTGAAGCTAAGAACGTTCTACGTTATTTTTCCATTCTTCTAACTCCCTTTCCGCCACTACAAAGTTCGTACCATTGTCTGTTATAATTTCTAGCGGCTGTCCTCTTCGGGACATAAATCTTCGTATGGCTAGGATGGAAGAATTTAACCGCTGTCTTTATGTATCTTACCCACACAATAAAGCAAGTAAAGAGGCTCCATATCTCTTGCCTACTCTTTTAACCTACTGAAACAGACATAGGGCCAAAGAAATAGATACCTATATAGGAAAATATATACAAAAGGTATCAATCTCTGCACAGTTGACAAGGCCTAAAACAATTCTTAACTGCTGATCGTACATGCAGAATCCAATATTTAGTACTAATATAATGTATAACGGTTTCCACTCCTATATAACCATTTTTTTATGATAATAAGCAATAAGCAGTTCCGCTATTCTTTGGTTTGGATCTGGTATAATGGGATAACGTACATCAAACTCTATTTAGTAAACTGATCTATGGAAATCTTCCTTTTATCCTAAGATTCTATCGCCATCCATGAATATTTCATATAAATACGACTGCTTTTTGATAAATGTTTGTTCTTCTGAGCAAAATAACTATTTCTTCTTGAAATGATTCACATTGACAATTTAAAACTGTCAATATATGAGCTGCTTCCTAAGTATTTAAGTCCAAAGTTGTATGTTCTATAATGATGATTCAGTTTTTTCAGAAAATGCAAAACTCACGCGGTTGTTCGAAGGAAACGAAACCTATTTGAAAATCTACTTATATCTGGAACAACGGTTGGTTTGGATAGTTTGCTGTACTCTGTCTGTAAGAAGCAAATTTCTTCTCTTTCACCCTCAACTTTTGGTCAAAACTCTTTATTTTTGTTTAAAAAAATGAGTCCTGTAAACTATTCAGAATCCAGTTACAAATAATGGAGGATCATCTTAATCTTTTGATAGATATTTTTTTCAAATTTTATGCACTGGAATATATTTGCATCGAATGGAAAAAAACAATAGATACATTATGCCTCTTAAAGTGGAGAAGCTGGTGGTTTCAAGACCACAAAAAGAAACATCAAAAATCAACCAGTACTAATCGGAATAAACATTTCATATTGTCAAACAAATTTATTTTATATCCAGTGGCGTAGTCAGGGAAGGTACAAACGAGCAATTGTGTCTCCAAGACATTTAACTGTATACTCGTAGATTCCTACTGTAATAAACACATAATAAACAAATATTTAAATTTTATTTCATTGATAATAATAAAGTGTGGGGAGGCACATAATGCAACACTAACGTTTTTTAGTGTTAAACACATGGATTAAACAGTTCAACATGGATTAAATACAAATTTTGAAATCAATAAATCCGAAACTTGTAAACTTTTATTACAGTCAATAGCAAATATAAAAGCATACTTCGCACGTATCTAATAAAAACATGGTAATGTTAAAGCTAAGTGAAATCAGTTGTTTGCGAAATTGAAAACATTTTACCTAATATGCAATTTTAAATACCGTATAACAAAGAGATATAACAGTGAAATATATTGTACACGGAAACACTAGGATAACCACGTAAAAATGAGAGTAATTGAGATTCGTGAACAGTTATGTTAATTTAATATGATAGAGATCTCTTGTTGCAGTACTGTGGCAGTTAACGTTTTATTATCTTTTATAATTTACCATTGTAGAATGTACGTATTTAGGTTGAGAATGATATTCTAAAAAATATTATGATTTCTTTATTCCTCCACTCCTAATAACAAAAACTGGAAAACCAGTATTTGTTGAAATTAGTGCAAGAATAATAAAAAAAATAAATAGATAAAATGATAAAATTATCGGTTAAGTAGGACACCCACTGATCGGCTTGAACCAGAAGAATCAGATGATTTTGTTATATAAAAGTCCCTCTGTGAAGTAAGCTCCTTGTTGCTGGCTACAAAGTAGTTGGCAACAAGAAGCTACAGTCAACCTGATGAGTAGGGTCGATGAAACTCTTACAAGCTAACATTAATAATGCATACACTGAAAAAAAAACTGGAAAATAATGTAATTTTCTAAATTCTTAATAGATAATACAGAGGTTTAATTAAACTATTTTGTATTTATTATTTTATTTATAAGTAGGTTTTGCGGCTTTATTTGAGACTCATAATTTGCTTGTCGTTTTTTTATGGTTATTAAAGTACAAAACCTGCTGAAAAACTGTTTTGCAGACGATTTTAGTTTGAACCTGAAAAATTAAATAGACAGAAGCAGCACAGGACAAAATTTTATTTAAAAAGTTATTTTTTATAGTTGATTTAAGTTGAAACTTTTTTTAAGATGAAACTCTATGCCTATATATAAGCAAACATAGGGTATTTTTACAACAAGAGTGACAAGCGACTGTGGTGGCACAAGATTTATTTAAGGTTCCTAATTTTGCTTGTGACTTATGGTTAAAAAGGTACGGTAGGAAGGTATATAAATTAATTTGTTCAAGATATTTGACATCTATTATTAGATCGACAACGGCGGCACAGGTTCCTATGTTGTAAAAAAAGTAACTTCCAGAGTTATCTGTTCTATAGATGATTCAAAGTGCTTAATATTAGACAAATAGATGGTATTTTTGCTCCAGGGGGTGACAAACGATAGCGGCGGCACAAGTACAAATTTATTTATAAAAAAATGCTAAAATTGAGTTATAGTAGCATTAAATTAGGTGAAATTTTTACTGCTTAATGAATATATAAAGACATACTGTATTTTTATAGCGCAAGTGACAAGCAACAGCGGCTACACGAGGCCGAATTTTCGTCGAAAAAATCGATAAACCTGAGTTAGCTTTCTTATAGCAGTTTCTAAATCAGTGGAATTTTGATCAATTATTGCTTACGATGAGAAAAATAGATAGTCTTTTTGCATCAGGGATGACAAACAACCATATAGGTAATGGTGGAATGACATCGAATTTTCTTTATAAAAAAATGTTGAAATTAAGTTAACGTCGTTATAATAGCTTTATTAATAAATATATAAAGACAAATATATAGTTTTTCCAGCAGGGGTGACAAACGTCAGTGGCGTCACGACATCGAATTTTCTTTAAAAAAAAAATATTAAAATTGTGTTAACTTCGTTATAGTAGCTTTAAATCGGCTGACATTTTAACCGCTTAATGAATATACATAGACAAATATACAGTTTTTTTGTAGTGGTGACAAACGGCAGCGGCGGTACGAGAACGTATTTTCTTCAAAAAAATTGCTAAAATTGAATTTACTTTCTTATAGTGGTTTCCAAATGACTGCAATTTTGACCAACTATTGCCTATAATTTGACAAATAGATTGTTTTTATCCAGGAGGGATCAGAAACGACAGTGGCGTCACGACATCGAATTTTCTTTTAAAAACATGTTAAAATTCAGTTAACTTTCTTACAGTAGCTTGAAATTATCTGAAATTTTAACCACTTAATGGATATATATAGACAAATATACAATTTTTTGTAGTGGGAGTGACATACGTCAGCGGCGGCACGAGACTAAATTTTCTTAAAAAAAAAATTGCTAAAATTGAGTATACTTTCTTAAAGTAGTTTCTAAATGACTGCAATTTCTTTTTTGAAAGAAAATTCGATGTCGTGACCCCACTGTCGTATGTCACCCCTGCTGGCAATAGTTGGTCAAAATTGCAGTCATTTAGAAACTACTTTATAAAAGCAAACTCAATTTTAGCAATTTTTTTGAAGAAAATTCAGTCTCGTGCCGCAGTACGTATGTTACCCCCCACTACAAAAAAAACTGTATATTTGTCTATGTATATCCATTAAATGGTTAACATTTCAGACTATTTCAAGCTACTATAAGGAAGTTAACTGAATTTTAATATTTTTCTAAAAGTAAATTCGATGTCGTGACGCCAAAGTAAAATCAATTTCAGCATTTTTTTTTTGAAGAAAACTAATTCTCGTTCCGCCGCTGACGTATGTCATCCACACTACAAAAAAAACTGTATATTTGTCTATGTATATCCACTAATTGGTTAAAATTTCTGCTAGAAAAATGCCATCTCTTTGTCTAATCGTAGGCAATTGTTGGTCAAAATTGCGGGCATTTAAAAACTACTTTAAGAAAGTAAACTCAATTTTAGCGATTTTATTGAAGAAAATTCAGTCTCGTGCCGCCGCTATGTATGTCACCCCCACTACAAAAAAACTGTAAATTTGTCTATGTATATTCATTAAGTGGTTAAAATTTCAGATAATTTCAAGCTACTATAAGGAAGTTAACTGAATTTTAAATTTTTTGTTAAAAGACTTCGTGACGCCACTGTCATATGTCACCCCTGCTGGGAAAATACCATCTATTTGTCTAATTGTAGGCAATAGTTGGTCAAAATTGCAGTCATTTAGAAACTACTTTAGGAAAGTAAACTCAATTTTAGCAATTTTATTGAAGAAACTGAGTTTCGTGCCGCCGCTGATGTATGTCACCCCCACTACAAAAAAACTGTATATTTGTCTATGTATATCCAAGTGGTTAAAATTTCTGCTGGAAAAATACCATTTATTTGTCTAATTGTAGGCAATTGTTGGTCAAAATTGCAGTCATTTAAAAACTACTTTAAGAAAGTAAACTCAATTTTAGCAATTTTATTGAAGAAAATTCAGCCTCGTACCGCCGCTGATGTATGTCCACTACAAAAAAACTGTAAATTTGTCTATGTATTGCATTAAGTGGTTAAAATTTCAGATAATTTCAAGCTACTATAAGGAAGTTAAGTGAATTTTAACATTTTTTTAAAAGAAAATTCGATGTCGTGACGCCACTGTCATGTGTCACCCCTGCGGAAAAAAAACCATCGAACCATTTGTCTAATTGTAGGCAATAGTTGGTCAAAATTGCGTTATTTTAAATATATTTTCCCGTGTATGATCTATAAAGTATGTCATTAACTTAGTTTGACTGGTCCGCTGTAATTTTTTGTTGCCACCTACTTCTAGCTAGCAACAAGAAGCTCACTTCACGGATATTATAAAAGTGGCAAATAAAAATAGCTGGAAATTGTTTTCAAGTTTCTCGGTCTGCTAGAGGGAGTAACGCGATGGCAATTAGAAAAACGGATTTTCTCAGAAATTCACAAAGTGTTTATATATCATAATTAACTCTGTAATAAGTTTTAGTAAACTGCAAATATTGTTTATGTTTTTTTTTCTCTAGCTGATCAAATGTGGGTAAGCGAAAAGGCAAATAGTTGTTTAAACAAACGGACGGGCATAACTGAATTAATGATAAACATATCTTAACGACTTTGGTCTCGTTGAAAAGAGCACTTAGTGGGATTTAAAATAAAGTAGGAATTCTTTAATTTTAAATCTCGCGCCGATCGCCGGATGGCTCCTTCTGCAATTTCTCAGATTTTACGTGTTTTCTGGAAAATTTCAAATGGAATGATATGCTTATTATAGAACAATGTTATAGAGCCTGAAAAAACAAGAACATGGAGTCGTTGGGACTACCCCTTCTAGACGGTCTCGGCCTTTGAACAATTAAATCGAATGAGCTATTATCTCTTGTTCGTCGTCAAAAAAAAACAAATTTTAAAAGCTTTAACAGGTTTTATTATTACGGAATACAGATGTGAGTATATATCGTTCTTGAGATACCGTATGTTTTGATATGTTGGAATATATTAAATAAAACACAGTGACCGTCTAAAGTCCGTTCCCCCTCTACTAATTTTTGAGCCAACTCGTATATCGCAACGAAATTTGGAGGGCTTAAATAGGAGATGAAAAGCTATTTTATTATGAAAAAATGATAGCTAAAAGTTATAAAATGGCGGCTACGCGCCATCTTGAATTAATATTTTAAATACAACACCCCGCATATTATTCAATTTTCAAAATCTGTTCATTATTCTTAACATTTTTCTCTAATACACTTTATTCCTAAATGTAATTGTTTTCGAAATAATGACCTTTGAAAATTGAAAATCCGGCTTAAAATGAAGTAATGGTTTTAGTCACTTTCGATAAAAAAATTCTGCTAACTAAATTTTTTAATTAATTTGTAGTTAAATCTTTTAATGAATTCAACTAATAAGAGGCGTAAAGCCAGTATTTTAAGGATAAACAGTACCACTTACCGGAAAATCTTGAAGGTTACGAATTTGTTCTGTAAATTCACAAGGAAAACAAATTAGTTGGTAACACTTATTTAACCCCAACAATAATTATTTTATCAAGTGTTCGATGTGGCCCCCTCCTAAATCTTGACAATAAAGTGCCCTATTATGAATAGCTTCTCTCACGTTGATGAAAGTCTGTTCATCTATTTCTTCACATGCTTCTCTTATTCTGCGTTCCAACTCTTCTATTGTTTGACATTCAGTGGCGTAGATTTTTAACTTCAGATCCGGAGATCTTGGTGGCCATTCTGTTACTTACTTTCTGTACTTCCCCTGCGACCTATCCATCGCCCAGGAAAGTTTGTATCGAGAAACTCTCTAGCCATGCGATAGAAATGGGGAGGTGCTCCGTCCTGCTGAAATATGATTTCACGATTTTCAAACTCTTCCTGATTGTTTAATACAATTTGTCTTATTCGAGGTTCAATTTCAGTTTCTAAAAGATTTCTGTAAAGATCTCCTGTAAAATTGCCTCTGATGAAAATCGGTCCAACAACGTGGTTGCCCAAACATTAACTTTTTCAGGAAACTGGGTATGCCCTTCTCTAAAAATATGCGGATTAGTATCGCTCCAGTATCGTACGTTCTGTTTGTTGACTTTTCCATTAAGGAAAAACGTGCATTCATCTGAGAAACATACACGTTTTAGGAAGGATCGTTCTCCTTCAATTTTTCTTGTTAACCACTCACAAAATTCAACCCTCCGGTCTGGATCATCCTCCGTGAGAGCATGCAGGATTTTCATTTTATAGGGATGAAATTTTTCATTTTTTAGGACTCTTTGGACACTTTTCGAACTTACTTGTCAGGATTCAGCAACTGCAGACGTCGACTGAGTAGGATTAATTACCATTTCAGCAACAATTTCAATTTTTTTTTCTTCTGAAAGAGGTGGTCTTCCTGATCTTGGAGCATCTTTCATCGTACCAGTTGCTTGGAGCTTATTTAAAAGTTTGCGCAAATATGACCGCGAAATAGGTTTTTCGGGAAATCTATCGTTAAACATACGGACTGCTAGATGAAAATTTCTTCCAGCTTCTCCAAAAATCAAAACTGCTTCAAATTTATCGTGTAAACTGCGAGCCATGGTCACACTTTTCATAAAATAATTAAGATGCTCAACGGACTATTTGACAGTTAGTTATCAAGATGTTACCGCGACAACGATTTTGTTTCCAACGCACACTTGATCGTATTTTTGATTGAATTTGAAATGACCAAAATGTCAATTTTCAAACGTCATTATTTCGAAAGCAATTACATTTAGGAATAAAGTGTATTGGAGAAAAATGTTAAGAATAATGAGCAGATTTTGAAAATGGAATAATATGCGGGGTGTTGTATTTAAAATATTAATTCAAGATGGCGCGTAGCCGCCATTTTATAACTTTTAGCTATCATTTTTTCATAAAAAAATAGCTTTTCATCTCCTATTTAAGCCCTCCAAATTTTGTTGCGATATACGAGTTGGCTCAAAAATTAGTAGGGGGAACGGACTTTAGACGGTCACTGTATATAACTGAATATGAGTATTTATTAATATATTTGCTTTAATTACCTAACATTTAGTTTTCCATAGGTTTTTACGTATGCACATTCACTGTAGCTATACGCAAATGTTTATTTATGTTTAATATAAGTTACGCACATCTCATATTTTGTCATTTTAGTTTTTCGGTAGTTTTATATAAGCGCCTTCACTTTTGACGTGCGCAAATGCTTATTTATGTTTAGAGTTAGAGACATCTTATAGTTTGACATTTTTAGTTTTACGGTGGTTTTACGTATGCGCCTTCACTTTAGACGTGCGCAAATGCTTATTATTTATGTTTAATGATTAGACCCATCTTATGTTTGACTTTCTTAATTTTAGCAGAATGAGATTTTTGTGATTTTCAGAGTGTGGGTGTAGAAGTACGTGAGAAACAGTACAACAACTTGATGAATTACAGTTATCAGAGGATTTTTTTATGAGAGTATAGAGATAAAGCAGCTGCTTATATGATAAATACTGCTAATTCTAAATTAAATAACATGCTTTAGCCTCATAGATCCCTGTTAACTTCGCGCATCAGACTGCGCTAAATTTATCTTCCTTCTTTCGAACAATGTGTACCCCTCAATGGTCCCATATTTCTTAAACTAATTGCCTTATATTTCTTAAAACTGACTTCTCTCTGTGCTCAACTGTCTAGGTTCCTTACTTAACCATTTTTACCTCATTCAACCTACGTTGAACTGTTTACGTGCCATATTTCGAACAGTTTTTACCTCTCAACAATTGTCTTATAATTCTTAAGACTGACTTCTCTCTACGTTCAACGCTTACGTTCCATATTTCGATCAATTTTTTTACCTTTCAGCAGCTATGTTTCTTAAAACTAACTCTAAGCTCAACTGTTGCTTCTCAGAACTGAGCTGTTTTATATATTTCATGAATTAAATGCTCTCTACGCTTGACTGTTTGTTCCTCACTATTATTTTATTATAGTTAGGTTAGGTACAGATAGTTAGGCTACTAGCTAGATAGGTAGACAGATGGATGGATAGACCGATAGATTTAAAGAAGTTGGTTGTTTATTGATAGATGTGCTGGCGTCTTTGTTGTATAAATCTTTAGTTTTAAATAGTTGTACTCTAAAGAGCTCCCTATGTTTGATAGTTAAACATTCAGACTTCAATTGAGTTCACTCTCTGTTTAATAGTTTAGCTCATGTTTAGTGTAATATAAGTATTGTTCTCGAAAAGGATATTATAGGAGATATATTTTTAGATGTCTTTTTATATTAATTCAAAGTTCTTGTTAGGTTTATTTCAGACCTCTCTAAACTGATATACCTAGTATAATTGTAACGCTTTCAGCAGTTTTCTATATAAATTTAACGAAAAGGTAACGCGTGAGTCAAAGAAAACAGTATCGGCTAGCTTCTATTTATTTGTTTATACCTCTAAACTTCCTTCAATTTTTTCTTCACTACTTGACTATATTTATGTACCTAAAACAGTCGAGCGTAGAGAGCATTTAATCTAAGAAACATAACTGTTAAAAGGTAAAAAAATTGATAAAAGTATGGAACGTAAGAGCTGAACGTAGAGAGAAGTCACTTGTAAGAATTACTAGGAGATAAAAATTGATAGGCGAACGTAGTTTCAAGAAATATGAGACAGTTGCTGAGAGGTAAAAAATTGTTCGAAGTAAGGAAAGTAAACAGTTGAACGTAGAAAGAAGTTAAGTTAAGAAATATACAATTAACTGAGTGAGGTAAAATAGCTCAAAATAAAGAACATAGACAGTTGAGCTTAGAGAAGTTTTAAGAAATATAGGTATGTATATATGCAGCTGCCTTATCTCTATACTCCCATATAAAAATCCTCCTATAACTATAATTGTACTGTTGCTCGACGACTTCTGCACCCACACTCTGAAAATCTCAAAAAATCTGCTAAAATTAAGAATGTCAAAACATAAGTTCTATCTAACCCCTAATAAACGTAAATAATCATTTGCGCACGTCTAAAGTGAAGGCGCATACGTAAAACCTATAGAAAACTAAAATGTTAAAATATGAGTCTAACACTTGGAATAAATAGACATAAATAAATTTACATTTATTTATTCAAAGGTCAGGTTTACATTTATTTATACAAACAGTAAAAAAACTTTTAGAAATATTGATAAGAACCCGTCAATTTTCAACGTGTCCCCAGTTATTACGAAAACAATTTTGAATATTTTCTAATAGCTTATGGTTTATAGCAGTCGTAACGTAACATTTCTGTTCCAAAATGACAAAATCTCCATAAAAATATCGGTCGCAAAGCAGTTAAAGAAGTCAATTTTTTAAATGGAACATCCCCTAAATTTTATAAATTCTTGAAATGTTCGTTTCCCTGAACTGAAATATGTGTTATATAGAATGACTATGTTTGATCAGTTTTGGATATATTTGCATTTTATTGATCGTAAAATCAACGCCGCCGGCATGTATTTGGAAAATACTGTTCCGCACCTGCAGTGCAGATAGGTCACATGTCTTGGAGTACAAGAAAATTAAAATAAAAAAAATAAATAGGTGGTCTGTGTCCTTGAGAGCTATTTGAAATGGTCTACAGCGAACCAGAAAAACTAACGCCTCTATTATTCTAACAAGTCTAATGCCGAAATAACTAGACGTGAATACCGTCAATTATATCTAGAGTGAGCTACCCCTTATTAAATACAGTTAAAAATATTGTAAGGGAATTTGAGCAAAGCAAAGACTTGAATCGAATTGTTGTAAAGAATTAAGAAATCTTGATTTTACTTTAAATTTAACTATTACGTTTTTTCCTGTGAATGAATGTAATACTCTGTGCTACAAATATTTGTACTTTATAGCGGTCAAAGGTTAGTCGGGTTCTACTCCATTATAAATACCACCCTTACAGATTAAGGGCAGTACAGAAACTAAAATATATTCAAAAATATCAATAGCAATACAGGTCATATCTATAACTTACCATACAAAGGGTTTTTTTACGATAAACCATTTTCTAGAAAAAAAAAACAAATGGGTGACAAAGTTTTTGGGGTTACATTGGCAACTAAACAGGAAAGTGAACAAAAATAATGGCACAAAATTCACAAAAAAACACTTTAAACAAAGTAAAAAGTAATATTCTTAATATTTGTCAAAACAACGAAATAAAAATACACCTTTCCACCTACGCCTTGCCAAAATGACATGAATATTAATAATCATATTCACATTCCCTACAAGTATAAAAATTTGTTTTTGAATCCTCCGTTACAAACACCGCAGGTCCACTTAGAACAACCAATGCATAGAATCCTATCTGGTCTAATGTAAGTAGACCAATCAGCAGCACAAATTCTACATTCGTCTTCATTTGTCGATTTTTTTTTAATTTTTGTTCCTTTGCCTTTGTCTTTTCCCTTAACCGTATTTTGTTTGTCACTTTTTTCATCTTCTTTGCCGGGTACAATTTTTTGCCGTGTTTTCTTTTAGGGTTAGAGCTTGTTTGTCCACGTGTCTCCTGAAAAAAACTCTAATACATTATCATTCAGGATAGAACTCGTAGATGCTTCACATGGAGTTTCTGTCAGTTTAGATAAAAGTTGCTGCATTTCATTCGGAAAAATTCCGGTGGCACGAAATCCGGAATTCAAATTTTTTCTACTGTTTCCTGGACCGATCTCCACAAGTGATCTAGAAGATTCGGAAAATATTCCCTGGGAATAGTGCCTTTTACCAAGGCTGCATAAAGTGAGTTGAATTGGGGGAAAAGGGAGCTATGTAAATATTATTTTCTTTAGCAGCCTTTACTACGGCTGGAAAAAAATGCGAGGCTAGGTTACAGGTGCGTATACAAGGGGGAGGGGGTAATGCCCCATATAGAGAGTGGTATAAGCCTGTGTGCTATACGAAAGTGGCTACCTTTTTTTTCTAGCCGTCAGTTTTGTTTAATACATGGAAAAATTATAAACTACCCCTTCTATAACTACATGCTGTATACTCGCCTGCTAGGTTATCACCTAACACCACAGCTGTTTCGCCATTACAATTTTCTTTGATTTGGGATAGCAAGGGTTTGAAGAAATATATATCAAAGAAGTTCATATCAGACCATCCACTGCTGCTGTTATCATAAACTGTCCCTGGGGGGACAGTTTTCGTAGATGTTATTGGCTTTATAAACTACGTACCATTGGTGATAGGAGGGTCGTCCTATTTGCGCTTCCGCAGACCATTACACTTATTACCGAACGCTAATGTTTTTGAACCCTTTCCACTTTGTGCCCCTACGAACTAGCACTTTTATGGCCCCGGGGTCGTCTGTAAAATTAGTTGTATCATAGTTGAACACTTGTCTAGCACTCACAGATTCGAGAACATGTTTAATGTTATTGAAAAACTCTTGACTTATTGAACAATCGGATACTAATGTTATTTCTGGTAAAAAAATGTTCAATGAAGTTCTGTTCTGGCCTATTTTTGGGTCTTTTAGGAAAGTTTCTGCCTTGTTTTGTTACATATCTTTGTACAATGTCTCTGGTGTCACTAACACTATCTTTGAAACCCCAATTTGCTACCTGGTTGGTGGTCTCCGTTATTAGGGTCTCCTCTCCTCCGGTAAGGACGGTGGGGGTGACCTTCACGACCCTCATGCCTCTCAAATAGCCTATTTTGAAAAGTTCCTGTAGGTATTTTCCAGCGTTTGTACCTATGACATCCCCCAATCTAATAGCTTGCACTGCAACAGCTAAATCTTGTTTCGTATAGTTTTTATAGGGCCTTGATCCAGCCAACCTGGTGTATTTTGCGCGGCGGAATGTACTAACCCGTCTGAACGGTGACTAAATAATAGTAATAATACTGAATAGTAAAACTATCCCAAAACAGAGTAGGCTTGCGCGCGCTGCCAAAGATACCCCGTGTGTAAAAGTAGCCCCATTTTACGGTAATATATAATATTTACAATACTTTTGCGGGCGCTGATGTTTATGTATGATACATCTTGATTATAGCGGGAATGTATAATAGTTAGAATAAGCATTTCTGGGCAACTAGTAAGCCATACAAGAGATAGGAGATAAAAATCCAGGGAAGACGGGCTATTCATGTATGGCGCCGAATGTTGAGAATGTATTTAATTTTTTTTAAAGGAATTACTAATAAAGCAGTATAGCCATATGGCCAGATTTTTTTAAAATAACAAATACGATATATGGTTTGTCAGACGTGGAAATAGGCCATATGATGCCTGCAAACAATCCCTATTTAAACCCACTGGATTTTTTGTGGGTATAAGATAAAGAAAATCTTAGTTAAATATGTATTTAATGTTTTTATTGTATAAAGTAAATGTTTTATAACGCCACAAAATGTTGCTAAACTTAATATACTGTAATATAGAGAATTTTGGTAGGAATTCAATTATGCAATAATATGCAGTGTTCAATAAAAAATTGACTTTGACATTTTTAACTATTTTGCGATAGTCATTTGTTTTCTTTTGTAACAGACTCTGGACTTTCAGTAGGAAACCTAAAACTTTTATATTTACACTTTTTCTCTATCTCTGTTAAGAAACTGTCAAAATATGACACACCCTGTACCTATTTACTGTATATCGCGCAAAAATAATTATTTATTAAATATTTGCAAAGCACTTTCGGACTCTGCATCAGCGCCATTTGTCAAATGCACTAAATAAACATGTTAACAGTACATCAATCAATGGATGGATAATTAGGTAAAACTTTTAAAAAGTCTTCCGCACATCTGCATTTTCTGATAGATATGTTTTCATTTATTCCTTCGCGGTCATTAACATTAACATCCTTTATTTATTTTACAGGTCCTATTCTGCACACTTAACACGTTTAAGCCTGACATGAAAAAACTTCTTGGAGGTCAAATAGGTCTTGAAGACTTTATATTTGCACATCGAAAAGGTAAGGTATACAGGGTGGCCTATTTAAAGTGTTACGCAATGTTTTAGAAACATCTTTGAATATTTTCCATTGTATTGTATGTCATATCCGTAATTTCAGTAGTTTTTAAGAAATGATGTCCCGTAAAATAATGAGAGACAGTTTAAAAGTCAACATATTTGATAACAGCTTTGAGTGTATCCTGCGCAATATTTTAATTAATATAGTTAAGTCTCCTGTAATTCCTGAACAGCACGGTTTTCCCCCTAACGTTCTATAGATTCTAATCTCATAACATATTCAGAATACATTAATAATAATAATAATAATACTTTATTTCAAATTACAGATATACGTGCATATACTCAAATGACCAAACCAAAACGGATTAAAATTAAAAATTCTAAAAATCACTCACACTATATGATTCCATGTCAATTAGCAGTTCGTTTAGTTTTCTTTTGAGTGCTTTTATATTCCTAATATTTTTAACTGATTGGAAGTTTATATAACAATTTTACATACATATAATATGGCCCCTTTTCAATCAGCGCTAATCAATATGATGATTACCAAGCGAAACGCTATCCTCTTATTTGAATATTACCTTTCTAATATATTTTTTAGTAGCGTATTTAGGATTTTATTCCGGGGTGGAGGGGTGTGAGCTCATAATTTTTGGTGCTGACTTAAAATAAACAAAAAATCAACACTTTCATATAGCACAAGCTTATGCATTTCCTAAATCTGTAATATAATAAAAGATCTCGGTGTTACTTATACCTTTCCTTAATATATCAAAAGCACCCGGGTGGGGTCCAGACTCCCTGGACCCCCCCTCTAAATACGCCTGATATTTTTTCTAACTTAAATAGTTTTACAGTTTTACTAATATAATTTGCGGTATTTATGCTTAATTCTGCCTTGTTTTTTCGAATGGTTGACATTCGGCGGCACGAGGCTGCTGCTTTTGATATCGGTTCATTCGCACATAAGTGGATTTGGGAAATAACATCAGGAACTCAAAAACTGATAAGTAACAAACCGGATATACTTTGAACAGAAAAACCTGGAACCAACCAAATTTGTATCGTACGCATAATAATTAGTGGTTAAGAAATTATTTTCAATTAAACTTGAATAATTAAGATATATTATAAAAAGAGTTAGACCTAAAATACTGCCTTATGCTATTCCAAGTTTACTTCCTTAAATGTCAGATTTAATATTATTTACTACTACTCTTGTGATTTGATAGGTAGACCGTAGCTACACCAAAGCATTACCGCGAATACCATATTTGCTCAATTTATGGTAAAAGAAGATCATAGTTAATACAGTCATGGGCTTTACTTCAATCTAAAAATAGCCCTAAAGCTGTTCTGATGGACCTCAAATATCCAAGTTGCCTATTTGAAAATAATTCACATTTTCCGATAAATTTCACCAGTCTAGAACACATAGGCATTTCAAATATTTTAGAAAAATAAGGAAGAAGTCTTATTGACCTGTAATTATTAAAATCCTCTATAGAACCTTTTTTTTATATAGGGATTTAATTTTTTCTATTTTAAGTACTTCCGGAAAAATTCCGGATTTTACATATATCTTAAAATATCCAAAATTTTATGCATATAGATAACTTTGTAATTCTTGTCAGAATTTCGTCTTTACTGCCACTACACTTTATTTTGTTTTTGGCTTGTCAAAACTAGGTAGACTCCGTGTGCACCGATTTTTGTTGAAGCTTTTGACAAAATTGACCATAACCATTTTGTACGAAAAAATATATGCAGGCGCATTTGCATCCAAAGATAGTCGAAAATTGACAACTCTACTTCTAATTTTATCATTCTAAATTGGATTTTTTCAAAAAATACGAATATTGCGACCAACTATACATATTACACATTACAAAATCACATTGGAGCTAATAAGTATACCTTACCGTTTTGACATAATATTGCAGCGATGACATGTTTGCAAATAATCCGTAATACTGCGTGCAGTACTGCAGTAGCTCCTTAACAAGCTTATATAGCAAAAATCAGGAGTTCTTGATAAAATCTAACGTAATATTTCATTTCAAACTCAAAATCGCCATCTCATAGATAAATAGTGTCAATGAAGAAAGGAAATTTATTTAATCACTTCAAATAAATTCGGGAAAAAAATAAATTTAATTTTAAAAATTTCACTTTTTTTTCCGAATAATTCAAGAACTGTCAAACCTTCCTAGATTTTAAAAAGGATACCAAATATTCGTAAGGCATCTTGGAAAACAACAGATTTATCATCTGTTCTTCCGCATTTAAAAATATATTAACGATTTCAAGCTAAACTATTCTGTTGCAGGACGTCCAAAAGAAGTTGAGTTAATAAAAAGTGAAGATTCTTTAGGATTAACCATAACCGATAATGGAGCGGGCTATGCGTTTATAAAAAGGATTAAAGAGGGTTCAATAATATCGAACATTCCACATATCAAAGTAAGTAAAATCAAAATATATGTGAAGACTCTTTGATTAGATTGACAATTAATTAGGGTAACTTCTTTAACTCTTCTGGCATCTTGCCCCGATTCCTAAATTCAGTTTATATTACTATTAATAAAAATATATGTGCTTATTTAACCCAACCAATAATAATACCTCAGACTAAAGAGTGTTATTAAAATATCTATGAATAATACAAACACTTCTAACCTCATATAACCACAGTTTATAAAATTTTTGAGAGCTCTTCTGAGAAACACCTTAATCTATTTAACGCCAGTTTTGACAAATCATAATCCACATTGTCAAAAATTTCGATCTTTTGATCATATAGATATTTAATATCAGTACTACAAACCAAATAGTAAACACTTCCAGACGTTCGAGCGAAAGAAATGGCGATACAAACTCTAGAAAATGCAATATAAAGACGTTAGAACCTGACAACGTAGTATCGAAATAACGTTTATTTGTTTGCCCCTCATAGAAATGTGTCAAAGTGACGTGACCTGAAATGGTCAATTGCCATATTCACTAAACAGGTTAAAATTTAGACCAGGTCTAACTTGATAGGTTCAAAATGACATGGTCAGCTGACATTAGAGAGTGATATTTAGTTCGCCAAAAGGACAATTAGATGCGACTCCAGATTTAAAGCTTTTTAGTGAACCTGAGGTAGTATGTTTTTATGCGGTAACAAGACATTTTAGATAAAAATAATATTATATAAAAAACTGCATGAAAACCAATAAATTATGAAGTATTGCGGGTGTAAACTACATGAAAACTAACAGCTGGATACTGCCAATTTGAGGGTTTTTTTACGTGGCCGTTCTCGTCATTTTCACCAATGACTTGACCATTTAACCGACGCACGCAAGGGATGCTCTTTGATGCACACCCTTGGGATCAAAGTCTCAAATGAACCAAAAAATAACACAAACGCGATACACACAGTGAGCCAAAAAAGCAGTGACAATAAACCTTTTAAGCAGAGCAAAAAGTAATTTTAAAAAAACTATAAATTTAGTATTAAGCATAATATTATATATGAAGTCATATTTACAAAGTTCTGAATAATTATCGTTATATAAAAGTATGTTCATCTATTTAATTTTGCAGGTAGGTGATCACATCGAAAAGCTCAATGATCAAAATATGGTGGGAAAAAGACATTTTGAAGTAGCATCGGCGCTCAAAAATATTCCACTAGGTTCCACATTTACAATAAGACTTATAGAACCAATGTCTAGCGGCTTTGGACAAATAGCACCAAAGGGCAGTACTAGAGCACCAAAGAAATCGGGATACGGCTCTGGAAAAGAAACTTTAAGATTTAAGGCTGGAGGGAAAGCAGAAATTCAAGAACAGGTAAAAACATGCAAATGATAGACATTAATAATTGCAGTCAGACTAAGTATGCTTCATATCTCCTACATTTACTTATGAAGATCCTGAAAATATACAGCGCGTGTTCAATTTTAGTTAACAAATGGATTTAAAAGAATAAATAATTTGCTGTACAGGGTGCCAAATACATACAACAATAGAAGTTTGCAAAACAAAATCTTTTGTGTATTAACATTTTTGAGAAAGCTAGATTAAAGAACATGCAAGATAAAGTTATTTCGAAAGAGATGTAGTTTTTGGTTAACGGTGGATATGCAAAAAATATGTTGAAATTTTTAACTTATTGGCTAATAAAGTACAAATCTCAGATTTTCCGGATTTGCCTACTTGCGTAGACGTATTTTCATGCACCTTGTATATTATTATGGGTGATTTTTTAATTTCTTCCTGCCAGCAAGATTTTTTGTAAAGAATTACTTTTTTTGCTAAAATCGATAACAAAGTGTTTCATTTGTTAACTAAAGGTGACAAGATCCTTAATAAAGGCTAAATAGAACTAAATAACTATCTATGACAAAATTACATTTCTCACAAAAATGAATGCAGTCAGCGGTGATGTTGCAAATATTATTGTTGAAAAAAAATTGCAATCCAGCTTTTTGGTTTTGTACTATAAATGACATTTGAGAAAATATAAGTTAAAAAAGTTTCCAATAAAACAATCGATAAATACAAATACATCGTGTTGAATCATAAACCATTCCTTATTTATAATCACTAAAAAGTAGGTAACCTTTAAAGTTTTTTTTGACTCATGCTGATATTCCTTTTATTATAAATGAAGATTTTTCATAGTCCATCAAAAAATTGTTTTTGATTTAATATTTCCATCTTGCACATTATGTTCATTGATACTTAAAAGCTTAAAAGATTTATACTAAATCATTTGGCGTCTTAGAAAATATAATTTCCTCGTTTCTAATTGCATATAATTTTCTCGTTTCTAACTACCTGGTTTATTTGTTTTACTGGGGCATTAATTATTGCAAAATGAAGGTTTTTACTTCCCTCGTAAAAGAGAAGTATTGTAATCATGAAAAAATCAACCTCCGAGATTTTTTCATGTAGGTACTTGATTGACAAGATCGTTACTTGATAAAAATCAATTATAACAATGTAAATAAAATACTTTAAAATGTTTTAGATTTCCGCAAAAACATTGCCTTTAACCCGCCGGAACTTTTACTTCGACGACACTGACCATTTTTACAACAAAGTCAAATTTAGCTTAAAAGTTATTTAGCAAAAACGTCTATTCATGCTTAGCTAATTTGAAGGTCATAATGCATTATCATTATAATTTACACATTTTTCCCACATGAGTAACATTATTTACATAAGCATAATGTAATAAAAATGTGTACAAAAAAAATAATATTGAAATAAAAATTAATATATTTTTCATTCTAGGATGATGCTATGGATATTGGTATCGAAAAAATCAATGGAGTACTGGAGTCATTTATGGGCATTAATGACTCAGAATTGGCGACCCAAATATGGGAAATGAGTGAAGGTAAACATAACTCGATGGAATTCGCTGAAGCAATCGACGACTCAGATTTAGCTGCTTTCGAGTTTACTGACGAACTGATTATTGAAATCTGGGGCTGTGTAACAGATGCTCGGCAGGGTAGATATAAGTGACATGTCTATCTCTTATTTATAAGTGCCTATATTTTAAAAATAATGCAACCTTGAGAATGGCGATGGTCTGTAATTTCTGATTGTAAATTCATTCAAAAATTATTTATTTTTTAAATTTATTATTTAAAAGTATTATAAAATGACAATTCTCTAAAAAATAGTGATACATAATGATTATCATTCAAATTTATATATATTTTTTCTCTTAAGAAAACACATTTCTGTAATTTGTCAAACATATGTATATCATTCTAGGTTTAAAGCAGGCAAGCATGTCACTCCACCTCCAAAAAAAAAACTATGCAATACCTACTTGTTATGCATGTACCCTTGAAAAAGTTTAGAACGTATGTTTTTTTCTTTTATATGATAATCAAAACGTTTATAAAAATATGTTTTTTAAGTAATTAAAAATATATTAAATAAATGAAAGCATTTTGGACAGTTGTTAAATGTATACTGTGGTACAAATACAATCAGCAAAGTTGGTACCAACTATACTGAGTTTCATATCTAGACCAATTGACGTATAAGTTTGGAGTACTGAAAAAAAGGTTAATATTACTGAAATAAGCAAAATGATTTATATTTTATAAGAAAATTAAAATTTTAAATAAAATATTTTTTTATTTCCTTTATGCAGACTGCTTAAGACGTGAAACAGAAGAGTTAGAAGCAATGGTCTAGCTGCAATAATTCCTAGCGTTTGTTGGAACGGTGGTCTTAGTCTCAGTCGACCTCCCGGACGCCTCGTATGTTAAGATATAGGAACGTAAACAGACTTTGTATACTTTCAGAAAGAAGCCTGCATAGCGCATTGGTTAATGGTTTGGGTCTCAGTTTAAAGGTTTGCGTTTCGATATTCATACAGATGCACATTTTTTGTATTTCTTTTTTTCGTGTTAATTACGTTAATGTTTTCATTTTAAGTTTCGTATGTTTTATATCTTAAAAGTAGTAGAAAATTAGATTTTATACATGATACTAATTGTATAGTATAGATAGATAGATGGGGACAGGTTACTAACAGGCTCAGCGCCAGAATCCGACAGCTGTAATACAAAAATGCGTTATAAGAAAGTGAAATGACATTTATTTTTTGTGTTAATTGTACAAAATAAATCACGGGATTATAAAAAATACAAAACTCCACGATTTGCGGATCCACGCGAGGTGTCCAAACCACGGAACACCTGTAAAAGCAGACATATTACACAACCTCCTCGATTGTTGCACTTTGTTACCATAATATAAGAGGATGTGTAAATATAGGCAGATCAAAACCAAAAGTTCTGATGATCTTTTTCTACCAATACGTCATTATTTTGGTATAAGCTGCCCTTGTCGATAACAATATTAATTATATAACAAAAAAGCATTACTTAATATTTAAAGAATTTTCATTGTAAATTTATTTTTAGTATACATTTTTATTTTGGCTATAGATTATATATGTACAAAATTACATAGCCCTAGCTGTCGCGAAAGGTTAAATACTCTATTTCAAATGTATTACTCTAAGAAAAAGAGCCCTCCCCATTATGAGAAGCTAAAGGTTTATTAGATTTATTTTTATTATTGCTATTCTGACAAGTTTTTTCATCCTTGGATGACCTCTCGAAATTTGCTGGTTGTTGACCTTTTTTACACAAAAAGCCTAATCTTTCCGTCAATCTTATTCAAATATGTAGTAAAAAAAAGAAATACCTATATACAACTTACCTACTGCAGGAAATAGGGATAAAAATAGCACACGTGTATGTTTTGTGACATGAATAGTAGCAGTACCACCGTGGTAATGCGAAATTGGTTCAGCATGTCTCTCGACTTTCTTCCCGTACTCAGGCGACAAGAAAGTATGTATGCAACACGATAAAATGGAGAGAAGATAAATTAATTCGCGTCCAATAAACATTTACACCCGTATTCACTAAAGAGGTTTAAATTTAGACCAGGTCTAAATTGACAACAATTGAACAAATGGTTTTTCTAAATGTAACAATTACAAAATGACAGTGATATAAGCGAAACACAACTGGTGAATTAAGGGTTTTAAATACCATGGCAACTAGATCTGGTCTAACTCTTAAACCTTTTTAGTAAATACGGGGGTTAGTGACCTAAAACTACTAACATACTACTGGGTTAACTGACCTTACGAAATTTCGGCCAATGGTGTTGTTATTTTTAAACAGGGGAACTGAACGAGGATTCACAATGTGCTTCCCCAGGAGACTACTCAGATTAAGAGCCTACTTCTTTTTAAGAAGGAAAGGAAATAAGCAATTATTACAAGACCCGGGTTCCATGTTGGTCTCCACCAAGTCAACTAGTCTGAAGCATGGATGGGCGATATTAGATTTTACTTATCGATATGTCGATAGTTAACGACCTATCGATGTACATTGCTACCTATCGATATATTTGCGACAATATTATTGAAGAAAAAAAAGATCCTACCTTCCATGTGGCGCTTGTAAATTTGATAAATATGTAATTTGTTTATACGTGATTATCGATGTTCTCGGCTATATATCGGTATCATCAGTTACCTTCGATATCATCAGATACCTATCGACATTATTGGTCACATACGGGCACTTATCGATATATCGATAAAATACTCATCCCTAGCCTGGAGTTGATTAACTCCTGACGACCTATTAGTCGACTCATAAGATATTTTTTTAACTCAATTTATGGATCCAAATAGTTTATTAAATATATTTTAACCTAAGGAATATATAAAACTAACACGATAATCTTAACTTCATATATTAAAAAAATTATAAAAAATTTAAAAACTCATTGTAAATCCATAAAATTCTCAACCAAAAGATAAACAAATATTAAAGTTTTTCCTTTTTTGAAGATTTTTTTCCCAGTTTCGCATCTGCTAGTTTATGAATTGCGGCGACCTACAAAAAAATTATTACCAAATAATCATATTATAGTTGATGGAATTGGTGACAAATGTCATCGAAATATATCTCTTCCGGCTACCAGTATGAGGTTTTGCACAGAGCTTATATACAAACTAAGCATCAAAAATCCACCAGAAGACACTCGATCAGACACCCTATCCAAGATGATCTCATCAAACTAGTCTCCGGTCCTGTCCCACAGGTTGGGTGACATATTAATATTACCATTACCGATCAAATACTGTGATCGTTTGAAAGGTTTAAAAATAGTTAAATAAAAGTTGTTTTAACATTTTTTTCTTAAACAAAGAATTTAGGATTTGTCGGAGCAGTAACTCCGCTTTTAGTAGCGACTATATTATTTGATATCTTGTTTTGTTCATTTCGGAATATATATTATTTTGTTTTATTTGCTTTAGATAAGAAAATAAAAACACGGAATTATGAGTAGCAAGAAACCAGTACACGTTTACGAGCAAGGTCTTATAATTGAAAGCATATTTGCAAAAAAAAAAGATTCCAGTCTCAGGTAGAATCGTCATTTGTAGTAGATAAAGCTATACAAAAATTTTATAGTTTTTATTTTATTTTATTTTATAGTATAAGTTTTAAAATACAAATTTTTCAGGTTATGTTATATAGCCCCGGATGTCTTCTTCCGTTTTGAATTATAAATAAAAAAATAATCTTGACTTGAGTTATGGCGAAATTTTTCCGCCCGCTTTCTAATAATTTCAAGAATTTTTCTCTTGATACAAAAAGAGGGGACAGGAAAATCAATCAAGACTTTAAATTAACTTATCTCGAAATAGGTACTGATCTTCCCTACATAATTTAGTAAGAAAATTTTGTTCTATCTTCAATATTTTGGAAAATATTTTTTATTGTGAACCAGGCGGCATTCGTGTGAGCTCTCTGCATTCTTAAACAGCTCCTGAAGAGGTACCATTTGCAAAAGAAATAGTGAACTTTAGTATTTTGTATGTCCCCAACCCCCTGATTTCTGAACTAATTCTTTAATCACCAAAAATCCTCGTGTCAAATGGGGCATTAACATGTAATAGACTAAATATAATCTGATCACACAGAAACGATTTTAAATACGTTACAAACTGCTCTTAAAAAAAACTATTATTTAGCCACTTTGTACTTTTATAACATATTTAAAGGCAAGGCACAAAGCGTCTGTGTTGGCCACAACTACCAATATCCAAAAATGTATGTTTGCCTGAACGAACTTCAATAAGTTTCCATTTCAAAGATCTTTGAAAAAAATAGTTGCGCTACTTGTGGCACCTCTTAATGAGCTATGTGTCATTATGCCCCGCACACTTTAATGAATTTCAAATTTGGTAATATTTGTATGACAAAATTTGAAAGCAATTTTCCGGTTCTCAGGAAAACTGCCACTACTATAGCTGGTTGCCAATTTTTATATACATTAAGAAATATAAAAAATGTCAATTGTAAAATATATAAATATAACTTGCCTTTTATTTGAATGTGGCACCCTATAAACTTTAAGTTTTTGCTTGGATTTTAAATATACCAAGTTTGATTCATTCCTTAAAAATAAACGAGAAAACGGAAAAGAATTTTGATATAAGAGAAATATGATGAAAGGGGAAAGAGAATGTTTGTCATACACATTCGTCTTATGGCACAGCTTTTCTTTATTTTCTCGTTTATTTTTTAAGATAGAGGTATCAATATCATTTTGATATGTCGAAAGGTAAGAAAGTTATCCCAGATTAAAATGTGGACAAGCTAAAATAATCACGCTGTACAAAATCTTTAAATCACGCTTCTAATTCCACCATTCTTAAAATTATAATAAAATAATAAATATCTAGAGCTACTAGGATTTCAGTAGTTCAGGTAGCTGTAATAGAACACCATTTTAAATAGCCATCCTTAATAATTAAACCTTTTCTATTTATTTAATATATGAAAGTAGTATTTGTACAGAAGCAGGCCTGAATTAATTTTTTTTCTAAACTTTATAAATTATAAAAATTAGCTCTAAGGTATGCTTATAGTCATAATTATTATTAGTATTATTATTGTTTTTTTTTTGTATTTTTACTTCCTCCTATGGTAATTTAATTTAAAGCATACTCATACATATATAACAGGGGTGTGCGGTGAAATTTTAAGAAAGGGAAGCAATTTTTAGAAACTTACCTATTTGTAATGTAATTCGATTCTTCGTTTATTTTTTGCAAATTCGTCAATGACGTCATCATAAAACCGTCGATGCTCCGACATATTTTGGAGAAGTTTATTTTCAATGGACAACAGCGATGTGTGCAAAAGTCTCTCCTGCCCCGTTGAATAATTTTTTTTACGTTTAAGTGTTGAAAAATTGCGTTCTACTGATGAACTTGTGGCAGGTATTGTCAATACTAATTCACACAATTTCGACGCTTCGGTGTAGGCATCCTCCAGCTTCTTGTCCTTTAAAAATTGCATTAGTTCCTTAGCGTTATTTTTTACGCTAATGTCATCAGTTTCGTAAATCACTTTTAGTTCAGATCGCAGTAACACTCGGTCGAAGAACTGGCCATAATGAAGAAGAAGAGATTTAAACGCATCTTCTGGAAAAGTTTTTCCCTTAAATGCATCAAAATTGCAGAGATCGAGGAATTTAAAATCATTTAAACCCTTAAATCTATAGTTTATTTATTGCTGAATTTGATCGATTATTTCATAAAAGAGGCGTCTGTATGATGTTTGAACATCTCCCACCTTGTCTGTTCGAAGACGCTTGGCTTGTGGCTCTACATTTAACGTCATCGTTTTCTCCCAAAATAGGTCAGTCATCTCTTTTTTGGCTTAATATAGACTTAAAATCATCCACTTTTTTTGGGCAAAAAGCAATATCATTTATTTTAGTTTGTAATATATTATACACATTGTGCGAGAATAGAAATATTTCTCAAAATATGTTCAACAAATAATTAAAATTAAAATCTCGTTTCAAACAGTCCAAAAACCCCCTCGAAGTATTTATTGCTTCTGAGTCCCACGTTTCACTAGTTTCTATTGTATTCTCAAATAGTTCAATCAGTGATTCACGATTTTCAGATACTATTAACACAAGTCTTCCATTATAGTTCCACCTAGTAGGAGTTACTTTGGGCAATCGTTTGTGGACCATGGAGTCCAAAGCTTGTGTACGTTTTTTTTTTAATTAATGTAAGGACGTAGGCGATGTACGCATCGGACAAGTGGCCCTTCAGAAACGTACACTACAGAATGCTAAACATTCCAAATGGTACGCATTCGCAAATAACGTCAAATAAATAAATAATGAAGTCAGTAACTCTAAGAAAAAATATGTCAGATCAGCAAACAAAAATTACCAATGAGAAAGATTTTCAATTGAAATAAAATAATACATGAATAATGAAAAAACTACACAATTACATAAACAAAAACTAACATCAATATGGGCCAAAAAAAATTACAAAACCAATCCGGTTAACTGCCTTTTCAGCCGCAAAGTGCTTAGTCTGAAAATATCATATTCTGAGAAGTGACGATTGTAATTGTGAACCAGTCGGTCAACAAATGCGCTAAACCCATAATTTGTACGGTGGTACCTTTCAACAAACAGCTATGATTGTCTTGTTCTTCTAATAGACACTAAAAACGGGACTGATCCAAGCAGCACTTCACAGTCAATTCCCCCATTCACCAATTTATGCAAAAAGACCAGAAGTGCCTTCTTTCTTCTAAATTCAAGAGTTTAAAGGCCGCAAAGAAGAGCTCTAGTATTAGATAACAGACCTTGATATTGGAAATGCAATTTACATAAGAGGTATTTTGAAAACCTATTTTGCACGTTTTCAATTCTGTCGATGTGACATTGGTTTTGTTGACTTGGAAAAAAAAGCAGCCATGCCACTTAAAGTAACGAAAAATACTTTACACTCTTTAATGTGATTGATGGACTGGGATAAAACTAAATTTAATTTAAGAGCAAAACAATGGACAAACACAGCACTTGGGAAAAGTTTCTCGAACTTTAGCTTGCAGACCCCCTAATTGTCATCATAGCTTTGAGCAACTAATTTTTTCTCTCCATTAATTTCTTTAGTAACGTTATAAACTACGGTTATAATGCATCTGCTGTACAATTTCCGGACACATTCTTAAAACCTAAAAATCGCTCTTGAATACTTCCGTCTGTTTTAACGTAGCGTATTGCTATAGATAATTGGCTAAAATTAGTGATATCAGTTGTTTCGTCCAGAACAATAGCAATGAACCGCGCCTCGCCAATCTCCTGCTTAATTTTTTTTAGAATAATGGTTGCAACAGCGGAAATTAAATCATTCTGGATTCGATTCGAAGTTCCGCGAAAAATGCTAGACTGCTCTAAATGATTTTTTAAGCAATCATCATATTTAGCCATTAAACTAAGTAAATCTTCAAAATTTCCTCTATTTGAAGAAACCCTTGTTTCGTCATGACCTCTAAATCCCAATTCGTGCTGTCCGAGAAAACAAACAACATCGATAAGTCCTCTTAATATTTGCCTATTTTTATCAACTAGTTCATTGTGTTGGCGATGACTAATTTCCAACTGTTTATTAAGGGCGTGTTCAATTCTGGTTTTGCCGAAGACTTTTTCTTTTATGACGGCCTGTAAATGCGCTTTGGGCATAATGTGTCTTTTTACAGCTTTATGGAAATTGTTTAAATCGGAAAAACCAGTTTTATTTCAGAGACCTTTTTCATTTTCAAAAATTAAACATGGCCAACAAAATAATTTACTTATATTTTCACACCCTGTTAGCCATTTAAATTGTTCGTATTGTTTTTCCGGATAAAAATGTCTAATACAGTTTTTCATTTTTGTGGTTAAATTTTTCACAAGCGGTTTTGTCCTTCCTTTGGAAATTATTTGAAGCTTATAAGCGAAGTTTAATGTTGAAAATCCCTTTATTATTAAGACACATGTGTGGTGTACACATTCACACTAAATTCTCCAACATTTTCAACGTTATTATCGACAGCCGAAGTTGACGGTATTTGCATATCCACGGCCGTATTATTGTCCTCCATATCGCACCATGCATGACGCGTCGTACGTATCACACAACACACGGATAGCCGTTCAAACAATGAACCTACTCCAACCATAGCTTCCGCCACCACTTAAAGCAAGCGACTGAAATGCAAAAATTGCAAACAGCCGGTGGAAAGTTCAATAACCTCGATTCACAGGAAATCAAGCATACAGGACTTGGCTGCAAAGAAGCTAGCGGCCCGCATAGGTTCTATTCGATATTCTATTTTGGCTCGGACGGAGTCAAGGCCGCATTTATTATGGGCTTGATAGTAGTTAAAATAGGAGAGCGCCTCCTCCTCCTCCTCTCTCTCATGTCCCTCATTCCTATCTTCCTCCCCTTTTATTTTCATTCGCATCATATTTTTAATTTTTTCTCTTTGTCCTCCCACATTTGATTTTGCATTCTTAAGTCTTATAAATAGGTGCATCAAGATCATTTTAGTATGCTAAGGTACGAGTGACTGTTAAAAGAAAAAAAATCTGTTGAATAAATCTATTAATTATATTAAAATTAAAATGAGTGAATCAGTTGGAGAAAGAAATCGATCCATTCCGCTTCAGACAATTAGCCTCGAAGAAATTATACCAGGAGTTCGAGAAGAAACTATACCATTAGTTCGAGAAGAAGAAAATGGGATTGTTTTAAAAAATTTGAACAAAACTGAGAGTGAAGAGAAAAAAGTGTTTTGTGCTATTTGTTTTGAAATAACAAATACATGTTCCCACATTTTTTGTTTAAAATGTATTTTAAGATGGAATGATGAAAATTGTTGTTCTATAATGGTAAACAATTGTCCTGTATGTCGCACTAGATATTACTATTTGGTACAAATCTTCATAGATGTAATTAGACATCATTTTGTTGTAGTTTTAAAAAGAGGATAATATTTTTCATAATTTGTGCTTGTGAAAACTCTGGTCAAATAAATTTGTAAAAAGTAAATGTAAATATATATATATATATATATATATATATATATATATATATATATATATATATATGACACACAGTTTTTCCCTTTCCTTTTCCTATATTGAAACGACAATATTCTTTAAGTGTTTTAAGACATACTAATTTGTTATGGTTTGACATTTTAAAATAAACAGTGGAAATTAAAAGTTATTATTTTTTAATTATACTAATAATAATATATCAATATATTTTTTTTTCCTTTTCCTATAAAAAACAACAATGTTCTAAGAAGTTTTTTAATACATACTAATTTTCACATTACATAACAAAACAATTGTTATGGTTTAACATTTTTAAAATAAACAGTGGAAATTAAAAGTTATTATTTTTTAATTATACTAATAATATTAATATAATTTGCATCAAGTAAGAGAAAACTCAATTGAATACAGAAACAAGCGTTAACAAAATTGTATGCTAATATATGAGCGCTTATAGCAGTTTACATAATCTACACATTATTTTTACATATGATTAGCTATTTCATTTTTCGTTCTTGTTGCAATAAAAAAAATACAGGGTCAGATGTTAGAATAAAAAGAAGTATTTTGCATATAGCACTGAAAATATATAACCGCTTATAGTAACAGTTGACAATTTTTAAAATTAATATTGTTGACGTATTCTACTTAATATCTTTACAATTTATGTTTAAAATTAATATTTTTGACATTATCTACCCATTACGTTTATAACCTATATTTAAAATTAATATTGTTGAAATAATCTACACATCACCTTTACAAACTATGTTTAATATTAATATTTAATAACATAATCTTCTATCTCTTTTTTTTTCATTTTTATTGCAGTAAAAGCAAGCATGTTCAGGAATTAGTAGACCATTGGATTCCGCTTGTAAAGAACACGATATATCATACTCTCAGACTGAAGATTTATCAAGAAAACACATATCTGACCAAATATTAGAAAAAAAAGCCTGGGATAGCGTAAAAGCTAAGGATTCTTCTATTGGTGAAAAAATTGCAGCTCTAAGTGTTGCAGGAATAATGAAGGGTAAAAGAAAGTTCGGTTTGGGATTTAAAGATAAAAAAGGGGGTAAACTTAAATCGAGAAAAAAACGTATCATTCGAACACCCAAAAAAGTTGGAGGATTTCTACCTCTTTTGTTTCGCATTCTTGGCGCCCTGGGTCCACTAGGTGGAGGCGCGGCAGGAATTGCTAAGGCAGTAAATGATGCTAAACAGCAACTAGAAGAAATACATAGGCATAATATTGCAATGGAAAATGCTTCTAAAGAAGGCAAAGGATTATATATTAGACCATATAAAGAAAAAGGACTATTTATTAGACCTTATAAAGGAGGATCAGTCAAAATGAAAGCAATCAGACAAAAAAAACTCAAAATAAGTTTTCCAAAAAGAGCACTTACGAGCAATGATATTATTAAATATGTAAAGCTGTTAAAAATAACTGGCTTTAGAGGTGTTTTTATGCTCGATGAACTTCCAAAAAAAATTAATCTGAAAGAGTGTGGTATTGTAAATTTGGATAAAAAAACAAAATAAAGGATCTCATTGGACTGCTTATATTAAAAATAACAAAAATGTAATATATTTTGATAGTTATGGAAATTTAAAACCACCTTTTGAACTTCTCAAATATTTTAATTCGAATGTCAAAGTGGATGTATTTTATACTTATGAAAACAAACAAAAATTCAATTTATATAACTGTGGTCAACTATCCCTAAAATTTTTGCAAAAAAATATATAAACTCATTATTTGTTGTAATATCTCATTCATAAATAAACTGCAATGTCCACCACAATTGCCATATCAGGAAACAGTTCTGTTTTGTCTGCTGATTTTAATCCGCCCATATATTTAGAGGATGGAAAACAATATTACCTGGGTTTAGCTGATTTTGAAACGTTTATGACTATTCCCAATATAAAAGGATATAATAAATTTTATATAGATAATAAAGTAATTGTTATTCCCGACGGAACTTATGACATTACAGATATTATATTATTTATTTCCGAATGAAAATTTTTTTTTTCTTTTGAAAGCAAATGTTAACACTCTAAAAACTTAATGTATAGTAGAAAAATTGATTTTACCAAGGAAGATTCGATAGGAAAAATGTTGGGTTTTAATAGCAGGATACTAAAAGCTATGAAAGAGGAAGAATCAGATAATGTTGCAAAAATAACTAAGGTGAATGCTATTTGTATTGATTGTAATATATGTGTCGGTTCTTACAGTAATGGTAAACCTGTTCATATTATTCACCAGTTTTATCCAACTGTAGCTCCAGGCTATAAAATAGTGGAATCTCCTTTACCCATTTTGTATTTTCCAGTTAGCGTCAAAGCAATTAACAATATAACCGTTAAAATAGTTGATCAAGACGGAGAACTTATCAGTTTTAGAGGAGAAACTATAACAGTAAGGTTACATTTACAAGCTAGTGACATATAAAATGGTTGTTAGATATAATAGAGCCCTTGGAATGAGACTTGCACCTACCACTATCAACAAAGTAAAAACTTATAAAAAGAAAAAGACTACACAACAGTTCAGTATCAAATCCAACACCAACAAGTTAAGACGAGATAATCGTAAATTTCTCACATCTTTGGGTTTCACTGTTTTAAAATAATGAACATATTAAACGTAAACGAAAAGCTTTATGTAGACAATTCCATCGTTAGTTCAGAGCTTCACACATATCAACCATATATTTCTTCAAAATTCAATTACAATGATGAAATAAGGATCCCAATTCAAGAATTCGATGCTTACACTCTACCATCAGATAGTTTACTTTATATCGACAGGAAAATTAACTAATACAGAAGATAAATATAAGAATTGCTATTTATTAACAATGGTATATCCTTTTTGTTCAGAGAAATCCGCTATGAACTAAACGGAATTACTATAGATTCAATAAGAAATGTTGGATTAGCATCAACCTTAAAAAGCTACCTTTCCTACAATACCAACGAAAGTTTAAAACTGGAAAATGCAGGTTGGTTTCCACATCGAAAAGAAGGTGATAAAATTTTAGTTGATAATGATCGAAAATTCTCCGTATCCATACCACTAAAAATGCTTTTAGGATTTTTTGAGGATTACAGAAAAATTATTATGAATATGAAACAGGAATTAGTTCTTATTAGATCAACTAATGATTTAGATGGTGTTATCTTCAAAGAAGATCCGGCACACCCCGTTAGTGCTCCTGACACTCCATTGGTTACTTTCGATAAAATTTATTGGAAAGTTCCTCACATTCTAGTTGATATGCCACAACAACTTGCTCTATCAAAAATATTAGAATCAAATAAAGATATATTGATAGGATTTAGGAGTTGGGAACTTGTTGAATATTTTTCTCTAACCGAAACAACCCGTCACACATGGCCGGTAAAAACAACTAGTAAACTAGAAGCTCCTCGTCATGTTGTGATTGGCTTTCAAGAAAACAGAAAAGGGAAAATTGCTAAAGATATGAGTAAATTTGACAATATTACCTTGTCAAATATTAGAGTATTTTTAAATTCTGAAAGATATCCTTATCACGATTTGTACTTAAATTTCGACGAAAACAAATTTTCTGCTTTATACGAAATGTTTGCCAACTTTAGACAGTCTTACTATGGTGTTCCAAATGAACCCATTTTTAATCCTGAACAATTCAAAAACATTAGTCCTATTACACATATTGATTGCTCCCATCAAAAAGAAACAATTCAAACGAAATCCGTAGTAATGAGAATTGAATTTGAGACACACAATGCAATTAAAAAAGATACTTCTGCTTATTGTCTTATTTTACATGACAAATTATTTAGCTACAACCCTCTTACTAAATTGTGAAACAATTATAAACTTTATCCCCACTCTTTTCATACTTCGATTTAATTTAAAGGCATTTTCAACATCAAAGAGACATCAAAACTACCACAACAAATTGAAAAATGTATTTTTAAAATTAATCAACTGAAAGAAGAAATTGCAAATTATTCAAGTAAAAAAATTCTCATTAAAAAATTTGGTGCTTTGAAAATATGAGATTGGTTATGTATATTCAAGGATTCAAGGATGAAAAAAATAAATTTATACCAAAAGAGCTTGCAGCTTTTGATGGTTATGAAATGACTCATTACATTTTTAAAAAGCCTTTTCCAATGGAGTTTCTTTCACCTGATTGTCTCAAGCAGGCGGTATGGCTAATGAAAAATCATCATTGTATACATTCCCAAAAATAATTGAAACACTTACGAAGAAAGCAGATTCTGTTTTTGTAAAAGCAATCGAAAAAAAGGATTTTATAGAGAAATATTCTAAAAAGCCTGTGATTGAAATAGATGAACAACCAGCGCTAAAGCTAATGGAAGCAAAATGCTTCTATCATTCAAAATCACCTTGTATGTGTGCTTTGACAAATGTGTTATTTTTATATGACAATTGTTTTATGAATGAATAAAAATATAAAAAAAAACTTATATACATTTTTATTTTGCATTAACTAACCATGCTTTAATACAATTAATATGATACCTTAAATCTAATTTTCTAAATTCATTTAAAAGTTCATACTCATTTTTATATTTTAAATAATCATTACAAAATTTAGCAGCTAATTTACATTGTTCCATTCGATCTATATTCTTAACGAATGCTGACAAATCTTGTGCCTCTGCGTCTTCTTCGCCTACAATTGATAAAAATTGGAAGTATGCAGCAGATATAATAAACTCTTCATACATTTCAGTAACCACTTGCTCCATAGTGAATATTATTAAATTTATTCTTCCTTCTCAATTTCTTGAAGAATAGTATCCTCGTCAATAAATTGCTTCAAGTCTTTTAAATAGTAACCAAAGCCAATATCTTTTAGATCTCGAATAAGTTGAAAAACATTTAATGTTTCAAAGTATTTGCTGCAACAGAGGGCAGCCTTTACGAATTCCGCAGATTGATTATAATAAAAGTCTATCCACTCCGAACCACTTGCCATAGAATATGAGAAATAGGTTTTTGAAAGATTACTAAATTTGTCCTCTAATAATTTAACTTCAATCAGCAACTCAGCCATTTAATTTATTTAACATAATATCTTAAATATGTGGGGGGACGTCTGTTGCGAATAGAATTAACTTTTCTTGATGATACCTGTTTTTTAACTTCGTATAATTGAAACCTCTTTTGGGTTGCAATAATAGCAGGTATAAATTGGCAAACTTCTCCTATAAATTCTAATAGGTGGCTTAATTCTCCTACAAAGTATGGTTTCCCAAATGTATTGAAAAACGTAGTAAGGCTTAAAATTCCTTCTAAATAATCATCACAACAGTCAATTGCTTCCAAATAATCTCGTTTCAGTGGATAAAACAGCTTGGTGTATTCATCTTTCGAAATCACTTCAAAGAAATTGAGATATTTAACTTTTAACTGTCTGATAGATGTAGCTAATTTTTCGCGATTACACATAATTCACTTATTACTTGACACATTTTTTCTTTTTGTTTTATACACAATTGGTGGAAAAATTCAAAAATAACTTTTTACGCAACTCGGGCACAGCTTAGTAAATGTGCCTCAGCATACTAAAATGATCTTGATGCACCTATTTATAAGACTTAAGAATGCAAAATCAAATGTGGGAGGACAAAGAGAAAAAATTAAAAATATGATGCGAATGAGAATAAAAGGGGAGGAAGATAAGAATGAGGGACATGAGAGAGAGGAAGAGGAGGAGGAGGAGGCGCTCCCTATTTTAACTACTCTTGATAATTAAGATAATATTTTAGTATTTTTAATATAGACTAAATTAATGGTTTCCTATTTCAAAAATTACATTTTTGAAATAAGAGGAGCTTAAGAATTCAAAATGTAAAAGCAAGTTCCTGTGGCACCCAGTGCAAAAGGATACGTTGGAATGCTGTAACAGCTGGCAGAGTGTTACGTTGTCGACGCAACAACCTTTTCAAACCATTTGTCTTGGCTCAAAGTTGAGGAGAAGTCATGTGTACATTTTTAAATGTATTTTAAATGATATATTACAATATCATAATATTATAATCAGTAATGAAGAGCATTTAACCAAATTTACATCCTTCATCAGGGCGGCCAGTTTGTTAACGTCATTATGAGAATCTCATGACCTTTAATCGGATGTCTTCCGATAGGTTTTTGTTCTTTAAAATGTATATAAACCCTGTGCAAAATCTCATACTGCTAGCCTGAAGTGAAATATTTGAAATTACTTTCAGACGTTTCGTATTAAATGTTACAAGGCGTCTTCATATAATTTTCACTGCGTTGCCAACCATACAGAGAGAAGAATTTTTATAGACAATATTTCTAGAATTAATTAATAAACCTATGCAATGGCCTAATTCATTTATTTTTTTTTTTGAGAAAATGGCTTACCTCTTGGTCATAGCGTTCCATGCTAGCTAACATGCGATCTCTAACTTTTTTATTCGTCGCTTCAATATCCAGACAACTGCAAACTACTCTTTTCGACCATGCTTTCCAAGCCTCATTATTTTCCTAAAAAAATATAACTTTCTTCAAGTAAGTGTTTTATTACAGCCCCGTAAGCAGAAACTTATTTGTACAAAAGCCTCAAAAAAAAACTCCGACCTGCGAAATTTGTTTCTTAAATTGTAGATCTATTACACCACCTTCGATAAAAATAATGTTTGACATCAAATGTTGTGCATTTTTTATTTAACAAATAGATTGAAAAATAAAAGCCATTCTTTTCACAAGAAAAAAAACAGTTTTTTATCAGGTTAATGTTTTTTACGACAAATGCATAAAAAGTATTTTTCGAGGTTAGACAAAATTACCTTTTCTACGAATACAAAATAAGTCAAATTATTAATCAAGTATCTTTCATTAAATCTCACGAGATTTAATAAATTAACTTATTTATTAATTTTTTACCGACCTTAATCAGCTTAAAATGATTTTTACAAATATCTCTAAAACTGTGGTTGTATTTTGAATATCTTTCAAGTTGAGCTTATTTGAGTAAAAATAGTTGAGTATGTGTTATCAAGCGCAAACCAGTTTGCACTGATAACGACTAGACATACTAGTCAAAATGTTCTGAATAAATTAACAATAAATCAGTGGCGTAGCTACAAACTTTGGGTTCCCCCTCGGTTTTCGTTAAAGGGCCCCCTCCCAAAACAGAAAAATAACTGATGACAAAAAAAGGTTCTTTACTTGTCAATAAATGTAGCCCCAAAGCATAGCCGGTATATTATGACTAAAAAAAGGTCATACATACTCTCATAATCCCCTGGAGCTCATTTGAATTATCGCCACCCCCTGACCTCGTGGGACCACCCGCGACCGCGGAGGCTGGCGGGGGTGTCGCTACGCCACTGCAATAAATACAATGGAAGTCCGAGAGGTGAGTTCTTTTCATATTCATTCACTTTTAAGGAATCTAAATGACTAGTATACAAGTATATCATTATACAACACAATCTATCTTGATAGCATTGTAAACATTAATAACTTTTTTACTTTATTCAAATTCAAAATACATATATATTTACCTTGTCATGCCTATGAACAGTTTACATGATTTAATGGTGAAATATATTTATGTATATATACATATATATATATATATATATATATATATATATATATATATATATATATACATATATATATATATATGTCGTTTGACTAAAATGGATCATTGTGTCTGCTGTGATGCAGAACATGTAAAACAAGGGATCATTTTCTCTTGTTATGACGTTGGTGTACTTGGAATGAAAACATACTATCATATATATATATATATATATATATATATATATATATATATATATATATATATATATATATATATATATATATATATATATATATATATATATATATATATATATATATATATATATATATATATATATATATATATATATATATATATATATAAAAAATATATTAAAAAAACAATCAGTTAAAAAAAGAAAAAAGTGAGAATATAATGCATAAAAAGAACCAAAAGACTTTACAGTGTTTGCTAGCCGGGACCATGTTGTGATGCTATAAGAGATTCTATAATATGTTTTGAAAAGCGTAGCATTCGGTAAGTCGTTCCACACTCTTAAAGCGACAAAGGAAAAAATTATTTTTGAAAATTAGCTGTTTGGTGCTGTGGCAAAAGAAATATGTTATTGTTTCTAGTTTGGTGATCATATATGAAGGGAATAAGTTTACTTTTTTAAATAAGGCGGATTTCAGGTCTATGATTTTGTATAGAAAGGTGCATATAGCACTTACATCGATTCTCCATATTTAGAATTCGGTTATTATTTAGGTATGTAATACCAAAAGAAAATCTTAGGCAAGAGTTTTGCAGTTGTTGTATTATATGAGATATTTTCAACGTGAGGGAATGTCTATAAACATCTCTATAATCTAACAGCGACAATATTAGGCTATCGCATAAAAGGTATTTTGTTTTGGAGGCCAAAAACTGCTTTAGACTATATAAATTTAATAAAAATAGACGCATATATCCAATTTTGAATTTGTTATTTATATGAGTTTCAAATTTGAGAGAACTGTCAATGATGATACCTTGATTCTTTGTTTCATTTACTAAGGGAATTGGTTCATTCTCCATGCGGATTGCGAAGTTATTCATTAAAACCTCTCGATTTGATTTGTTAATGTTGCATCTAAGTCCTTTTAATTTTGTCGCATTAAGCCTTAAATTATGATCGTTGCAATAGTTTAAAACGTTGAACGGATTCTCGAAAATGTTCGTTTCTTATTGCAAGATACATCCGCGTACTACTGTAATTTTGAGTGTGTATAGAGCCTTGAGGAACTCCTTTTGTTATAGGCAAATAATTTGACTTTTCTAAACTTGGTACAATAGTGTAAGAGGACAGTATGCACTTATTATGGTATTGGCGTTGTTGCAGTCTAGTTTTTCAGAAATAAAATAAAATAAATTTTAACTTTTTAAATGGATACCCTATATATTTTTTTATTCTTACATTTTACAGTAAATTTCTCTACGTTTGGTATAACATGTCTTATCCCTAAATATCGCATTGAATAATAACAAAAATTATAACAAATGTTTAAATTGTTTTCCCTGAACTGTTTGACAGTGAGGTAATGAATATAAAACCGTTGAATAGCATTGTAAATTATCTCTAGTGCTATTAGTTCTATCTCATCCAGTATTCTTTAAGTGTTCCCATAAAAAGTAGTCGTTTGGCGCCTTCTTCCAATCCACCTGTCCGGAAATGTATCATTTAAAAATTCGCGCACCTTTACTACAAAATGCGGTGGAGCTCCATCCTGTTGGAAGTATGTGGTATTACAATTCGGACCCATTACGTTTTGGACAGCGGGCACTATTTGATTTCCAAAAGCTGAAGGTAAAGTTGTGATGTCAAATTTCCTTCAATAAAAAAATAGCCCCGATCTTGTAGGTACCAACGAGCCCAGCCCATAAATTCAGTTTTTCAGGACGTGTCAGTATGACATTCTCTCATCCAATGGGGATTTTCATCGGTCCAAAATCTGCAATTGTGTCTACTGACTTTACCATTTAAAATAAATGTTGCTTCTTCCGAAAAGACTAGTAAGTTGAAACATTGGTTATTTTGCTCCCACCTTAACATCATAATGTCTCAAAACTCCATTCTCCGATAGAAATCGCCTTCCAATAACTCTTGAACTAATAATTTTTTAACGAGGAAGAAGGGGTTTCGACAAAATTTTGAAAAATATCTAAATTTTACTCTTCATTTGTTGCTGTATCAGGTCGCCTTGATCGCTTGTCACTGCAATTTCCAGTCTCTTCAAATTGTCAGATTTTGGAATAATATTTCAGCTTGGAAATGTATCATTAAATATATTTTTAACTTCTTTGTAACCCGATCGCCATACTCTCTCATCATAAAAATAGTAATTGCTTCCCTTTCGGTTAAAGACATTTTTGGATTGAGACTTTTTGTGACTTTATTAGCGATAATGTTTCGATCTGGTGTTTCAATCAAGATGTCTCCTTGGCAATGACGTTAATAATTCAAAACTAAGGTGCTTAATTGCATATTGGTGTCCTACCATCCTAAAACGTCTTTATTTCAAAAACTATTGATATTACGGATAAGACATGTTATACTAAAAATTTAGAAAGTACAAAATATAAAAATAAAAAAACAGGGTATTCCATTTAAGAAAATTAAAATTCATTTTCATTTCATTCATTTCAACTGTCAACAACGTCCATACCATCACTCAGTGCAAAATATTCCCTTACATTACTGTACAAAATTTGGTTTAAATCGGCCCACAAATTAGGGAGATTTTAATCCGTTTCCAGACCAACCCGATATAATTAATAATGAGACCAATTCTTCATAAAATATATTTATTCATACTCAAGGCGTTTCGGTTAAGCAACCATTTTTAAAAGCATATAAATATAAAAATTTAAACAAAACAAAAACACTCAAGGCACGTCCATTCAGCCCCATATGAACAAGAGGGTAAAGGGTAAAAATACGTTTTTTACCAGCTGACTGTCAAGTTTTTTTGTATTATGTAATTAAAATAATGTTCAATGTATACTTTTTAATCAGGACGCACTACTATAAAATATACAATCGTCGACAATAA